>CM076584.1:951831981-952333816 GCA_034641835.2 Pinus albicaulis | reverse complement strand
TAACAAGGCAGCTGATCCCAAGGACAACCAGATAGACATAAAGACTATCATATGTCTTGATCTGAAAGTCATT
Organism: Pinus albicaulis; assembly: GCA_034641835.2. NCBI lineage: Eukaryota > Viridiplantae > Streptophyta > Pinopsida > Pinales > Pinaceae > Pinus > Pinus albicaulis. The sequence continues at coordinate 952,333,743 of CM076584.1, read as the reverse complement.
GCATTTACTGTTACTAGATTATGTGGGAGTGTAGCTCTACACGTGGTTACCAAGTCACAGATGCAGACAACTGTTGAATGTTCCAGAGGCACTATCTTCAATTGGTGTGAGGGGGTATTGACCAACATGAAAGGTCAACTGACCAGAGCGAAAAACGCAAAGTTGAAAAACTTTGGGTATGGAGCGATTTTAGTATCTTTCGCTTTGGAGAGGATTCTGTCTCTTGCCCCTCAGCTGATCTCTGTTGATCCTGGTGAACTCAAAGAGCCTCACATGGTATGATGGGTAGCACTGATGGCTTTCCATGGTGGCGACAGTTGTATATTAGTCCGGTTCACTTCATTATACTTCTGTTGGTTAGAGAACCAAATATTTGCTATCGAGGATTTCCCATATGCAAGCATAGACTTTCTAGGAGATCCCGAGATGCCTGTTGAGATTCAACAAGATGAAGAGCTTAGTGAAAAGAGTTGCCTTCATTAAGTGGGCCCACAGGCTATTTTTGGCGCAAGTCTATTTTTAGACTATGTCTATTTTTAGACATGGTGATCATATTTCAGAAGTTGCAGGATGCTATTTGTGGATGGTTGACTGGAAGAAAAACACAATTACTTGAATATCGTTTTAGTTCATTTACATTGCTTTAACTGTGGTTTAGATGCATGTCGATTATTATTATCTCTTAATAATAATCAGACTCTAAACAAAAACTTATTCTCTTGGAGCATTTTAGTTCAGTGCACAGATGTGGCACAGCAGCTGACAGAAGGAATTGCGCTATTCCTGAGGGTTTACTGGAGCTAATGCATGGAGGACTCAGTTAGAACTCAAGTGGTAGAGTTATGACACAGTTGGAAGAAGTAGTTATGGAGTTGTATTTAGTTTAACTCAGTTAGACTCAGTTGAGCTAGTTGTATCTAGTCTAACTGATTGATACACTAGTGAGAGTGGAGTGAATTAATTAGTTGATTAATTCACAAATAATAACTCATTAATCAACTGAACAATACAACAGTTAACTACAGTGCATGCCAGTTTCATTGGAGACCAGTGGAGAGATAGGTGAAAGGGCAAGATAGATTATCTGTTGTGACTATAGTGATGCATTGATTGCATCAAACACATAGTGGAGATACCAATGAGGATTGCGCAGTCAAGGATGGAGTAATTCAAATTCATTCAGAGCTATTCTTCAACAGAGATTGCGTAGTGGAGGCAGGCTAGCAGGTGGCAAAGATCGGTGCATGAATTTGCAAGATTGGGCCTGATTAGTGTATGATAATTATACTGTACTGAGAGCTTGTGATAAGCTTTGTATGTTTGTATGATATTGTCATATGATCTCCATGTTACATAATATATAGTTGGGGCTTTCAGCTTCAGTCTTTCCCGGTTAAAAACTGTGTTATGTGCGATTGAATATTTTTGTTTATGCTTCACATGTGTGTGCAATTAATTTTTCCGCAAAATATTAACAAGTGGAATAGATTCAGTATCTTGCATAAATTTAAATAGTGTGAGATCAGGTGGATCTTGGACATATGCATGCTTAGTGCATATAATTTCTACAATGCCTTTACCTCTAGGGACACAATGGGATGAGTCAGGTAATTGAATTATTTTGATGTGTTTTTAATTCTATTTTTTATTTGTTTTTTAATCGTCCAATACTGATAACAAAAATTCAAATGCAGATGTTGGTCCACGAACACCAGCCTATCTCTGCCACTTCGAGAGGAAGCAAAAAGATCCTATTGCACTGCTAGAGAGCCAGGCAATAGATATTCTCACTAATTTAGAGCAGAATTTGGAGAGGTTGACTAGAGACATCCCAGAGACTACGATGGATGATATTCCTCTTCATCTCCAGAGGCATGTTGCTGGTGTTCCTGGCTAGTTTCAGAGATACCTGTGTAGAGTGGCACAGGCTATAGTATATTATCATGATCATCATCACGGATAGTGGATGATCATCGCAGATTATTGTATTTTTGTTTTTTGTATCACTATCTTTCGGATCATAAGGTGGTTTAAACCTATGGTCCTAGACGATTTAATATCTTTTGAAACCCAACTCTATCTATGATATGACTACTTTTGCCTTCTATCTTGTTCAACACATATCGAATGTTGTTTTAATTTACTTTTTAATGTCGCAAATGTCTATTTATAACATTATTAGCTAATGCATCAGCCAATATATTTAATATTCTTGGAATGTGTTTATATTCAATGTAATCAAACTGCCTTTCCAAGAGACGAACCTTCAAAAATAATCTCAGTAACACTGGATTTTTAATTGCGTATACTCTGTTTAAATGTAATACAATGAGTTCTGAATCTAACCTAACAATCAAATGCTGAATGCCAAATGAAATGACATCAGATAATAACTCAATCACTGTGCTATATTCTGCAAAATTATTCGTTGTTTGACCAAGGCTTACCCCATGCATAGAAACTAACTCATCGGTGGGTGAATAGATTACCCAGGCTGCGGAAGAGATGTTCTGCGTACTACGACAAGCACCATCAAAAAAAATAATGTACACTTGAAGGGATGTCGACATCTGCAATATCAAGACTAATCAAGATAAGCAGGAATAGTAGTCAACACAAACTTAAACTAGACACACTCATCTAATCTAAAACAACTAATCTTAGAAAAATAACTAATGTATAGGTAAAATCTTCATGCAAAAAATCAAGCATAATATCTCTTCAGAGAAAGTCCATTTTTGGGTTTATCTAAAGAGACCCCGTCATAATAAATCAATTCGTAAGCCTCTTTTGCAAGCACTCACTTGACAATATAGGGACCATGCCACATGGGTTCAAATTTGTCAGCTCCTAGTTTATCGCTAGCTTGTTCATATACCAATACTAGGTCACCTTCTGAAAAAACACGAGGTGTAACACTTCGGTCGTATTGAGCTTTAACACGTTTTTAATGAGCTTCAGCTGCTAATGCAGCGGTCTGCCGAGTCTCATCTAATTGTGCATGGTACAAAAAGCGTTTTTCCTCTTCAGAAGTGGCTGGTAGTAACTCTATGGCTAATTGGAGTGACAGTATTTCACATTCAATCAGTAACACAACTTTTAAACTGTAGACCAGTTGAAAAGGAGTGAACCTTGTTGCAATTTTTGCTGAGGTTCGGTATGCCCAAAGTGCTGAGAAAATCATAGTATGCCAATTCGATTTATGAATTCTGATTATCCGTTTAATCATAGTAGTTAAAACTTTATTAACGGCTTCAACCTGACCATTAGCCTGCGGGTAATATGGAGTAGAGCTATCATGGCGCAGGAAAAGTTGGTCAGAAAGTTCGGTCATCATGATGTTTCGAAAATGACTCCCATGATCAGTAATGATAGCTTGGGGTACACAGAATCGAGCAATCACGTGATTGAATACAAATGTAGCTGCAGTTTTGCCATCTACCGCAAATGTAGGCATCACCTCGACCCATTTGATAAAATAAGCTACTGCGAGAATAATATACCCATGCCCCCCGGCCGAGTGAGGGTTACATGTAATGAAATCAATGCCCCATTTTACTAAAGGACTGACAACAATTATGGGGTGAAGAGGAGCTGGTCATGCACGCATTTTCCGATCAAAAATTTGACAGTTGTGGCATTTTGGGATCGCAAGAATACAATATTTGAATAACGAAGGCCAAAAATAACCAGCACACAATATATTTTGGGCTGTGGCATACCTAGACATATGACTACCACATGTGTCATTCAAAACTCGTTCAACCTCTTCATGAGTCAAACAACGTCGAAATACAAAATCCGCACCATGACGATAAAGTGTGTCTCCAACAATATTGTGTTGCTGGGATTGGTAACGGATCTTTCGTCGATGTGAATGTGAAAGTTCAGGCTGAAAAGTTTGGGTTTGGAGATAAATTATGATATCCACATACCAAGGATCTAACGTAATGATAAGAAATAGATATTCATCAACGATCAGATGCTCTACCATAGTTTCTGTCTCAGTATTCGGGAAGTCACACATAAGTTCGACGAACACCAGTGATTTCTTTGATTTGGATTTTTCAAATTATAAATCAAAATTCTGAAGGATAACTATCCATTTAGAGTATTTTCCCTCGAGCAATTGTTTAGTCAAAATGTACATCATCGGGTTACAATTAGAAATCACAGTTGTTTTTCGTAACAAAATGTAATGACGAAAATGTTGGACAGCTTGAACTGCTGCCAAGGCCAATTTCTCCACATGTGAATATTTAATCTCTGTTGGATTGAGATTACAACTGAGATAGTAAATCACATGTTTGTTGTGGAATTCATCCTCCTGAACTAATACCATTCCAATAGTGGAATCAGAGGCTGCTAAGTATAAAAATTAATCCTGGCTGTAATTTAGTGGATGCAGTAACGATGCATGGGTCAACACGTGTTTTAAAGAATCAAAAGATCAATCAGTGATATCGTACCAAATGAAAGGAATATTCTATTTCAATAGCCTGGTAAAACCTTTGGTTAACTCAGCATAGTTCTAGATAAATCTACGCAAAAAGTTTGCTTTCCCCTACAAACTTTGGAGTTGGCAGAGTGTCGAAGGAGGAGGTAAATTGATAATGGCCTCAACCTTCGAAGGATCGACACGAATGCCTTCTTTTGAATCGAAAAATCCCAGTAACCTATTGATTGTACACAGAAAACACACTTGTGTGGATTCAAGCGAATCTTATAATACCTACATCGCATAAAAATCGCTCGTAAGTGAGTAGGATGATCTTCCCTGTGTAATGAATGAGAAAGTAAATCATCAAGATAAGGTTGCACAATGTGTTTAATGTCATGAAAATCATAGGACATTGTCCTTTGAAAATTTGCCCCAACATTCTTTAATCCGAAAGGTAATTTACAGTAAGAAAATGTTCCACAAGGACAAATGAATGTTGTTTTTGGTTGATCAGAAGGAAGTATGTTGATATGATTGTATCCGAAAAATTCATCCATAAATGAATACATTTCATTTTCAGCACAATCGTCAATAATTTGGTCGATATAAGGAGTTGGATAATTTTCTTTAGGACAAGCTTTGTTAATATCCCTATAGTCAACACATACTCATATTGTTCCTTGTTTTTTCGTAACAGGAATGATATTAGATAACCAATCTATTAACGAGATCGGATAAATAAAACGTGCTCTCATTAATTTCTCAACTTTGGCTTTAATGGCAGCATCTTTTCATGGATGTATCGGACGTAATCATTGTCTAACAGGTTTAGCATTCGAGTAAGTCTTTATTTCATGAATGACAATGTTGGGATTGATTCCTGGCATTTCTTCATAAGACCAGGCAAATATGTCGCAAAATTCTTGATATAGGGCTTTATATGTAGAAATTTCATCTGATGTACATGAAGCACCTATATGAATGTTTTCAATAATTCCGGGTTTCACTGATATGTCAACAGGAATGGTGGAAGAAATATTCCCCAAATTTACTTCAGAGTCCAAATTTGTGATCGAGATTGGACTCTGAGGTTCCTCGACATAGTCAGCTGTAAAAATAGAGGAAAAATTATTTTTGAATTTATCAAGCTTAGATAAAAATGATGAACTATGATGGAGATCATCCCATGGTAATTCATCTACGAACAAGAATCCTCGAATTCTTTCATCTGTATGAAACACTTGTTGAAAAGGATCAGGAATTGATGTTGTAGTCGAGCTTGATGGTGAAAATGATTCTTCGTTGATCACATTCATTGGATCATCATCAGTTGATAAAGGATTGGAAAATGACTGTACTGCTTGATATGCTATTTCAAAAGGACTCAAAGGCATCACGCCATTGAATGAATCCAGTTCTGATTCTAAAGGCACTATCCAAGGATTAGCAAATGGAATAGTGCTTGATGTAATCATATTGATATTAGCAATATTATGCGGTACGTTAGGTGGAGGGATAGCAAAAGTTCCCATTAAAGTGGAATCTTTGATTAAACCTACTCCTACATCTTCATAAGGGATAGTCGTTTTTCAAACGTGTTGAATATTATCAGTAGAAGCTGGGTCAGACGAATAATATGAGAGCTAATCAACTTTCACAATATTTCCTTGATGAGGAAACATAATTATTCGAAAGACGGATGACACGACAACAGTCATATCATAAGATCAACTTCGACCCAGAAGAAGGTTGTAATCTAGAGGGGCATCAACTACTTCCACATCTAAATTAATGGTTTTTCCTTCGACCTCTATAGGTAGATCCTATAAAATTCCGAATGGATGGAATCCTCTTCCGTAAAAAGATTTGAGGATTGTCAGTGAGTGGTTAAGGGTTGGAAAACCAAGTGATTTCCAACAGTTTAACGACATGATACACGTAGATGCTCCTTCATCAATAACAGTACGAAAGCAATGTCTGTTTTTGACTAGTACTGGGATCTGAAAAGCCATTTGATGAGGGAGACGAGGTGTAAAATTTTCTAAATCGAAGAATATGAGGTTCGAATCCTGAATATCTACAGCTCCAATTGCTGATAAGAGTAATTTCCTTTGTGTTGGACATGATTGCACCACTTCCAAGGCCGACATGGCTGAAGGATATATTGCTAAATCCTCCACAATGTTGTAATTCTGAGCAGCTCTCGCATGTGGATTGAAAGCTGATTTATGAAGTACACCTTTAGCAGGCAGTTTGATTACTAAATTAGGATTCATTTTCTCGATATGCAGTGGATCAGAAATCGAAGGAGATGTAGCTGGTGCAGAATTAGAATTTTCCAGTTCTTTACTAGCAATGGGATTTTTACTACCATAATCTTGCGATCGAGTCGCAACCATCAAAATATCTGTTGATGCATTAGAAGAAGATCCAATCATTTTTCTATCTTGAACAGGAAAAGGATCCTTTAAAACAACAGGGGTGGATGAACCTTTGATGAACTTAGATACCTCGGCCCTATGCGGACATTCCTTGGTGAAATGATCCTCGTCACAGATAAGACAAGGATAACGAGGTTTCCATTTATCATTAGTTGATTCATTTTTATCAGTTTTTTCCTTGGGAGATGAAGTTTGTTTACTTTTATTCTTCCCTTTCTTCTTGTTGCCATATTTTTACTTTGTAGTTGATGAATCTACAGTGTGAATATTGGCAGAAGTTTCTAGGGAAGATTCTCTTTTTGGTGAATCATGTAAAGTTATTATGGGAGAAGTAACCTTTGAATATTTCTTCTTACTCTTAGTCGCACTAACTGAACCGATTACACCATCAGCGGCATGAGACCCTAAAGGAGTTGTTGTTATCTGACCAAGACAGGGTAAATCGTGAATTTTCTTGTACAAAGTACCTGACTAGGTATATACCAAGTGAAGGTACTGAGCTTGAGCAATCTCTTGTTCTTCTGTAACAACTCCTCCTTTAGCTAAATCTTCAGTGACTTTTGGTAGCAATGATTTAATAAACCATTCTGCCAATATTTGATCCGAGATAATTTTTTTTACCAAACGTCTTCTACATATCCATTCATGTATATGATCTGATATGTACGTAGACGTAGATTGTTTTAGTGAAGTTATTAATTTCGTGCCGTTGTCGTATCTGACTGGAAACTGAAAAATGAGTTAAGAAAGCAGTTGCTAGAGTGTTGAAATTGGTAAATGAGCCTCGTGGTAATTCAATGTACCACTTGGCAGCTAATCCTATTAACGTTATCTAAAAAAGTCTAAGTCGAATGGAATCGTCAATTAATGAGTTGGATGCACACCAAAGGTGGTAAGTCATGACATGGTTAGAAGGATCCTCTCCTGATTTTCCTTCAAACTTAGGGATATCACTGGGAAACTTATGCGGCATAGGCGACCAATACAGATGATAATAGATAGGATCATTCGTAAGGCTAGATAAATCAGGTAGATCTAAAGTTGTTATGAATGGTAATCGACGGGTAGGGTCTTGTTGATAACCTTGTGAGACTAAACCAGTCCCAGGAGGAGGATAACCATGATATCCAAGAATAGCCTGTGCATTGGGAATCAGAATGCCTCTTGGGTAACCAGTAATAACCAGACCATACTGGGGTTGAACATGTGTCTGATATGTATACCCAGGGTACGGTTATTGCGGGTAAGCTGGATTTTGAACAGGTCCATATTGATATGGCCCCTGATATAGTTGATAATTAAACTAAGGTTGACTTGTTATAACTATACCTGTACCATGTTTTCCTGTTGGCATCTGAACAGTAGTATGAATTATAGGTCCAGACTGCGGAATAGAGACTTGAGGAATTTGTACCGATGTTTGAGGGGAAGAAGTAATAGGAGCTGTAGACACTCCATGAATAGGTGTGGTAGGTTGAACAAAATTCTGAGCAGCAGTTTGTGGTAGAGTCATAGGTGTACTCGGACCAGGCTATTGAACAGGACCAGATGCAAGTATTTGAATGGCAGGTTGGACAGGTTGTTGGGGTTGACTATAACCAACTTGTTGTCCAGCCTGATAATAAGGTACTTGCACATTTGGTTGTAAATTCTGTTGGACTTGGGATGGATCCCACACCATTCCGGGATATGAAGTTCCCAATGAAGGTTCTGCATAAGACAGACCGTAACTTGGTTGAACATATGGTTGATAATTGACTGGATAATTTCCACTTCCTTGTAACATTTGCTATTCTAGATAGAACTGTTGTCCTAAAGGAGGTTGCAATCATTGAGCTGGGTACTGCCCTTGAGGTTGATATTAACCTTGAGGCACGTACTGACTTTGAGGCATATACTGTCCCTGAGGTTGACCTTGAGGTATGTACTGTCCTTGAGGTTAATACTTACCCTGAGGTATGTACTATCCTTGAGGTTGCCCCACGGGCTGTATTTGACTACTTTGTTGTTTCCCCCTGGGCGATAAATTACTACCTTGAGATCTGGGGTTTGGGATATTTCCAGACATCATATAAATTTTTTCATTGTTCAAAGTTCCAGTATTTGATTCATTCAGGCCAGATGATGACATTGGTTTGTTGGGAAGAGGAGATGCTCCTGAGAATGTACCAGAGAGTGACTGATAGCCTACAGGAATAGACAGACCACCATACAAAAATGTTTCTGGCGATTCAGTAAACATAGATGACTCACTAGACATGTTTAGTGGAGGTCTATAACCTATTGGTGTAGGGAAAAAAGGAATTCAGGGTGGCGAATACTCTAGACCTACGTTTTGTAGAAAATATGTTAATGAAGAATACTAAGCGTCTTGTCTGAAAGGACTGTAAAAAATTGATTCACGCTCTCTAAAATTTAAAGATTCCTGAGCTGAAGGAAGAACAACTTCTTGTTCAGTATCAGTAATTTCTTCAATACTAATGAGACCAGGAGGAAGATATTCTATGATCTGGTTTCTTACTCTAGGTGAATCAAGATGACCAGAAGTTTGAGTAGCGAACTCTAAAGTAGGTTTAGATGTAGCAGATTCAGTTTTCGGTTCAGAAATTTCAGGTTTTTCAGCTGATATCTCACTTGTTGCAGAAGCAACTTCAGTTAATTCAGAAATCGAAATTGTTTATGGAGTATGTTATGATATTTGCGGTTGATCTACTTCAGAATAAATATGAATAATTACGGATGATTCTCCGTGTTCTATTAATCCAGTTCTACTGATAACATTTGGTATCAGAGATTTAATTTTTTCTAATTGGCTTGGTGTATACTTAGGGGGTTTCCCCTGAGTTCTACGCGACTGTCTTGGTAATTCTGCCACGATTAAAACTTTTAACACACACAAACAAAGACAATTTCAATCAAATGATCCTAAGGTCACTAAGAAACAATCAAATGAATCACATGCCTATAAAAAATCTAAGATATCAGTCCACACACAAACAGTAGATCCCCACACTAAAAACACTAGTTGGTGATGAAATCCAACATCATATAATTTTAATGTAGAAATGGCAGTTGGAGCAGTTACCCCAACAACCTGCTTAATGAAATAGACTGGTGCAAGTTTCTCCACTTAAACCATCTCGAGTGAAGATAACCCTTCGAAGAGTCCAAGTGAGTCTAGCTGACATCTGCTCCAGGTACAGTGGACCTCCCCTCCACCGTCACCTTGGGAAAGAATCCTAAAGTTTATGGCCACTAAGTTCACCAACGGGAACACATATACCTGGGGGAATATTCTACGATCCAATATACACGCAAGGGCAGAGTAACGAGCTCAATCCCCTTGAAGGCTCCTTGACATAATCCAAGGTTTACCGACAAGTGACCCCAGGCTCCTCGATAATGGTCTATTCGAGGTTTACCGTTTTTAATACGTGCACATCTTCTATCATTCCCAATGAGATGGGTATGATTACCTCACTGGTTCGGATATGATCTCGTGCTTGACTCCTTTAGGAGGAGCTTCCCAAAGCATACCTGCTACAATTGGATTTTCCTACCACAAGATCAACTACTTGTTTGTTTTTATTGTCTTGGAAATTTAACTAGAACCTATTCCAAGACACTAGCCTAATCTATGTTGGTGGAAAAGAGCCCTAGAAAATATAACATTTCTAGATTGATGTTAATTAAGCATTACTTTTGATTGGCAGTTTCTTAGGACAATAGGAACGGAAATGAATCTTTGATGATGTTTTAATGACCTGACTCAAAATACGCTATAATGCATCTATATGATAAACAACTCATTTCTTTTCAATGAAATCTAACTAGAGGAAAGGGTTGAGAGATTTCAAAAACTTCCAAAATATCAATTCTTTCTTTCCTACATGAAAAACTTTGAAAAGAAGACAATTCAGAGAATTCAATTCCAAAAAGATCTTTTGCTCAAAATGAAATTCCCTATATCATTAAGATTGGAAACAAAAACAAACTTCTTCCAAAATAAAATAAAAAAGTATTAAAACTACAAAATTCAAAACTAAAAGAAATTTCTAATCTTGAACTCTATCTAAAAGTTGAAGGATGTCTTAACTCAGCTTGTAATCTAACCAAGATATTCCAACTTATTTAATCAAGAAGATAAAACATCCAATAACCGTTTTAAAAATGAAATTCAGACCTTATCTATCTAGAAGGTTTTCTAAGTTTTCTAATGAAAACAAAATCAAATTTTCATAAGAGTAATAATTGCATCAAGTTCAAAGGCTCAACAAAACAATGACATACCAAGTAGCTGAGGTATACAGAAGTTTTTGATTCAGAGCAACAAGAGGACAAGGCAACATTTACTCATAAAAGAAAATTAACTGAAAATATCATTTTAAACATAGAATTGCTGCAAGAAACTTTTCACAGAAGTCTTTGACAGTCAAGAAAAATTGGGTAAAGAACAAAAAAATCAAGTAATGGGATGCCAGAAAACACAATTTCTACTTTTTCTAAAATTTTCTAGAGGTTTGTAGTTTTTAATGGAATAAGGTGCGGTATCGCACTGTATTTTACTAAAAATTGCAGATTCTACCACTCTGTTTTTAAGAAAAAAGTGCGGAAGGCAGGAAAAGTAGAGAAAAAATAAAAATACAGATTTACAGTCAGGGATCCGATTGAGTTTTCTACCCAATCAAGTTTTGAGCTAATCTCAGTCAAAGAAATCTCAAAATAAAACTAAAAATATAATAAAACTAAGTTCAAATAATTCTCCAGTGGAGTCGCCATTTTGTTAGACGGATAAATCCCTTTTGTGGACAAGAGTGATCTCCCTAGTATCCTAAGGATATCTAGAAAAAAACAGAAAAATGTAGACCATTTTCTCTAGACCATTATGCTTAAGAATTATAAATTAACTATGGTGAGATGCTCCTACCTGAATTCCAACGCTTTACTCGGCCTTCAATCCAGTCACTCCAGAAGGTATTGATCCAGCATATAAATCTGCAATCAAAGACAAGCAAACAAGATCAAAAGCATCTGCAAGATATGATCATTCAAAAGAAATAATCTATCTTAGTGATCAAGGAATATAAGAATTAAATTATTCAAAAGATAGATGAACAACTCAATGAGAAAATAGAATCCATTTGTATTAACTTTGAATAAAAGAATAAACCTTACAACCTTAACGCCTTGATGTTTGTACAGGTTCTTGTGCGGTCCGAAACAGTCGTTTTCCTCAGTTTAACAAGACTTCAACTCTCTGATTCAGCATGAGACTATGGCCATGAGTATGTATTCTCTCTCATACCAATGATGCCAAATATGGAGAGTATAATTTCTTCAACAATTCACATCAAAACTACCAAGTTCTAAGTACCCTTGAGACTGAAACATGGTCTCAATTTATAGTAGAAGTGAGGTAGTTTCAACTCCAATAAGGAAGGGATAAAGCCCTCTCATCATGGGATTTTAGCTCCAAAAACCAAGGGATGGCTCCATTTATGAAGGGATAAACGTTCATGAATGGAAGGGGTGAAGCTCAACCAGATAGCACTTCTAGAAGACCCCAGCTGGGAGAATATTCAACCAGCTGGGCTTCTAGAACTTACTTTTTTCTTTATTTTACCTTTTACGGGGGTCTGCAGTTTTAATGAGTAGAACGTGCGGGATGTGCCACAGGTTTTATAGCAATAAACCATGGTACCATAGGAAATGACTAGGAAAAGTACGGAGTTAGGCCCTTTAGGATTTTTAAGAGCTTTTCTCCAATTCCAAGACTTGATTTAGGAACTTTATGTTTTTAGACCTCTTAAGGGAGCAATAAATAGGAAATGATGAACCCATATAGATAGATAAACATCATGGTGACAAATTTTAGTGTAACACTCATTCTAGATGAAGTTATCCCACAAATGACTCCAATCAAGAAGTTGTTTCCTAGCGAGGATACCATCCAAAATTTTGTCCAATGCTTAATGAAACCCTTAAAAGAAACTTTAACTAGCTTTGAATACTCAGTTTCTGAAACAACTCTCATCATGAGCTTGCTATAACCTCATGAGGTATGATGTCGAAGTCTCAGATCTATTCATTTTGATGTTATTTAATTTATCCCACAACACCATTTTCCTATTTTCATTTGAAATTTGCTAAAGACTAGTCAGAGCTACCCACATCTGACATCCAATGTCCTTCCCTGATATGTGGGGAATTATGTGATCCCTCACACCATCCAAAATTATACACCTAGCTTTCATATCTTTAAGATTGTGCTTCGCTACAAGGTTTGGATATGAAGGAACCTAAATTTCTCTGTTTACGAGATCCCATAAACCATTCATCTTAGAATAATGGTAATTCACTCCTTCTGTGGAATAAAATTGGAATCCCTATCCAATCTATCTTCATATCGCAGATTTCTCAAATATGTCATCTTCACAAATCGAACACAACCTCAAAACCCAGCTGCAAAATTTTAAGAAAATAATTTTGCAACTGTAAAAAGGAAATTTGTTGCTATAAACCCTCGTGATCTCATATATATTTGTCTCAAATTCTTATAAATATCTCTTATACCATGTTAAATTTTTGAATACCAGCCATATTTATTTTCTCACAAAAATTTATTTTATTCCCAACAATTATTCATTTAGCCAAATAGACATTGAATTATTGAAAAATAAAAGCATTGGTATTTTTAACTTCTAGAAATGAATATTTTCATTAGAGTTGAAATTAGAGATATCAATCATACATTACAAAAAAAAATCTACCCACAACAACTCTCCAACATCTATTAATCTAGAAATCTTGGGTTTTTCACCCACAAAGACACAAAGAAAAAGACAGTAATCGGAACCTGTAATTCAACCCCATAAGTTGAATTCGACCTAAAGAATTCAACCACCTAGAAATCAACCTCTAGAAAAAATCGTCCTAAAGAAATTTGACCCAATTTATCAGCTCGAAAATAAACTTGTGCCCTCCCTACGTGCTATCATTTAACCTTAGGAAAAATCAACCCCCAATAATATGGCTTTCTCCAAATCAAATCAACCTTCATCCTGCAAATTGGGCTGCAATATTCTAAACTCTACCTCCTGGATTTTCCCTCAATACTCACATACTTCTTGTCCTCTGCACTCCAGTTCATTGTGCCACTCACACTAGAGAAAATCACTCTCTATTATGACTGGATCTTGTGAGTTCTTGTGTATCTTCACCTCTTTGCTAGGATTCTTTTATAATATTCATTAAGCCTAAATCCCTAACCTTAATCTCCCTTCTAGAACATATTGTAGATCAACGATTGAGATTATTTCTAAAGTCACTTAAATAATTAAATTATTTGTCCTTAGAAAATGACTTAATAGTCGACAATTAGTAACTGACTTTAAAAATTGTACTTTTCTTAAGTTAGGCTTAGGAAAGAAGACATAAATCACTTACTCCACCAAGCAAGCATCTAGTGAGGCAATAAATCATCTCCCTCATGTTAAGATACCAAGCCTATGTAAAATATTTTTCAAAGCTACTACTAGCTTCAACATTACCACCATCCATGAATAGGATGTCACACCTCCAGGATAAATAAGTAAACCAAAACCACACCATAATGAGATAGTATGATCCATCCATACTATCTCATACTCATCCAAACAAGGAGAAGTGTAATATTCCCAAATGGGGAAAGTAGCAATATAGTGCATAAAAATGGAAATAGCAGTGAGGATCAATGCATAAATATAAGAGACCAATATGGAGCCTTTGCATTATTCATAACAATAGAAAAATAGTACAAAATAATGAGGTACAAATTATATAACATGAACCAACAAGCCTCCAATAGATAAACCTCCTCAAGAATGAGGTGTTGCACTTGCTACTAGGAAAAATGTCGAAGAGCTTCTACAACGTAGCCATAAAGTGTACAACTACAAAAAATGAATATACAATAGTACAATGGGATGATATACCTCAAGAGATACAAAAAATGAAGATCAAGGCTATATACAACCTCCAATAAGGAACCCAAGAGGGTTTTCATAAATACACCAATATACAAGAAACGAATCAAAGCCCTAGGGCTGAAGATTCACTGCAACTACACAGCTAGAAATATGTGCCTGATCTGATGTAGCAGAGAATATAGCCTCCTCCAATAGACTCTCTAGATGAAAGGTTGATCCCTTCAATGGAAAACCTTCTCACCAAATGATATACTGAAACAACCCCTGCAACTCCTCCCTAAAATAACATAGTCCAATACTGAAACTGCGTTGTAAGGGAAAATGATAGTGTGGCATGGTGCCAAATGCTACAATAAGGTTCAAGGGCCTTCCTTACTAGCCTCCTAATGGAAGGAAACCTTCCTCCACTAAAATCTAGCTCAGAAATCACCCAAATGTATTCTCCATTGCTGCAACTTGCAACACAACACAATCCTATGTAGAAACTGCACTGTAGATGAAAGATGGAGATTAGCCTGATGTTGGAATGTGGAAATATAGTGCTAATACTTCTCCTGAGTGGGTGCTCGAATTACCTCGAGGATGAAGGTGGGATTCCCGCTCGGGAACACCCTGTGCTAAATAACTAAAGAGATCAAACAAGTCATAACATACCATATCAAAATAATAATCTAAAACATGCCTTCTATGGCTTCCATCCCCTTCCTTATATACTTGGTGAGCTTCCTCACCCTTGGCCCCACTAATTAAAGCCACTACTTCCATGCTTGGATTCTCCCTCCAAAACTGCATTTTCCCACAATGAATGCCACTCCTTCCATACCATCGTTGTTGATTTTGTCAAAGTTGACCCAGTGTACATGCTCCAACCCCTTTTCATACATAAGGGTATTCAATCCAGCTCTTTAGGTGACCTCCATTCACACTAGGAGTGTATTTATTCCTACTAAGTAGATTTATGGGTCTCCATACCCTCTTATTCTTCTAACTAAGAAGCAAAATAAAAAATTAATATTCCAATTAGCATACTGCTAATTTAGGAATATTACAATCCTCCCCTCCCAAATGTTGCTTGTCCTTAAGAAACTGCAAGGATATATTTGAAGAGCCTCCTCTCCTCCTTATGTAGCATCCTCATATGATAAGTTCCTCCAATGAACAAGGTGCTCTCTCATCAATATGTCCCCAAGTTGATCCTCCCAAGTGTATAAGTAGGCCTTTGGGGATAAATCTAAATGGCTCTCGTCATGAAATAGTGGGATATCCATGGAGGCAACTATATGTGGTCTAGAGGCCTTCTTGAGGCATGAGATCAAAAAATTATTGGGAACCTTCATTACCATGTGAAGCTCCAAGCCCCAAGCTATCATCCACACAAATTGAGTCACCCTCCAAAATGGTAACTCATGGAAAAGTTCCTCCACCTTTGGCTCTTGCATAGTAGGTGGGCTGCATATATGAACATGATAGACCTAATGTCCTACCCCACACTATCTCTCTCTCCACTTATGATAAGTGTAGAGCTGTTGTAGAATCTGGGCTGCAATAATATTTCCCTCAAGAGACAAAAGGACAACTGGATCTGCAAAGACCCCTTCTCTAGTTTCATGAGCCTAAACCATCCCATACAAAGTGAATAGAACATCATCACCATATGGTATCCAAATCAGAAAGAATATGAATGTTATGTGGAATGTTGTATGGTACCAATGGTCTCTCTAGCGGATACAACGTAGTTTTGATAACTGATGTTTCAAAACATCATGTGGCAAGTTGTCTTCCAACAATTTACTAGTTGTGCATGCTTTCTCATCTACTAGGAACTAGTAAATGGCATTATATATCAGCTGATCATAACAATAATAACACAACACTTGCCCAAAGCCATCCAAGAAGTGGCCTCCCCCATCACTGATATTGGTCTGAGGAAGACCATGAAGCCAAAATAGCAATACATTGTACATATATGGCAAGAGAATGCAAATATTTTGTGAGATGATCAATAAGTACAGAAATACAATTCTTACCATGCATTGTGAGTAGGTTGAAAATAAGGTCCATGGATGAGCCCCCCCATGAGAATCCCCTCATAGTGGTCTGAAAAGTGAAGGGATGCATACTCCCCTTGGAACACTCCAACAATAGATACATACTCCCAAGTGACAGCGTTGTTGGTCTTGGTGGTAAATATCTTATCACCACATGACTCCATCATTTGACATGCCACATTACAAAGTCACATACCATGATGCTGCTAGAAATAGGAGACTCCTTCCTATGTGGAAGTACCTCCTGATCCTCTAATGCTGAAGAGTAGCCCCTTTACACTCTAATTATTCCATCCTCTTATTCTGAGATATCATGCAAAGTATGGGAGAAAATCAGCCCATACTCCCCCAAGATCAACCAAAGCAACAATAACTCTTGTTGCCTCCTCGCACCTCCATCATACAAACCATGGAGTGAAAACATGATGATTGACATGAAAAATTCCACATCAACCCAATGTACCTCAACTCCTTTCTTCCATATGATGCAAGTATCATGCCATGTCCCAACCACTAACACACCCTTTGAAATAGGATATGTCACATGATGACCAAAATCTTTAAAGAGTAGCCAACGTAGCCTTGCCTCCTACTGCCCCGTGTCATAGATCTGTAAGTTACTCACCAGCCTCTTGCTCATCAACTTCACCCATCTAACCAATGGTGAGTGTCTATTGTTATGCTCTAAATGGGTGTTCCTCCAATGGATAATACCATCCTCCAAAATCAGATCACTATCTCTACACTTCATGGGATGTTGAAGTGCAACCTCCTGGAGATCTCCATATGAAGACCACTCATCAATGACCATGTGGGACCCATAAGGATCCAAGTATGCTGAAGGCAAAGTCTTCTCATTGATCCATGAAGTGCTGATCAAGAAGGATCCATCATAGTAATGGGAGATAAGATGTCTCTCATCTACCATCTGCTTATCCCCTGCTACACATGTAGAATGGTCATTGGAATTCTCCAATAATGGTTGGGCCCCCAACTCATCACTGCTACCCACTGACAATGGTGCTGATCTCCATGATGGTGAATCTATTGTCTCATGTTCATGCTCAATGTTGAACTTGTAGTTCTGCATTATATTATTTAGGAAAATACTCATCCCATCCTCCAAAAATCTACACTCCAACCCCAAGAGTTGTGTGCAACTCAATAATGAAATACTAGGATGTATTTTTATTTCCTCCTTGAACCTGTCAAGGGTCCTCTACACATTGATAGTCTACTACTCCAAATCAGCAGTGTGTTTTGACCTTAGGTCATACAATGGCATGTCCCTACAACCTTCCATATGATGTGCCGAAATAATAGAAAGTGGACACATTTGCATACCTTGGTTAGATTGGGAACATCTTGTACTACTACAAGGGTTCCTCCCACCAGTGTGATGACTTCTCCAACTACTGGTGATGATGATGGTTGCTCCTCTACTACTGCACCAACACTGGTATAAGTCTCCTCCTCCTCATGCATCTCCTAAATAATGCATGGGACTCTAAATTTCAAGAGATCAAGACCACTTTTAAATGATGCAAGTGTTCCTCCTCCTGATGCAATTTCTCCTGCAGCATGTGGTGTTGGAAGTTTCTTTTCCTCATGCCTTCCTTTGTTAAACTTCTTGATCAACCTTTGAGTAAAATCTTCATAAGCAGACACTCTTGCATGACTCAAATGGCTGAACCACCAAATATTGGCTTCACCCTCAAGGTGCATCACTGCAATCTCAACAACTTCTATTTATACTACTGGATGTAGCAAAAAGAATGCATCTAGCTTTCTCATCCAAGCCCTTTTTATGCATGTGGATGAACATCAAAAGTACACAATAGGAATCTATTGTGTCCTCTTCTTCTATTGTTTCAATGTATCCTCTCTTCTTTGATCTAAATAAACTTTGGGAGAGTTAGATTCTCCTTGAAAGCTCTTGATTGAGATTTTTATTATGTAATATACTCACTTAGAATCTCATGTTCTAATTTTCCTCCATATCCATGCCTTTCATCTTCTTCTTCAAAAGAAAAGGGCATAGTATAATTCTTTGGAGCTCTATGCAATACCATTTTTCTCTTCTGCTAATAGGAAGTGCATGGACCTTCCTCATCTTGAAACCCTAACGAGGTCTCATTGTTTCTCTCCTTTTTCATTTTCTTGACCTCCTTGGTGAGGTCCTTCAGAGACCTAAAAAGAGATGAGATAAAACTCATTCCTTCCATCATTCTGATCTCTTTTTCTTCTTATTACTCTCTTGATAGCATAATGGCCAAGATCCACAGGCTGAGCCAAGATTATACTCTGATACCACTTTAATATTCCCAAATGGGGAAAGCAGCAATATAGTGCATAAACATGAAAATATCATTGAAGATCAATGCATAAATATAAGAGACCAATATGGAGCCTTTGAATTAGTCATAACAACAACAGAATAGTACAAAATAATGAGGCACAAATCATATAACATGAACCAACAAGCCTCCAATAGATAAACCTCCTCAAGAATGAGGTGATGCTACTAGGAAAAATGTTGGAGAGCTACTACATTGCAATCATAAAGTGCACAACTACAACAAATGAATATACAATAATACAATTTTTTGATATATTCGTCAAGAGATACGGAAAATGAATATCAAGGTTCTATACAACCTCCAACAAGGAACCCAAGAGGGTTTTCATAAATACACCAATATACAAGAAATGAATCAAAGCCATAGGGTTGAAGATTTGTTGCAACTACAAAACTAGAAAGATGTGGTTGATCTGATGTAGAAAAGAATATAACCTCTTCCAATAGACTATCCAGATGAAAGGCTGATCCCTTCACTGGAAAACCTTCTCCCCAAATGGTGTACTGAAATGACCCCTACAACTCCTCCCTAAAATAATACAGTCCAAGACTGAAACTACGCTGTAGGGGCAAATGATAGTGTGGCCTGAATTGCATGAGAAAAATGGAGGGAAGCGGAGCGAAATTTTGTGACAACCCTAGGGCACAGAACTCTGGTTCTTTGGCTCTTGTGGTGGCGGACCATTTTGGACGCGATACAGAGGCATCGCACCGTCCATGCGGGCCTATTTACATTTGCTTGGTGGAGGCCTGCTCATCCCCACTCGATTGCACAGACCTCTGGCCTTTTATTGAGGTAGACTGCATACACTTTAGATGGTTTTGGGAAACAGAGAGGTGTTTCTGCACACTGTTTCGTGGAGAAATCACTACATTACGATTTCACAGTTCTGAATCTGTTTTGGTGGAATACTATTTACGGCGGCAGTTATTTGCACCTGCAGGTGAATGGTATACTACCCTTCTCAGCTATAGTATTTATCGTGCATTGTGTTGGGGGCCTCGACTGATTGCTCCTGTTCATATCCCTTCCACGCTGGTTGTGCCAAAGAACAAAGGGAGCCACTGTGTCATCACCGACAATGATCTTCGGGTAGGTTCTGAACCTTTTCAAGTTTTCATTAAGCCTCCTGTAGGCAACAAATTTATAATCTGGATTCGAGACACAGATTCTATATTATTCTTGAAGGATAAAATAGAGTCTGTGGCTGGTTACCCATCCCACCTCCAGTCTTTGATATTTTGGGGAAAAGCTTTAGCTGAGACCAGCACTCTAAATGAATATGCTATAGCATCTGGATCCTCTGTTTGTCTCAATTTAAGACTGCGGGGGGGGAATTTTGGACAAAATAGCGCACATGGAACCACTCCGGGTGCCAGTGCATCCAACACTGCAAACACTAAAGGACCCACATATAGAAATGTCTTACAGGGGGACAAAAAAAAAGTAGCTACTGCATCTGTGGCCTAGGTTGAAAACTCCCCTAAGCCATACATTGTGGAACAACAGAACTATGTGCCTGAAATAAATATTGACATTCCTGACATAGATGTGCATAGAACTGTATTTGAATCTCAAGCAATAATTTGTAGATTCAACTGTTTCTGGCCCAAACCAATGGAACTCTTCCAATGGATTTTTACCAACTGGACCATGGACTGTGAAATACACTTATGCTCAAAGGGTTTTTTCATCGTCAAGTTTTCATCACCAGATGACAGAGATATCATACTTAAGGAGGGGCCATGGTTTTGGGGATCTACTGGACTCTTCATCACACCTTGGTTCCTGGAATTTGATGCCAACACTATGGAGGTGAATAGAATGTTGGTTTGGGTCTGGCTTCACAATCTCCCTCTTCATTTCTGGCAGGAAAGTGTTCTGGGCGACATTGGAAACATCCTTGGCAGATATATTAAAACAGATACCCAAAGACTGGAGGAGCGCATCTACACTTTCGCACGAATCTGTGTGGAAGTGGAATTGAGAAAAGGCCTACCAAAGTGCATTATATTGAATCATAAACAACAACGATGGATACAACACTTAGATTATGAGAACACAACATTTCAATGCCGAATCTGCAGGAACATGGGACACCTACAAAACACATGTTTGGCAGCCACAAGAGATAACAGGAAAAAGAAGAAAACAGGTAAAGTTGCCAAAGGATGGCAATTTCCATCAGAAGTGCCAGAATAGCAAGAAGAAGAGGAAGAACCCATCCCACCAGCTAGTACACAGACTGATGCTAATTTGGGCACACAAGAACAGGAAATGCAAGAACCCATAGCTACCACCACCATGGCACAGCCGGATATGGATCCTAGGGCACCAGACAACGGGGGAAATAAAAGACTACATACCTTAGACACATCGGACTCTGACAAGGACATTGGAGCACATGCGGAAGATAACCAACTAGTCCTTATTTCATCCACGCCAACACAAGGTGCTTGGCGGAAGGTTGAAAAGAAAAAAGGGAGGAAAGCCTAATTCTTGCCATTGTAAATATTTATTTGCGTCATACTTGACTGTCTTGAATGGCACTTACCAGCTCATATAACATGTAATTTTGTTTTTATAATAAAATTACAAATTTTTCCTTTGTGAAAAAAGATAGTGTGGCCTAGTGCCAAATGTTGCAATAAGGCTCAAGGGCCTTCCTTGTTAGCCTCCCAATGGAAGGAGACATTCCTCCATTGAAATCTAGCTCAAAAATCACCCAAATGTATTCTCCACTGCTGCCACCTGCAACATAGCACCATCCTCTGCAGAAAATGTGATGTAGATGAAAGATGGAGCTTAGCCTGATGCTCGAATGTGGAAATATAGTGCTAATACTTCTCCTAAGTGGGCACTCTAAGTCCCCTGAGAATGAAGGTGGGATTCCCTCTCGGGAACACCCTATGCTAAACATCACTGCAGTCTTAGGTAAATAGCTGAAGAGAGCAAACAAGTCTTAACAGACCATATCAAAATAATAATCTAAAACATGCCTTCTATGGCTTCCATCCCCTTCCTTATATACTTGGTGAACTTCCTCACCCTTGGCCCCACTCATTAAAGCCACTACTTCCATTCATGGAGTCTCCCTCCAAAACTGTGTTGTCCCACAATGAATGCCACTCCTTCCATACCAGTGCTGCTGATTTGGTCAAATTTGACCCATTCTACATGTTCCAGCCCCTTTTCATACATAAGGGTCTTCAATATAGCTCTTTAGGTGACCTCCATTCACAATAGGAGATATTTATTCCTACTAAGGAGATTTAAGGGTCTCCATACCCTCTTATTCTTCTAACTAAGAAGTAAAATAAAACATTAATATTCCATTTAGTTGTATGCTAATTTAGGAATATTACAAGAAGTGAGACTTCCCGAACCAAATATTTACATCAAATGAGATAATTCCATAAACAAAAAGGGATACATGAAAGTGTATCCCACCAAATTGGCCCAATGCTCAAAAGGTTCAAGCTACAAATATCCATCAATGTGATGAAAATCATAATGTGGAACTTCATTTCTGAATCTTTACACTTTATGCAGAAATTATTTACTCTTAATCTGGTTATGCTCCTCCTACTTAGACAAGTTATTAATTGAATAAATTCA
The DNA here is from genome assembly GCA_034641835.2 of Pinus albicaulis. Classification (NCBI taxonomy): domain Eukaryota; kingdom Viridiplantae; phylum Streptophyta; class Pinopsida; order Pinales; family Pinaceae; genus Pinus; species Pinus albicaulis. The sequence goes on along the minus strand of CM076584.1, from coordinate 952,310,868 downwards.
AGTTAAAATAGAAGCAAAACACATAACATATCTCCACCAATCCATATCTAGAACAAGTTCATGCACACATAGACAAAGTGACACATTTATTTTTGGACAAATAGTCCCTGGAAAAACCCAATGCGGGAAAACTGGTCTCTGGCTGCTGGAGGGTTTTATTATTAAGAATTTTTCTAAATACAACAAGCTTGGGTTCCAGATCTGGAAAACCTGATAGAGATAAAATATATCTACAAATCACTTTCTGATATAGGGCCAAAATAATGACTGATCCACACCCTCAAACGGGATTTACAGAACTCAGCCAAAATTAGGGCCTAGAAACCCCAGCGCTGCCCTTGAAGCCTATGCGTCAGCCTCTGAAGCCCCTCTGACCCTCAACGCTACTCTGGAAGGGGCGTTACCCTAGACTATGTGACGCAGTCTCTATGTTGGCCCTTTGGGTCTCTGCGTAACCCTTGAGGGCTTCCTGCTGAAAATCACGTTGTCCTTAATGTTGTTGTTGCTCTCCTGCTTCTGCGTTGCCTCTCTGATATGATCTCTGCCTCTTGCTAATTACAGACCTCAGGATTAGATCATCCTCTTGGCCTAAATTCCCCTCTCTGCAGCTGAAACACTTCTGAGAATTCTTAGCAAACCCTCCCTAGAATCTCAGCTTAGCTTCAGTGCTCTACCTCTGTGTATCTTTACAAATGACCCCTAGCCTTTCTTTTATACTTTTCTCGTTGGGAAACCAACGGACATGATCAGATCTTGAATCAATGGCTAAAATTAAGAGAAATCTTGATCTGTGTGACTTAAGACAATTTCATCACATGTTTAATTAAATTCACTTTAATTATTTAAGTTCCCTAAGTTTTAACTTAGGAAATACATTAAAATAGTTAATTAATTTAATATATCCTAAACCAGATGAAATTTCCCAAATCCCTTTCTGGGTCTTGTAGATCAAGTGTACTCTAGTCCCTCCACAAAATTTGGGAGCTAGAGCACAATTGATACTACCCCAAATACACAAAATCTCAACAATAATATGAGGCATAACACCTTGAAAACCCAAAACTAAGAAAACAAACAAGAATAATTTCACCTTCAATCATTGTATAAACTAAATTATTAATGATAGAATATATAGGCATTCCACAACTTTGCTTAACCCTAATCCACTAAATTATATTATAACACAATGGATATATAAATCCATCGATAACATGTAAAATACCATTTATGGAGCCAAACAAATTCTTAAGTGATACCACCCAAAATATCCTAATTAAGGCTTGGACCTTGAACTTTCCAAAATGTGTCCAAATACACATTCTACCTATATATATATATATATATATAGATATAGATAATAAAAAACACATATCCAAACTTATCTCAGTGTTTATAATATATTTAATATTTATTAAATATTGATTAAACTTCTCTTATAATACTTCATCGGTATCAATTTCACTTTGCCATTTTTACACTGAAGGTGTCTCTAGTGCGGGGTTTGGGTGGGAGAACATTGTGCACCCCAACTAATCCCTGCACTCCATTTTCATCCTCCTCCATCCCATCAAAATTCAACACGTGGAAATTCACCATTGGTAAAATTTTATACTACTACTAATTCCTCACATTACGTGGAACAAAATTGGTACTCCCTTTGGAATTGCAGAGTGATGGACAATCATTATCTCTCTATCCACTTACGTCCCTAAAAATCTTGGAATTATGTTTAGGGCCTAAGATTTTCCAGCTCAAAGTCAAAAGAAATAAGAAATAAAAACAATAAATTTCAAACTTGTATATCTCATGTACTAAAAACTCGACGCATTGGCCTCGACGTAGACATGTTGTTCATCCCTTGCAAGTCAAACAACTGGGGCTGCAATTTGTGGGCGGTGCTTTGAAATTCTATGATAGAAGTATATAAAAGATAAAATTGGGGGTGAAAGGAAGCCTCATGTATTCTAGGATTATTCCTTAATTGATCCAATGAATGACTACTAAAACTTATTTGCATCATATTGGGAATATCTTTATAAGTAGGAAGTGGAGAAAATGAATCCTCAATTGTATCCTCCTTTGAAACAAAAATTCCAAGATCAATGGAGCTACCAATCTTGGGTGTTGTAGAAAACTAAATGGTGGTGGAAATATCTTTGTTTTTCTCCAATATTAGCTCCTCCGTGGAACTTCTTGCTAATACCAATGTAGAGCCATTAGACATTCTAATTTGGTTTGAAAGTAGGGAAGCCTGGTTAAATGCTACAACCAGTTGGGTTTTTGAGGAAACTACACTAAGAGAAATGTAATTCACAGATAGGTAGGAGGAAGAAAGACCATTTGAGGAAGGATAAACTATAAGAATTGAAGACTTTGGCTCTATTTTAGCCTCAGTAAAATGAGAAAAATAAGTAGTTTTATCCATAGAATCAAGGGACAAACTATGCATTTTTTGTGTGATATCCATGTTTTCATCATATTCAACTGGTAGGCCAATTTCTTGCTTCTGAGAATCTCCATTCCATATAACTGTATGCTCATATGGAGTTATATCATGGATAGAATACTTGATGAAATCATCAATTTATCCAAAATAAAAATCTGGAACTATTATCCCTTAAAAAAAACCCTCCTACACATAGAAACAAAACTTAAATCATTTATTTCTTGATTGCACTAATAGAAACAAAATTATTTACAATTATGTAGGGGTGGGGAGGTCCATCAACACTTGTGTTATTCATGTGTTTGCGCAAATGAATATGGGATAGCATGTAAAGCCATCTTAACTATGGTTTTATATCCACTCGAGGTTGCAAAGCTTCAAGATTCATCTCAAATAATGCATTAAAACATGGTGTATGTGGGTAATAATTCAAGATATACGATCTATCTTTGCAAGCTATAGATGCATATCAATATGTGCTACTCTTCAATATTATACAAAATACAACAATTTGATATGCACCTCTCTTTTCCAAAGATCGAGGATGCATATCTCGAGTTAACACGGACCGATGGACCTTTGAATCATAATGGGGCAGACCAAAATTAAAAATATACAACCTCATGCTTCACAACTATTGCAAACCAAAGTTTAGATGGGTTTGTGTTAGGCTTCTATAAATACATATAATAACAATCAATCAACCACAACAATACACAAAACCTGTCAAAATTCCTAATAATATAAAATAATACGTTTGATAATAAAAATATAATAAATTATAGTCAAAATCTCCTTATCAATCTCCCCAAGTCTCCACAGTGGAGAAAACTATCAGTATAATTAATGATGATATCACTCTCGGTACCCATAACTAAACAAAATCTAAGCCCCTACTAAGCCACTAGGACACACCCAAACACTTTAGGACCCTTATTAGGCCTGAAAAATCTTTGCAGCAACCCCACAAATCAAAACTGGCCCACAGTAGGATTGTGTTCCTATACCTATTCCTGCTCCACATCCTACCCTCGCCACTGTAGGAGAATAAGGGGGGGGGATTAAAGTGTGTCTATTTTCACCACTATCGTCACCTGGAGATCATGTTGAAAAATGTAACTAGTATTAGTATTCATAAGTATTTGAGTCATGATGTAATGTATTTTTCAAAATAAAGAAAAAGAAATTTTATTATGAAATAAATTGACCTATTAAATCAAGTGTTTCATCCTTGGGTCAATGGTTATTAGGTCAAAGCCTCCATTGTAGGTTTCTAGGATTTATTTCAAGTGTCCTTGTCCATGTCATAATGTAAAAGACCCTTCTTGGGCTTCATATATCAAGAAAGAAATTTATTTTGATGTAAATTAGATCATCTATGCCTCCTCCACCAAGTTAGCTTCAACCTGGACAAGTTGGCCTAATTGAGGGGTAGAAACTACTATATAAAGGAAACAACTCGACCTAATTTGAAGTGCATCACCAAAAAGTTCGATATACAGTTGTTGGGGGAATCAAAAGATGTGAAATTCAAGGAAGAGGAGAGAAATCCTAGAAAAGAAGGGGTTTGATTGGATTTTCCCATATAGAGGGGTTTTAGCCTTGGCTAAGTGCCTAAATATGGTGTCGTTGATCTTCATGTTTTGATTGGATTATTGCTTGATGAAACTAAGATAAAAGAAGAACATGAAGAGAAGATAATAAAACTACAAGAATATCACAAGTAATTCTCAACATAAGAAAATATTTCCTCCTTTTCGATTTTCTAACATGCTATCATAGCTAAGGCGAAGAAAAAAGGAAAAGGCAACTTGAAGGTCAATTGAAAGAAAGGTTAAGGAGGAAGGAACAAAAGAAGGTCAGTAAGGAAATTATCATTTAAGAAGAGAAGAAACTATGTCAACCACAATGAAGACACAAAACAAACTAGAAGGATCCTCCAAATACAGGGCATGGAAGAAAATGATAGAGGTTATTCTTGCTAAGCATAAATTTTTGGATCTTGTCCGAGGAAAAGTTAAGAAACCTAAAAATGATGCAGAAAAGGAGAAGTTCAGGGAAACAAAAATCTTCACCATGAATCTAATAGTAGATGGAGTAAAGGAAAATCTAATCCCATACATATCCAATATATATTTCTCTCAAGAAATGTGTGAATCCCTCTCCAAGTTGTTCACCATCGAGAATATTGGTCAAATAACTAGTCGCAAGAATGAACTAAGAACAATTAAGATGACGAAAGATTATACTATGTCATAATATTTTGTAAGGATATCTAGAATAAGTGATTAACTCCAAGCTATAGATGAAGTTGTACCATAGAAATAGCTCATGATTGTTGCTCTTCCAGATCTACCAAAAGCATTATTCTGCGTGTTGACAGAGAAAAAAATAAAAAATAAAAAATAAAAATAAATAAATAAAATAAAAATTGCACTGAATAAAATTGGAATTGAGCCTTATGTCTGCAAATGGATGTATACCAGAGTTGAATAAGGTAAAGTAAAAATTTAGATGACATGACCTCGAGATAGCTTCAAATCAATTCTAGTACACAGTGACATATACCATGTATGAACACATATAAAACTTTTTTGAATGACTAAATTTTCTTAATTGATTAGAAATCTCAGCTAATGTTCCACAGGCCCTAGCAAATATGACTCTCTCATCCAAATAATAATGCATGATATATAGAAATTAGTTAGGGACACATTTTTGTTATTATTGACCAAGAACCGAGGCAAATAACTAGTCAAATTCTCTGTATGGGTTGGCTAGTGCACATATCTCAATTTTGTTGGCATTAACTAGCTCCTTGGTTGGGTTCTTTAGGAAATATTTCAACAAACTCTTCCCTCCATTATAGTTCACGAGGAAGGTGTTGATTTTTTCTACTTTGAAAACCCACTTTGCTTTTGGAAGATGAAGCATTTTCTTGGAAACACTAGGTATAAGAGGAATAGGGGACTTGGAAGAGTCGACAAGCTATATGTTCCTTTTCCTGGGATATAATCTATTATCGCACCATGAAATCATATATGAGAAATTAAATACTTCATTCATGCTCTTAACATGCACAATACTTGAAGTCTAGGCTTTGTTGTTATTCTTTTCTTATGCATTAAGGCCTCAATACCATTTACAAGATATTGAACAATGAAAATCATATTCGCATCACCCATATTTATTGAGGGTGTATTTGCAACAAGATTATCATGTTCTATTTGGCATGCATGTTTGATACTTATCAACATTTATTAAATGTACAAGTAAATCAATAAGTGTTCAATTTGAGAAGTTTGATGTATTAAGTATATCATTGATTATTGATATGTGGATTCATGCGAAAGAATTGGTTCATAAATAACAAGTACTACATTTATTCAAAAATATTGTGAAATATTAACGAGAAATGCACATTATTTAATAGTAGAAATAATTATAGTCGTGTGAAGGATTCATTGACATTAGCTATTAATTCCTCTTGAATACCATTTATAAGACATTGACCAATGCAAATCACATTCACATCACCCATATTTATTGAGGGTGTATTTGCAACAAGATTATCATGCTCTATTTGGCATGCATGTTTGATACTTATCAACATTTATTAAATGTACAAGTAAATCAACAAGTGTTCAATTTGAGAGGTTTGATGTATTAAGTATATCATTGATTCTTGATATGTGGATTCATGCGAAATAATTGGTTCATAAATAACAAGTACTACATTTATTCAAAAATATTGAGAAATATTAACGAGAAACACACATTATTTAATAGTATAAATAATTTTAGTCGTGTGAAGGATTCACTGACATTAGCTATTAATTCCTCTTGAATACCATTTATAAGACATTGACCAATGAAAATCACATTCGCATCACCCATATTTATTGAGGGTGTATTTGCAACAAGATTATCATGCTCTATTTGGCATGCATGTTTGATACTTATCAACATTTATTAAATGTACAAGTAAATCAACAAGTGTTCAATTTGAGAGGCTTGATGTATTAAGTATATCATTGATTCTTGATATGTGGATTCATGCAAAAGAATTGGTTCATAAATAACAAGTACTACATTTATTCAAAAATATTGTGAAATATTAACGAGAAATACACATTATTTAATAGTAGAAATCATTTTATTCATGTGAAGGATTCATTGACATTAGCTATTAATTCCTCTTGAATACCATTTATAAGACATTGACCAATGAAAATCACATTCGCATCACCCATATTTATTGAGGGTGTATTTGCAACAAGATTATCATGCTCTATTTGGCAAGCATGTTTGATACTTATCAACATTTATTAAATGTACAAGTAAATCAAAAAGTGTTCAATTTGAGAGGTTTGATGTATTAAGTATATCATTGATTCTTGATATGTGGATTCATGCGAAAGAATTGGTTCATAAATAACAAGTACTACATTTATTCAAAAATATTATGAAATATTAACGAAAAATGCACATTATTTAATAGTAGAAATAATTTTAGTCGTGTGAAGGATTCATTGACATTAGCTATTAATTCCTCTTGAAAGCATAAAGGATACCAGATGCAAATTGTGGACATGAGAATTGGACACTATTAGGTAGTGGCTCCCTAATCCATCTGCAAAATAAATTGTATGTTAAATGACTAAGTGTGAGATCATGTAGGAGCAATTCATGTGGGAGTAAAAAGTTATCATGCGAGGTGCTTAATTTGCATATAAATGAAATGGCTAAGTATAAAAATATTTGAGTGTTTCATGTAAAACAAAGTGAAGTAGGATAGGGAGTAAAGAAAGGTAATTTTAAAACTTGCATGCAATGGAAAATGACTAAGTATATGAACGATGTAATTTGTAGGTTGCAAAATGTTGGTGCAAATTACATAATGCAGAATGTGAGTGTGGGACGATTTATTGTAAAAGAGGGGGTCATAACCTGCATTCAAATTTTTTTTAAGAAATAAAGATTCTTGCAAGTTAAAGAGAAGTAGAGAAAAGATATGTTCAACAATCCACAATCATAAAATTGGTTAAGTCTTGGAAAAAGGAGGTTCTGAGGTAAATTAGGGTGTGATGGTTTTGAAAGCAATTATTAACAAATGTTGCTCAATAAAGATTTAAAGAAATATCCCATGTTGTTAACTATCCATAAATGTGATTAGATCATGTGCATCATATATACACAAAATTTTCTTGTAATGGGAGGATTTAAGTTAACTTAAATTTGCTAAAAACTATGGTAGAGGAGTAATACTTGTATATTTATTTAAATTAATTTTAATTTTAATTTTATTGTTTTGGTTAATGATCTATATTTATAAATAAAACGTTTAAAATGTGATAAAATTTTATACAAAACTCATCTTTATCATAATATAACATAGTGTTCTCTATATTTTTTCCTTTTTTTAATGTGATGGTAATATAATCATAATAATCATAATCTAATTTTAAGGTCATAGTCAAGCTAGACACTAGATCAGTGTATAAGACCCCTTTGTTTATGGGATAAAGTACCCGCCTACATGTAACGATTTGACTGCTGAAGTATATGGAGGTGTACATACTCTACCCCCATTTGGTTTTGAACCTATGGCATCTTACAACAAAACAAATTTTCTTAACCACTAGGCCAACTCAAGTTGTACTTTTTTCATGCTAATTTATTTTTATGGTCACAACGAAGCCATACACCAAATTGGTGTATGAGACCCCCTTCATTGCATCACTTTTTTCTTTGCTCTAATACAACATGGAAATACAAATAGCTATCAAAATATCTTCTTTAAAAATGGTCGATAGCCAAAAACCATGTTAATTATTCCTATGTTTAATATTGACACTTCCTCATGTTAATTAATATTACAAATTAATAGTAATATGAGATGAGTGATGTAGTGAGTTAAAAATTGGACAGATTTTATCTTTTCAAGAGTATATTATTTTTTGGGTGATTCAAAATTTTTCCTTGATTGCCACATTTTTTCAAACTTATGATAATACAGGTTGGTGTTGTCTAACTATTATATGTTTTGGACTTTTTGACTGGAATACGACAAAATATTTTTTGGTCAGATCATGTTCTTTCATTGTTTAAAATGTGTTTTTGACTGCATATATGGATTCAAGACCCTGAAAAATTCTTTGGGGAAATCATATTGTGGAGAGTTCACAACTCAAACTTGTGTTTCCAACACATCCCTGTCGTATTTTGAGCAAATTGGACCAAAAAATATGTTCAGAAAAACTTCAAAACATATAACAGATGGACTACGACATCTATGATAGTTTTAAAATTATTCAAGATCTTGAAGGACAAAATTCTATAACAAAGTTTTCATTAAGAATAAAATTACAACTTTTGACAAAATTCTCAATAAATTTGAAAAAAAAATGGAAAAGGAGGAGAATTCTCTTCCTTTTCTAGATGTCCTCATAACTCATTAATAAGATGGTATCTTTACCCGCAAAGTCTATTGAAAAATGACTCACATCGATCTATACCTTTATGACCAATCTCATCATCACCCAACCAGAAAAATTGATATCTTAAAAACTTTAGTTACTCATTCTATTAGAAACATCACTCCTCAATTATTGAAAAAGAAAAATCCCATCTTACAAAATCCCTTATAATGGATGGTTACTCTATCCCTCAAATTAACACATATTTTCACTTGGCCCTCCATTTTGAACTTGAAAACTCTTTTCCTTTTACACCTCCCCTAGTTTTTATTTCTCTTCCATACATCTCTGGGCATTACTAATCATATGTCACAAATTTTAACAAAAAATAATATTAAAACTCTTTTTAATCTATGCAAAACCTTTAAACAAGGCTTATTTAGAACTCCCAAGGATAAATCAAATCCTATGTTGGGTCGAGGTGTTTACTAGATTCCATGCCCCTATGAAAAGTCATATGTTGGATAAAATAGGAGATCGTTCAAAGCTCGACTTAAGCAATATATAATAGATACTACCCACAACTATATTACCAAATCAACTATCTTAAACCATTCCTATAATTCTAAATACTTTATCTTCTTTGAAAAACCAAAATCTTGTGTCAATCCTCTTTTACTCATTCTCAAATAATTTGTGAAGCATTGGAAATATAAAAATACCGTCATAATTTCAATAAGGAACATGGATAAAAAACTTAGCCAATCCTAGAAATACAACATTTATCATCTATGTCCCTCATTTTTCTTCATTTTCGTCTTTGTTTATTCTTCCTTGCCATTTCCTATCTACTTTCATTGTTCCTCCCTTTGTATTTATATTTTCAATACCTTATTGGCCTCATTTTCCACCTCTCTCCCTCAGTTTACTCTTGTATCTTTTCTCCTCTTCCCACGCCTTTCAATAATTTTGTAAATTTCCAATTCCACTCTCTCCTCACCTTTTAATTTCTTCACTCTCCCAATGTCAAATTTAATCATTTTAATCAAATTTAATCTTTTTTTTTTCCTTTTACATTTATTCATGATTCCAACTATTGTAATCATCCCCCCTTTCCTTTCTTTTCATTTATTTTCCATTCTTATTTAATTTATTATTTTTACACTCATCCCTCACTCGTTCACACTACTTTGACTATTTTTACAATGGTGACTTAAAAATATAAATATATTTTTTTACTATCAGTTTCATAATGGTTTATTTTATCTTTAGCTTATAAATTCTCAACCCAACACCCTTTTTTATCATCATTTCCAGCTTTATAAATCCTAATAGTGGGTGGAACATCCACTAAAAGCAAAGGAATCTAGATTTTGTTGAGAATAAGAGTTTATTTCTTTGCGATTTTTTTTTTCCTATTGTGAGTGGAGGAGAGGAACATGAATTTTTATTTAACACATATGAAAAGGAGGGAGATGAGGGGGGCATTGTTTCCATCCTTCTCTATCCTCATTTTTGTAGGTGAATCTTATTTTTCTAGAACCAGGGCATTATCTTGTGAAGTTTTTGAAGAACCCAATATGGGAATTACATTTTCTTTTGGAGGATATAATTTTTCTAATTGCACTTTAGCTAATGAAATCTTTCCACCATTGGAATCTTGAACCTCTTCTACTTCCTCTTGAGATTGTAGAAATTCAAATATATTATTAAAGAGAGATTCAAGCTTAGGAGGAAGCTAAGGTTTGATATCATATTAAGACCCCCTTGGGGCTTGATTCTTTCTCTTTTAGGAAACTTGATTGAAACCTTTCTGATTATTGGTCTGAGGACTTGGAATTGGTTTATAAAATAACAAAGAGTCATTGGATATTATACAATTTTTTCAAAGTTCCTATGCTCATGGAAAGTATTACATTTGAAAGGAACCTAATCATAATCAAGAGATTAAAGGTAACTCCAATCTCCAATTAAATTTGAATCACCTTAGGTAATCCCTTATCACAAATCTATGCATAATATAAAACAGGAGAGAAAACCACCATGAGGCTCTACATAGGTTATAAAAAAACCTAATTTATTTTTTATTTCTTTGAAGGATCTCCAACCCAGAGGAAAATGGGGAGGTGCAGTTGATCCAGGAGGATCTTGCATCAGTTCAATGAAGATTAGTTTAGTCTTCAGCTCTTCATTTTCTCCAGTTTTTTCGATGTTGGAAGTGGCAAGTTACTTTATGGTGGAAATTTCATTATGTGGAAAATTTTAACGTCATATTTATATACCTAAGCATACAAATTTAATGGTGGAGACCTATGCTAAGTGGGGTATTAATACCTAAGTCTGAAGCCTAATCAGGCTAAAACCTAGCGGGAATGACATTAAGGTGTAAACCTATGTAATGGTGTTATGTTAAACCTAGTGCAAACAATGCAATGGTCCAAACTATGTTTCGGATTATCTAATGGTTATAACCTATTTACAAAATCCATATTATAGAACATATCACAGTCCTAACCACAACGAAGAAGATTAACCGTCAGGCGAAGTTTACATGTGAGCAGTCGGGAATGTAACGCATAGCAGTTGGAGCTGACCGCAACTGTCGAAAGTTCTGTGTTGTCACATGAATGTGGTCGCCTGCCAGCGGAACCGTCAGCTCGAAGCCGCCGGACTTAACTAACAGGTGGCAGTCAGCGGTTAGTCCGCCGACCTGTCACATGGAGCATTTAATAGCTTTCCATCGATTGCAAACCGTCAGAGTTCTATTTATAATATAAGGTTTATTTTTGGGTTTCAAATAGTTATGTGCTATGTTAAAAGTTACCCACCATGTAACAAAGTGTTAGGTGTTTCATTCTGATATGAACAAGAGCAACTTCATACATTAATGTAAAACCAATGTGCCAATTTTTGCCCAAGTTCAACCTAAACCTGCATTATAAAACCACCATTTCTCGTGATGGAAAGGAAGAGTGTTTTTGGAGGCTTGCATTCAGATTTTGTAATAGAGAGGCAAATCTTCTTTCAAGTGTAACTTGGTTGTCCGGAGGCGGAATTGGGAACCAAGATAGGCGTTGGAAAGCTAGGAGAGAGAGATTTATGTTGACAAAGACCAGAGGTGCATGTGAGCATGTTTAGTCTAGTTTATTGCTGTGTAAATACTTCCTTGGATCAATCCTTAATAAAACATATGCCCATCTTGAAAGCGGACCCGAAGACGTAGTCCACTAGGGATGAACTCTGTAATCAGTGTTAGTTATCTTATATCTCTATTATTTGATGTGAATTCATGTTTAATTGTGCTTATTAAGTTCTAGATTAAGTCTTAAAATCATTTTCTTTCCTTCAATCTTCCACACTAAGCGATCAAGTTAACAATCAATTCATTGTTGGAAAATATTCAGTTCTACTTTAGTATTATTTCATATCTATTTCAGATCATATATTTTGGTATCAGAGCAAGTTTCATTTTGTAGGATTTTTGCTAGTGAATGTTAACCAGGTCCCAGTTACGACGTGGATAAGGAATGCTTGAGGAGATCGACTCAGAATTTGGAAAGCAGAAAGTCGCTTAATGGTCGACAATGGGAGGATATGATGCACGTGGAACTCCTGAAGTGAATTTCATGGGTGAAGAACAAGTTCAAAATTTTTTTTTGAACATGAAATAGATGTTGGGAGAACTCTATGAAGATAAGAAGGCGAGAGATGCATCTTCTTCTTCAAAGGCGATGGAGAAGGAAAAGGGAAAAGGAAAAGCTGATAAACCTCCTTCTCCTCCATCATCTTCATCATCATCTTATTCTTCTTCTTCCAGTTCAGATTCTGAAACAGAAAAGAAACCTCATAAATCATCTCTTCTTAAAATTGATGTAAAATTTGAACTACCTATTTATGATGGCGAAATGAATCCTGAAAGCTAGATAAATGGATTAAGCAGTTAGAAGTGTATTGTAGAATTCAAAATATTTTTGATGAAAGAATAAAAATTCAGTTAGATACACTTAGAATGGAGGGAAAGAATTTAATCTAGTGGGAAAGTAAAACTCAAGTAGATTTAAAGCAGAAAGGTAATGTCATCTCTTCATGTTCTAAGTTTTTAAAAGCTCTCAGAAAACAATTCTATCCTTTGGGATACATGCATAAAGTTGTTATTGATTGGCAGCATTTGAGGCAAGGTAAAGGGTAGAATGTTCAGGAGTTTACTCAGGAGTTCAGGAAGAAATATTTGGTGCTTGGTATTCCATTGGATACACATGAAAATTTATTAAAGTACATTGGAAATTTACATTCTTATTTACAACATACGCTATTGATGTTTAATCCCACTGACTTTGATGAAGTGTGTGTTCAAGCCATACATATTGAATTAGGTGGTAGACCATTCAATTTTTCACAGAAAGCATCAAAACAGTTGGAAATCAAGGATTCCAAAGACAGTAAGAGTAAGATCATTTCAAACGGAAATAAAATAGCCACAACTCAGAAGGAAGGTGAAATACCTACTTGTACCCATTGCCAGAGGATCGAACATGATGAAGCCAACTATTGGAAACTTCAACCAGAAATCAGACCAAAGAATTTACAAAAAAAGAAAGGTGAAAAGAAGGCTAATACAATAATCCAACAAGATTTGGGCTCTGAATCAGGTGATGAAAGGAAAATAACCGCAATGGTTTCGACAGGTAAAAGTTCTGACACTAGTTCAAGTTATAATACTTCTGCATCTTCTTCAAACATAAATCATCTGAATGAGGATAAAGAGTTGAATTATTTCATATAAAGGTAACTTCTAAGCACACAAAATTATATGCATTGTTTGATAGTGGATCACATGAAAATTTAAAATATGAATATTTAGTTAATAAATTGGGTTTGGAGACACAGAATCATCCAATACCATACCCATTAGTTTGGCTAAAATAAAAGACACAGATTAATTTCATAAAGCCGTGTCATTTAAAATTTTCCATCACAACTATTTACATTGATGAAATGGATTTAGATGTAATTCCATTAGACATATGTGGAGTAGTGCTAGGAAGTCCTTATATCTATGATTGTGATGTTGTGTTTCATAGGAAAGAGCATAAATATCATCTTAAGAAAGATGGGATTGAATAAGGCACATAAAATCAAAACACACTTGGATTTAGTTATTGCTGATCAAATGAACAGGCTAATAAGTTCAAGTAAAATATATGTACTTATGGTTGAAAAAACGCTTCATTCAACCCAATTCATCTCCATGTGGTTCACTAATAGTTTTTGTTCCTAAGAAATGTGGGACATGGATAATCTATGTCAAATTTAGGGCCTTAAATACAATCACAATCAAGAACAAGTATCCTCTTCCCAGGATAGATGATTTACTTGACCAGTTGAAAAATGTTGTCTATTTCACTAATTTTGATTCACTTAAGTAGAAAATTGTCACAACACCAATCTTAGCTTTACCATATCTTCAATAGCCATTCAAAATTGAAACAAATGCTAGTGGTTATGCAATGGGTGCAGTCTTACTTGAAAAAGGGAACCTATTTGTTTTCATTCAAAAAAAATTTCTAAGGCAGTTGCAAATTATCTGACATATGATAAAGAATTGTTTGCTTTGGTTGAAAGTGTTAAGAAATGGAAACACTACTTAATTGGTAAGGAAAAATTGATTCACACAGATCATCAGCTGCTTCAATACCTTTAATATCAGACTAAGTTGCAACAATATCGTCATTACAGATGGATGGGATTTCTTCAGCAATTTTACTTAGTAATTAAGTACAAGAAAGGTGTAACAAACAAAGTAGCTGATATGTTGTCTAGACCATGTTTGAATGCTTCAATAGTGCTGCAAAATAGTTATTTAAAACTTGAAATTTATTTAGAACAATATAGTACAGATGTTGATTTCAAAGATATTTATGAATCACTAACTCATGGTACTCAGGTGGAAGAAGTCAACTTTCATGTTCATGACAAGTTGTTATATCATCCAGGTAAGTTTTGCATACCACAGACAGAAAGGGTGCATGTTATTCAAGGATCACATTCTTCTCGCATTTTAGGACATTTTGGAGTAAGAAAGACAATGGTGCAAATTTAAAGGTATTTCTACTGGCCTCGTATGCACGAAACAGTTGTTAAGTACGTTAAAGGATGTGTTATGTGTTCAACAAGAAAACTAAGAAATCGAAAGATTGGCTTGTATATGCCACTTCCAATTCCTTTGCGACCATGGGACAACATTTCCATGGACTTTGTTGGAGGAATTCCTATGTTCGGGAGAGGGCATGATTACATGTATGTCGTGGTTGATCATTTCAGCAAGATGTGCATTCTTATTCCATGCAAAAAGCAAGTGAATGTTGTATAGACTTCACAGATGTTCTTTCAACAGGTATGGGTTCATTTTGGGTTACCTACTTCCATCATTTCCGACCAAGACACTCGCTTTGTAGGAGAGTTTTGGTACACTTTGTGGGGACTCATGGACACAAAGCTGAAGAAGAGCACAAATTTTCATCCACAGACCGACGGGCAGACAAAATTGGTGAACAAGACAGTGATACATATTCTATGAGGTTACTGCAACAAACATCCTAAGTTGTGGGATGAATATTTACCTTATGTGCAGCATGCTTACAATCGAGCCTTACATTCTTCGACTAAGCAATCACCATTTGAAACATGTTTTGGTATCTACCAAAGTCACTAATGGATTTCATGTTTGGTGAAGAACATAAAGTGGAATGACATGATGATTCAAATAAAGCAGTTAATTTCATTCAACGGATACAACAGATACATGAAGCAGTGCAGGATCATGTTAGTCATCAATTATTTTTGCTATTGTAGAAGACTAAATACTTGTCCTAGATTTCTAAAAACAAGATTCATGAATATTGCGAGTTTTAGAAATCTCATTGCTTTCATTATCCTTAAAAAAAAAAAATCACTATTTTACTACTCTGTCATTCCCTGGTTATACTACCACTCCTAAAAAACCCCTCATGGGCTCATGTCACTCATCTTTATCCTATTTTCCCACTCATAACCTCATTACTCTGTTTTGCCTTTACCTCACCCCTCCACTTTCCATCTAGGATTACCAATTAGCCTACTCTTTCCCATGTTCACAAAATTCCTTAAGCATTGATGCTCTCAAAACTATCTCTATAGGCTCTTTAGATAAATCAAGTACATTGGATTTTGGATCTTCAATATATCAATTTGTCAAAAAAAAAACTCCGTTTTTTACACTTGAAGACCCCAAGACAAGTTTTCAGTTAAATACCAAATCAAAGAGCCTTCCACTAGGTCACTAGGGTTTCATAGGTTGTAGGGTTATCTTTCATGTTTTGAGCTCTATTTTTCCTATGCTAGAAGATGAATAAAATGTGAAAGAAGGTCAGCACATGTTTTTCCAAGATAGATCAGAAAATCTCCAAGGAAGACCACCTTATCAAGTTCAAGTTCTGCAAAAGGCAGCTATTCATTTTGACATTTCTGCAGGAGTGTCAAGGTGACTATCAACAGAAACGTTGGTAAGGTAAGAGGCTCGATCCTCATTAAAGATATGCACAAGCAAAGGAAGAGGAAGTAGCTTATGTTTAAGAAAAACCAGGGTTCCTAAGACTGATTGGGCCAGCAATGTGCCAAGCAAGGAGCCAATGCAGCAAATCACATGGATAGAGGCACACTAGTACAACCAAGCATGAATTGAATATTTTTAGAAATCATAGATAAAAAAAGGGAAAAAGGTGAGGTGAATTGGATAGAAATGAATGAACTTGAAAGGGCTATAGAGATCTTAGAAGACAACACTAATAAATCTTCTTAGACAACCCAAAAACGTAAGGTATTGGAAAAATAGTCAAAGGAGGTGAAATGAAGTTGTTGAGCCTTCATCATGACAACAGAAGGATATTTCAAGGGATTTTTGTGTGTGTCATCCCAGATTTTTCCAAGGTAAAGTGTTTCACTGCCTCAAAAGGAAGAAAATGCAAAGAGTATCAGTGAAAGAAAGGTCAAGCTCCCATTTTAAGTCATTTACACTTTATGATGAAAGGAATAAAAACATAGGGTTAAGCTTCAAGATGGAAGACCAAACTGATCATGAGTTTTTTGTTGTGTAACTGAATGTGTCAAACTCTAAGAACATCAGAAAGGGCTAAATCAGTATGTCATGTTACCTGAAAATCAGAAGTGGCCAAAAGAAAAGGTAACATACATGATTGTGAAAATTATGGTGCTTGCCAAAGGTGGATTTATCATGTCTGGTGATAAATGAAAAAGGATGATAACAAGTTTCTCAGTCACCCATCAAGCACAGAGTAGTTTGATATCCAAGGTAAGACCAGAGAAGTTTTAAAAATGCTTCCACCATGCAAGTGCCTAATTTTTTCAAAGTGATTTTAGCATTTTTCAAAGATTACAGGGAAGAGAATCACTGCAAGTTTTTCATGACACTTATTGACTGAAAGTGATTGAAAGACATGAACAGGGCAAAACAAAGAAAATCATGTAACTCAAACAAACATTTGAAGAACAGAGTGTTAAAGGCATAAGTAGGCCAAAGGGAGTCAAATTTCACCATGTCAACAACCTGAAGAGCAACAAAGAAAAATGGTTAGAAAGGGAAAAGACCATTTTAATGCTTTTAAGTCACCCACTGTAAAAGGTCAAAAAGAATATCAGCAAAAGTGATAAAGAGACCAAAAACATTAGAAAGTGGGTCTATAAGGGTTAAATTTATTTCCCTAAGACTATAAAGGGTCATGGTGTTTGTCACTTGGCTCATTTTTCACTTGCAAAAGAGTAACAAGCCTTCAGGGAGAAAAATCTGAGTTTCAGTGAGAATTTGGGTGAGTTTTTCCCAGTGCTATGCGTTCGTGTAGGCGTTACGTTTACAGCGCCCGGCGCTAATTTTCATGAATTTTTATAGTGTAATTTTACACTGTGCTGCACATTCAAGGGAACGTGTTGTCGGTTCAGACGGGTGCTACCTGTTCGCCCAGAATTTCTCGGCAGACATAGTGAATGTGCCCGCCACTATGCTCAGGGAGCCCGACAGCCAAAAATACATTCAGCGCTGTGCCCAGAAGAGCCCAACAGGCAGGGCATCGTGCGAGCGCTGCACGTAGGAGACCTGACAAGCCTGAACGCATTCAGGCACTGCGCTCAGGAGATCCAATAGGCCTGAATGCGTGCAGGCGCTATGCGTAGGGAAGAAGTGACCCGATAGCACGTTCAGGCACTGCGCCTAAGCCAGAAGCCCTCCTACATGTGCAAATTGCCAAAAAATGATGAAAGGACACCTCCAAGCTGCATCCAAGGACCTACAAAGACATTGAAATTTGGTAGGTGGATGCTTTTCCTTGCCCTCCAATAGTTTTTATGATTTAATGGTTAAAGGAAATCGGTCAAAACCCTAATGACTAGAAACTTGTTGACAGGAAAATTTGTCTGGCCAACAGCAGTGGATCTCCCCGATAAAAAGTCCCAACTAGACTCTAAACCATTTGGAATAGGGATCCCGTCCGGGGTGTGGGTCCGGCTACCGCTTAATTATCCTTTCCTTGGGTCTCAGTAGGACTCTATAAACCTGCAGACACACGCTTATTCGGATGATACAAGACACATGATTAATGAATTAAATGAAAATACAACACTATATGTAGCAAGCTGAAATATAAAGCATGGGGCCAAAGGAAATGCTGCCAACAACATATCATTAGGGTCATGCTTGTACGCTATTCTAACCACAGAAGAAACAATTCTTTATGGAAAAATACCCTTCACTTCCTTAAATGTCTTTGGTGAAAATATAAATGTCAGTAAACAAAGTTATCAACATTCATTGAGAAAGCGAAATAAACTTAGCACCATTAACACATATTTAAAAAACTATAATGCATAAATGATGTAATTGGAGACACAGTTTCATTAATCAAAAGATGTTAGAAGCTGAAAACAGAATACTCATTGACCAACATTAGATCCAAAAATGGAGTTAACACATGCTTGTATTCATACTAAAAAAATGTGTTGTCCTTCTATACAATGCTCTATATCTCTTTCAGTCCCAAACCAAAAAGTTCCTTACAATCTTCTCGAAGGATGTTTTTATAGACCAAAACTTGCCCTTGGGCTTCTCAACTTTTCACCTTCCTAACTGTTGGGCTGCCTTGCGACTTGAATGGAGGATACGACCTGCAACCCAACTAGACAGTGCGACCTGCGACCCAGTTGAACAGTGTGACCTGCGACCTCCTGCAATCTGATCATGGGAATGTGTGCGTGATTGCAAGGTAAGGGGAATCAACTTGTTGCTCCTTGAGAAAATTCTGCCATGCGCGATAATGTGCAGCTACTGGGGAGATTAAGGGAAATTCTTCCCTTAAAAGGTGCAAGCACTCCAAAGCATTTGGAATCAGAGTCTCTCTCTTGAGTGTGACCTGGTTGGCTAAAGAGGTCAGTTTAGTGTAGATCCAAACTGGTGTAACAATGAATTTAACCAGGTTATCTTGCGATGCGGCAAGATCAGGAGTAGCAGCGGCTTGCCTGATAGGTTGTAGAAATTCTTGAATCTCTTGATCTACCTATCCCCATGTCCTTTCCTCGCTCAATGCACCCAGAGATGGAATGTGGTGTAGTTCATGTATTGAGTCGATGCCACTAATCAAATGCTTGTATGCAGCCATCACCTTTTCTAGGTCTTTGGATAGCTTTTCCTTGGATTGCATCTTGATACGAATTTGGACCTTGGCATCCTCGGTGTGAATCTAGTCTTTCTTGGGAAATTTTTCCAGTGCCTGTGGGTACCGACCTGTCCATTCTATCATTCTATCCAGAGCAGCGGAGGCCTCTTTCAGTTGCTCACTCCTCTGTTTTGTCTCTACTTGGGCTCTTAGTAGGGGGGGAACTGTTTGTTTTATAGTGAACATATCCCCGTAAACCTACCTCATAGTGACCTCCAATGTCGCCAACTCTCTTTGGACGGTGAGCAGTACCTCGTTAATAGGAGTAATTTTGTCTCGCAGCTTTTGGATTTCCTCCTTTAATGTTGTATTTTCTTGCTCTGCCCTTGCTTCCCTCTGTTCAGAGTCGTGTAACCTATTTTGTAGGGAAAGGATCTCTCTACTCATTCGGCTCACATTTTCTTATGTGGCTATGGCAAAGGCAGTGCCGGCCGATGTTATCATCACTGGGTTAGTTCTAGTATCTAGGACTATATATTTCTCTATCGTGGCTATGATTGGGGCGGAAGGGTTCAGTGCTAGACATCTCCTTTTCTCCTATCAGATTTTGAAAGAGAACTGATCATAAGTGAGCCTTATAAGGTTAAACACCTCCTCTTCCTGTCCTTCATAATAGCTTAGCTCAGAGAGTGCAAAACGCATATTGATTACAGGCACTTCGATGGGCTGTAGCTCAATTTGTAATTCTGTGACTAGAGGAGATGTCTCGATGTTCTTTGATCTTTGATCTTCCTCTTCTCTTCCTTTTCATTCTTCTTCTTCTTTTTGAAGCCGCTTCGCTTCTGCCTTGTCCTGTTCTGCTTTCTGCCTGCGCTCCACTTCTACTTTGGCCTGTTCTACTTTTTTCCTGTGCTCTTCTTCTATTGCTGCTTCCTGTTCTTCCTCTCTCTTACGTTCGGCCTCCACCTGATCTACTTCTTTTTTGAGCTGCCGTTCCGCCTCAGCATCTGCTTCCAGTTCTTCCTTTTCTTTTCCGGGCCTCTTCTGCCTGTTTCTTTCTTTGTTTTTCCTTCAGGTTCTTTCTATGCTTATCTTCATCTTCTTTAGCCTTCTTTTCAACTTCCCGCTGAGCTTTTTCTTCTTGCTTTTTTTTTTGGGTGGTAGTGTTGACCTGTGCTGGTTCGAGGCTTCTTGGCCTGAGAAGAAGAGGCGCCTCCTAATTCGCAGATTCTTTCCTCCAACATGTGATCATCTGGATCTTTCTGATCAGACCATGCCCCCGAGGAAAGTTCCCTATCTGCGTTATACCAGTTTCTTTTCTCATCCTCATATGGGCGTTCAGTATGTTGGTAGCTCCATTTGAACTTAGCCCATTTACAGTGATCAGGGACTATCCTCTCAGGGTCATATGTCCGGTGATCCAAAGGCCCTAGGTGGAAACCTCTCATTTCTTCTGCTTCTGCCTCTACCTCTCTGAAATCCTTGATTGTGTAGGCACCAATGGTGAGCGGCAGTGTAGGCCACGACTTTTTCTTACCTTTAGTCAGGACTTTAGAGAAACCGAAATTCATATGATAACAAACTTCCTAAAGAAGCATCTTATCCGTAACAAATCGGGACATGGCATGGGGAGTCTTGAATGAACCAAAAAATTGAATAAAGGTATATTTTGCAAGTGGAAACCAATGTTCCACCTTGACTAATGTCTCCATGGCTCACCAGGACATGCATGGGGTATCTTGACCGAACAATTTCCTGTAGAGCGTTGGGATGAAGAGTTGTGAGATTGACTCTATATCTTGCTTATACCTAGAGTCCCAGAATACCTTTATTTCTATGTGAACTGGGCGCGATTGCTCTAGGTCCCAGTTGTGTGCCCATCCCTAAAAGTGGCACCGGGAACAAAAAACATCCAATAGGTAGGAAGCCATGTAAAATTCAGACGAATATCCCTCCTTTGGTGCTAATGCTGAGGATATGTTTGTCTGGAGAGATGCCACCAGCATGCTGGTCCAATTGAAATGAGTGTCGTGCACAGTGACATAGTTCATCAGGGATACCCAAGTGCCACTAAAAGTGGTAGCATCAAGACGATCGTACATCCTACAAAGAATAGCTGCCACCAGCTTATATACCTTCTTGAGGCCCGCCACTGGATATTCATGATCTTTCTTGACTTTGAACTTTTTGGGTTCCTACCACCACCCCCTCAAAGTATCTGCTATGGCGAATGCATGGGTGGTGGCCCATTCTTTTGTGAAGGTCTGTTCTCATTCCAGCAGTGCGTAATAAAACTCAGCATCCGAGCCTTTTAGAGTCGCAAAATCTTTGCCTTCATGGTCTCGAATTACCCACTTTTTGGGATCGGTATTCTGTATGATCTATTCAATGACTTACGCGCATGGGAATATAGCAGGGTGGGCACCTGCATAGTGAAGCTTCGACCTTTTAACTTGTATATATACTTGCCGTTCGGGGAGGTCCTCTGGGAATTCTGGTCGTGCAAATTCCTGGTATACTTGATACCAACTCATGCTATCCCCTTTGGAAAATGTACATGAGGTATCCCCGTAGAGCGGGGGCGGAGACATTGGTATGTCCATTTCTATGTCTTATATCTCTAGGCTCTTGTTTTTTTTGCGAGCTGCCAGAGGCCCCATGTTGCTCGAGTTTGGAGAGACGGAGATGCACTCTAATCCTGCTTCGAATTCACCTGTCATGTTCATAAAATAATCCCAGGATAAGAAATATGCCATAATGATAAAGCCTAGGTACAACTTATTAACTTTACCCAACTGAAACCATAGGAAAGGGCGAATTAGCAACTTGCGACTAGGTCACTGGGTCGCAAGGGTCACGAGGTTTAAACTTTCAGAAGGTAGCGACCTTGGGACTAGGCGACCCTGTGACCAGGTCACAAGGTCGTTGGGTCGCAAATGCTTTCCAGTTCGAAAGGGTGCGATCCTGCAACTTGCGACCGGGTCGCTGGGTTGCAAGGGTTGCAAACATCAATTTGGAGTGCAATTTTGACCTGGCGACTCAGCGACCGGGGTCGCAGGGTAGCAAGAGTCGCGAAGTCGCAAGGGTTGGAAGTCGCATTGGGGCTGGCCAAGGGTTTTAATGAGCGACACAATCCTTTGCATTATTGTAATAAATTCCCTTTCAACTTAAACAATTCAGGACTAAGTGGGCAACCAAAAACATGGAGGGGAAGTAATTCTAGGAGAAAAACCAATACAAGGGAGGCTGGGTGAATTGTGATTACAAGACTGTGCAAGGAGGAGGAGTGTTTGGATAGTTGGTGCATCTCAAGTCCTAAAGGATCAAAAAGGAGGAATGGTGGATGGCGTAAAATGGCTAAGGTAGAGGGAACAAAGCAATAAAAGGAAAAAACGGAAACAGCAGGAGGAAACAACAACTTACCCGAGAAAATCGTGCTCTAGTTGGCCTGTCAGAAGCATTTTTTCACTCCGTGTCGGATGAACAAAATGTGACCTAGCGACCCTCCTATTTATAAAAGGATCACGCGTGCAAGCCATTAATGAGGTCTCTAGGTCGCAAATTTCCCGTATTTTAAGAGAGGTGCGACCTCGCGACCTGGAGGGTCGCAGGGTCGCAAGGTCGCATTGTCGTGATTTTGAAAAATTTAAGAGATCTGTGACTTAGCGACTTAGCGACCTGAGAGATCGTGGGGTCGCTAGGTCACAGATTTGGAAAGAAAAACCATTATGTGACTCAGCAACTGTTAACTTCTCCTAAAAAAGATTTTACTACAGATTTTGAATTAGCCTTTTTGATGCTCAGGGGCTCCAAAAATTTTAGAGGGTGAGTTTTTTGGAGGGTGTTGTAGAGGCTACAACAAATGGCGATTCACTGGTAGGGCCCAGAATCTCTACTAATGATTTACCTTTGTGGGGGGAGGGAGGGGCCTTAGCAGGTTGTTCCTTTCACCCATATTTTTCCATGATTTTTCCTTTCGTACCTTGTGAGGTTGCTCCGCCTGCTTGCCTGTTTAGGTACTGGTTGACCGAGTTTTTTACTTCTGGTTCCCGGATTGAAAGGGTTGGAGCACTTCAGAGATTTGCAAGATCCAGTATAATTATTTCGTCCTCATTGTGTTGCTCCATTGCCTGCGAACCTAGCGGTCCCGGTGGAGTCACTACCTAGGAGTCACAGACGTTGCTCTGCTGCCAGCGAGCCTGGTCAGTACCCCGGTGGAGTCGTCTCATCGCCTCTCTGCACAAGAAGCCTTTCTAAATCCTTTACCCTTTATTGGTGTGCTACTGCAATTATTTTAAATGTGCCCAAGGCACTTATTTAGATGTGCTCATGGCACTTATTTCAGAGAGGCAATTTTGCCTGGGTGGATGAGGGATCCCGACTTATTTTACTTGCAAGGGAGGTTACTCCTGGTCTGTATGAGGACTTTGGGTTTTCCCGGATATCCTTGCCTCACCCGAAGTTAGCCCTATTCCCTTTCAATCTTGGTGTCACTTTAACCAACTTTATTTTCACATACACCCTTTCAAGCTTGCATAAGTGAGCTATCTATGCTTAGTAGCTCGGACTAGGCCATGTATTACCTTTGGGTGTCAGTCACAGACAAGCTCCTACCATATTTTGTGATTTTCAGGAAAGACTTATCATTGTTGGGTGTGGAGCCTGATTATCCTGTTTACTTTGTATCACAGCATTGGACCCCTATACCTTAAAAGGGGCGGCAACGTCTTTAAATTTATATCGTATCATAGGGGAGTCGATTAAATCATTAATTGTAGAGAAAAGATAGTTCCAAGAACACCACAAGAAAATGGTGTGTCAGAAAGGATGAACAGAACAATCATGGAGCATACAAGGTGCATGAGATTGCATGTAGGATTGCCTTTACAATTTTGGGCAGATGCTGTAGATACTGTTGTTTATCTAATAAACAGAGGGCCTTCAAGTTCCTTGGATGGTGGTATTCAAGAGGAAGCATGGACAGGTAAAAAGGTAAACTACTCTTTTTTAAAGCCTTTTGGTTGTGAGGCCTTTGTCCATATTAATAAAGAAAATAGAACAAAGCTTGAGGCAAAATCAAAGAAATGTACCTTTATTGGATATGGTGCTAATGATTTTTGTTATCGCTTATATGATTATGAAAATCACAAAATCATTAGGAGCAGAGATGTAATATTCAATGAAAAGGTCTTGTATAAGAATCAGTTGCAGGAAAAGAAACAGGAAAAAGAAAGCAAGGAATACGCGGTTCTTGATGAGATATCTAAAAAAGTAAAGGTGCCTGAAAATAATAATAATCAACAACCACAGCAGCAGCAACCACCACAACAGCAACAGGCACCTCAAACACCTGAAAGTGGTGTTAGAAGATCTACCGGGATAAGTAGACCCCCTGAACGATACTCTCCTTCATTATATTATTTATTGTTGACTGATTCTGGTGAACCTGAATGTTATGAAGAAGCAATGCAGGTTGAAAGCAGGAAGAAGTGGGAGCTAGCCATGGAAGAAGAGATGGACTCCTTAATGCATAACCGGACTTGGGACTTAGTCAGGTTGCCTGCAGGTAAAACTACATTGCAGAATAAATGGGTTTACAGGCTGAAGGAAGAAGATGGAGGAAAACAGAGGTACAAAGCTAGACTTGTGGTGAAGGGATTTGCACAAAAGAAAGGTATTGATTTTGATGAAATATTTTCTCCTGTTGTTAAAATGAATTCAATCAGAACTATTTTAAGTCTTGTAGCAGCGGAAGATTTACATCTTGAACAGTTAGATGTAAAGACAACATTTCTCCATGGAGATTGGGAGGAAGAGATATACATGCAGCAACCAGAAGGATATGAGGTAAAAGGGAAAGAAAAATTGGTGTGCAGGTTAAAGAAGAGCTTGTATGGCTTAAAACAGGCTCCAAGGCAGTGGTATCTAAAATTTGACAAGTTCATGTTTGAACAAGGTTATACTAGATGTCACTCTGATCATTGTGTTTATCTAAAAAGGAAAAATGATGGCGGCTATATTATATTGTTATTGTATGTAGATGACATGCTTGTTGCAGGGTCTAACATGCAGGAAATAAATGTGCTCAAAAGAAAATTGGCAAATTCATTTGCAATGAAGGATTTGGGAGCTGCAAAACAAATCCTTGGTATGAGGATAACTAGAGGCAGGAAAAATCGCAAATTAACACTGTCTCAGAATGAGTACATAGAAAAGGTGTTGAAAAGATTTAATATGCAGAATGCAAAACCAGTTAGTACACCTTTTGCTAGCCATTTCAAACTTAGTAAGGAGATGTTCCCAAAGACCCAAGAAGACATGGATTATATGTCTAAAGTTCCATATGCATCAGTAGTTGGAAGCTTAATGTATGCAATGGTCTGCACAAGGCCTGATATTGCACATGCAGTGGGATTTGTAAGCAGGTACATGAATAATCCAGGAAAAGAACATTGGATGGCAGTAAAATGGATTCTCGGATATTTGAGAGGTACCACAAATCAAGCATTATGCTTTGGTGGTTCAAACATTGCTCTACAGGGATATGTTGATGCAAATATGGCAGGTGACAGAGATAACAGGAGGATCACTACAGGATATGTATTTACTGTAGGTGGAACAACTATCAGTTGGGTTTCAAAAATCCAAAGTGTTGTTGCACTTTCAACAACAGAAGCAGAGTATGTTGCTGCTACAGAGGCTAGTAAAGAAATGATTTGGTTACAAAGGTTTATGGATGAATTGGGTAAGAAGCATGATATGGGCACGCTATACATTGATAGCCAAAGTGCTATTCATCTTGCAAAGAACTCAACATTTCATTCCAGGACTAAAAACATACATCTCAAGTACCATTTCATACGGTCAGTATTGGAAGATGGAGAGTTGAAGCTGGAAAAGATACACACTAGCCAGAATCTTGCAGATATGCTAACAAAAGTTGTAACCAGGGAGAAACTAAGAACATGCTCAGTTTCAATTGGTCTTCAAGGATGACGATG
Organism: Pinus albicaulis; assembly: GCA_034641835.2. Lineage (NCBI taxonomy): Eukaryota > Viridiplantae > Streptophyta > Pinopsida > Pinales > Pinaceae > Pinus > Pinus albicaulis. The sequence goes on along the minus strand of CM076584.1, from coordinate 952,284,305 downwards.
AAGATGAGAGACAGCCAGGTCCAAAGAGGAGTCATTGTCTAGCAAATGAAGCAGCGGTGGAGTTGCTACAATCAGTCTCCAAGTGGTAGATTGTTGGGTGTGGAGCCTGATTATCTTGTTTACTTTGTATCACGGCATTGGACCACATTACCTTAAAGGCGGCAACTCCACAAAATGTCCCGGCTGGACGTAGAGTGCAGGGACAACGGCACTGAGCCTTGGCGGGGGTTTGAGGCAGCGCCCCGTATACAAAGCAGTCTTAAAAAAATTGCCTTGTAAAGTATAGTAATTTCCTGGTGTCTGGGCCGTTCATTAGGCAAATGATCTGACGGTAGAAGTTATGTTTAGATTAGGGTTTTTTGCCCTAGAAGGCAACCCCCTTGTATATATGAGGGCATTGTATTGCGGCTGTGTATTATGAGTGTATTCTCGAAGCGAGAAACAGAGAGGGAGACTGTGAGAGAGAACAGAGGATATTACAGCGGATCTGCTGTAGGTTTTGTCTCTTCATTTTTGTTGGATAATATAAAGGAAGGACTGGCTGTTCGGGGTGGACATAGCCCAAACTGGGTGAACCACGTATATCTGTGTCTCTCTGGTTTTATGTGTTTTGTGTTCTTGTATTTTCCGCATATTTTATGTGTTCCATTGCTCTGTAATATTTAATTTTCTAACAATCATCAGCACAGATCCTAGTGCAGTATTCCAATTGAGTGACTTCTATAATGCCTTCCACCTTATTGAAGTTCTTAGAAGGATGCCTACAAAAACGAAAACTAAAACAGAAAACAATAAAATATGGTACATGGGTGGGGACGGCCCTCCTAAGGCTATTAAGTGAAGTAATACTTGAGGTCATGCCCGTTTACCGAGAGGACCTCGATTCTTCCCTCTAAAGTTTGCAGTCTGAAAGTGTGGGAACCTAGCTTCTCTTTAATCTGGAATGGACCTGTCCAAAGGGCTTGGAATTTGGAATGTTTCCCTTTCTCTTCGTGAGCTTTATCCCATTTAAGAACAAGGTCTCCTACTTTAAAAATTTTACTCCCGGCAGAATTTTTATCAAACCATCTCTTAATCCGACTTTGGTGGATGGCGAATTTTCCCCGAGTTTTTTGCCTTTCCTCCTCCAACTTCAGTAATGTGTCGATTTGGGCCTGAAAGGTGGGGCATGGGGTGCCATGGCTTTCTTGGGACAACTAGAGGGCAGGGAGAGATAGGTGGGGAGGAATAACGACCTCTTTTCCATATACAAGAAAATATGGGGAGGTGTCGAGCGAAGATTTGGGTGTGACCTAGTCAGCCCAAAGGGCGTTATGCCAGTTTCACTGGTGGGACAACAGAGTATTTTTTATGATGTGGATAAGGTTCTTATTAGTCAACTCGGCTAACCCATTTCCCTGGGGGTAATAGTTTGCAAAGTGTTTAAGTATAATACCATTTTCCAAAGAAAAATCATACAACTTGAAATACGAAAAATAAGTTGCATTTTCAAAAACAAGGGAGGTTGGAACGCCAAACCTGGTTATGATAGAATGAGTGACAAACTCTATTACCTCTTGGTCGTTGATTTGGCGTAATGGTATCACTTCAACCCACCTAGTGAAATAGTCGGTAGCGGTGAGGATATACCGGTGTTGCTTGGAGGAGTGCGATAAGATTTCTCCAATCACATCCAACCCCCACCATTGAAAAGGTTCCTCTACTGCCACCGACTATAATGGAGTGGCTGGTCGTGTTTCCCGATTGGTGAATTTCTGACATTGGATACACTTCCAGACATATGCATGAGCATCCTTGAAGAGGGTTGGCCAATAGTATCCAATGCACATTATTTTGTGGGCAGTGGTATCACCTGCAAAATGTCCTCTGACTAGTCCATCGTTTAGTTCAGTCAGGACGCTTTGTGCTTCATCATGTTCCAGGCAACCTAGTAGAACTCCATTGTAATATTTCTTGAAAATTTTTCCTTGTATTTATTGGTAGGATGCAGCCTTCAGCCTTATTGTGCGTTTCTGTCGAACATTCAAAACAGGATCCATTACACCGTGGGCCAAATATTTCAAAATGTCGGAGTACCAAGAAAGGTTTATTTGTTGAGGTGCGTGGTCAATCTGATACATGTCAATTTCTTGTTCTGAGCATTCTTCTTCAACCCCATGTGAGCTTGCAGCCTCCGCAGCCATTTGGCAGAGTCCTTGCCCTTTGACAGTATGTGCCGGTTTGAACTCCAGGTCATACTCTTGGAGACATGCCATCCAGTTTCCTCGTCTCTCGCCCAACTCTTGCTGAAAAGTGAGCGAACAGCTGGGTGGGGAACGAACACTTTGACATGGTTTTTCAAGATGTATGGCCTTAAATGCTTGACTGCTTTGTATACTGTGTAAGCCTACTTGTTAATATCAGGGTAATTTAGTTCGGTGCCTTGCAACCCAGTACTCATGAATGATATGGGTCGTTCATCATTGTTAGCGTCTCTCTGTGTGAAGACAGCTGCAAGCGATGAATTTAAGGAAAAGGTATACAAGATGAAACCTTTGCTGAAGTCTGGACTTTGGAGAGATGGTGCTTCTACAATGTCCTGCTTGATTTTATTGAAAGCTTCCTTCTCAAGTAGATTCCATTTGAAACTCGCATTATTTTTAATCATCCCCTGCAAAGGCCTAACTATTTGGGAAAAATCTGAGATGAATTTCCGTACAAATTCGATTTTCCCAAGGAAGGATTGCATGGCCCTTTTGCTACTAGGAGGTGGAATCTGGGCGATGACCTTCGCTCGCTCGGGATCTACAACTATACCATTCCTGGTTATGATATGCCCCAGTAAATTCCTCTCTGACACAGCGAAGACACTTTTCTTTGGGTTGAGTGAGATCCCATACTTCCTGCATCTTTCGAAAATCTGCCTGAGGTGACGTAAGTGATCGCCTTGGTGTTTCGAAAACACGGTGACGTCATCCAAATATACTACCATGCTTTGTCCTATTAGACCTCGGAAAGCTATGTCCATGGCCCGTTGGAAATTTTACCTAGCATTTACCAATCCAAAGGGCATGCACTTGAAAGCAAAAGTTCCCCACTTAGTCCGGAACGTAGTTTTTAATCTGTCGGGTTCAGCTACTAGCACTTGGTTATACCCGGAAAAACCATCCAACAAGGAGAACATCTCCGATCCGGATATGGCTTGCAATATCTGCTCCATAGGGGGAACCGGGTAGTTATCTTTGTCTGAGGCCCTGTTCAGATTTCGAAAATCCATGCACAAATGGATCTCACCAGATTTTTTACGTACCGGAACCAGATTTGATACCCAAGTGGAGTGTCGAACTTTGAAGATGATGCACGCATCCAAAAGCTTCTTAAGTTCTTTCTGAATCATTGGTTCCAATGTAGGATGCACTTTTCTTAGCTTTTGTTAGAAAGGCTTCACTCCTTCCTTCATAGCGATCACTTGCTGAATAATTCGAGTGTCATAAGTACGCAGTTCATCATACGTCCAAGTGAAAAAGTCTCGGTATTTCTGGAATAGTTGGGTGAAAGATTGCCTCTCCTGATTGGAACAATCCTTCTCGAGGTTGATGAACTTTGGGTCCTCATATGTTCCTAAGTTTACCTATCGATGTCCCAGATTGGAACTTTGTATTTTAGTGTTGGGGGGGCCGCGGAAACAGTTCTGCAGATCAAACAATTTTTCAAGCGACACTATTCCCTTGGGCATGGGATTTTCCTTGTGTTTCTCTTGTTCTTGTTGCAAGGCTTGATCATGGTCTGCTTCTTCTATCACTGCGTCTTTGAACACCTTGGTGCTGAACATGAATTCAAGTATTTGTTGGTCATCATTGAAGACGCGTAAATTAGTGATGTTATCTGGCACAGATGGTTTATACACTATTTCAATAGAAAAACCATCCCTCAGAGGGGTGAACCTAGCAGCAGCGTTAGCCAGAGTGTCAGTTGCCACATTATGCATTCTAAGCACAGATTTAATACCAAACGCATCAAAAGCATAAATTAGATGCCATACCTCTTGTTGATAAGCTTTTAAGTGTGGAGACAAACAATGGATGGTATTGCGTACCTGACGAGTGATGATCTTGGAATCTCTGATAACCTTTAAGCATCTCACCTTTAGGTCCAACGCCTTTTTGAGTCCAAGGACTAAGGCCTCATATTCGGTGGTATTGTTGGTGCATTGAAATTCTAGCTGGCATGAGATCAAAAAAATTTTCTTTTGGGGGTCCAATAGGATGCAGCCCACGCCGGCTCTGTCATGCGTCTTGGAACCGTCATAATAAAACGTCCATACATCATCTTCTAGTTTCTCTGGAGCCGTGGGTTGGGGAGAGATTTCAATTTGGTTTATGATGGGAATAGCTCGGTCTTCAATGACGAGCATTAGCTCTAATTGGACTTCTAAGCTTACTGGGAACTGAGGGGGGTGGTAACATCCGAAGATGGCCTCTAAGAAACACATGCCGAGCTCTTCTTGGGCAAAGCTGACAGGTTCATTGGCAGCATCCAAGTCAGTCACAGTATGTTTCATATAAGGTTCACTTTCAACTTTGATTTGGCTGTTTCGACCTTTGTAGGGAAGCCACAAGTGAGACCAATCGGTAGTGAAGTACCCTTGTAGCTTGTTGGACCAGTCCCTGCTTAGCAAGAGACCGTAGGCTTCCAGGATGTCTACGACTACTATGTCTATACACTGGTGGACTCTGGAGTCGGAGGACAGGCAGATGATGACATTATTTAGTTCACCTACAGCAGGCACTTGCAATCTGTCAAGCTGAATAATCCTAGCATCAGTTTTCTCTGGGCGAATGTTTAACTTTTTACAAACAGACAGGGGCATGACATTTGTGGATGCGCCGGAGTCAACCAGGCAGTTATGGATGTTGAGGTTCAATATTTCAAAAGACAGGAGAAATGGGGGAGTATATCCCCTATATTTCGCATTTACGGCGTTCACAATAGATTGGAGGCTTGGACTAGCTTGGGCAGATGTGTTGCTCACAGGTTTGGTTGTTGAGGCGTTGGCGAAGGCTTTGAGAATAAGCTCTCGTTGGTTGGTGATGCGAGCGAGCTCATAAAAGGAGATGTTGGCTCTAGTTTTCTTCATGTCCTCAACAATGTTGTAACCAAAGTCAGAGTGTGGACTAGTCTAGGTGGGGGTTTTGGGCGACCCTATGGAAATTTTCTCTTTTGGTTTACTCGGGTGCTGCTAGGAGTGGACTTCTCAGGAATACCAGCTTGGTGCTCATTCCCTGGGGGTAAGATTTTCCTTAAGAAGGCCCTCTTCTTCTCTTTGAAGGACTGTTCAAGAACTGGTCCTTTGCTTCTTAGGCCATAGTTTCTCATGGGCTTGGCTTTAGGATCTTCGGCCATGTTAATGTCAGTGATGGTATGGGTTCTTTCCCCGTGGATCACATCAAACGCAAGGACGGTAGATCCTGGTTCTTCATCAGGGGGCAGATCTTCTTCATTGTTAGAGACATCATCTTCCGCTGCATCCCCTGGGGTTTGATCATCTAAGAGTTTATTTACTACCACAGTCATGCTGCCAATCCATTGGGGGAATGTCTTCTCAGAGTTGGCAGCCTGGTGGAAAGAACAAAAATTATCTTTTCCGATTTCTTCCACGTTAAGAATAGTGTTTGTGTTTGATGGAGGCCGGCCGGTTGTGGGGGTATTCTTTTTGAAAAAAGGCTTTTGTATCTTGGTGCCAGTAGCGGATTCAATGCCCTTTCTCTTTAGATCAGAGACTTCATTGGTTAATAACTTAAGGGTCTTTGCTATACCCTCGAAGTCAAAAGTATCTTTTTCCTTATCCCCAGTTTTGAGTGTGGAAGACTGGTTCTTCTTCGAGGTGGGTTTGTGATCGTCTCGACCTTCATGGTTGATGACCCCTATGGAAAGCGTGTCCTTTTCTACGGCAAGGGCAGCTGCGTAATTTGCTGCAAGGGTATCCCTAGCCTCGCGCTTTACAAATACGGCGATGTCTCTGGGAAGAGCCTTTGTGTAGTAGTCTATGGTGATGGAATCATCCAATGCCAAGTTGGGGGGGAATTTGATCAATATGGTGGCAAAACGCTGATTGAAATCCCTGAAATTATCTTTATTTTGGCACTTGAGTGTAATCAACTCCATGAGGAGCATGGAGGGGGTCTTGTCCTCCGAAAACTTCTGTAAGAAAGTGCGATGGAAATTGATCCCATGAAGTTATGGAAGCACTTGGGAGAGAGCGATATCAAGTGGCTGCTTTTTTCTCAAGGGTATGGGGAAAAAGACAGTAGGCGACATCGTCTGTTTGGACTCTCATTATTTGCAGTGAAAGGTATAAGTTGCTTATGTGGTCTTCAGCCAGCGTGCCTTTCTCAGGGTCAAACTTGGGAAGGTGTTTTTCAGGGTGTCTAGGCATGTCATGGAGGGGGCCCAAGAGATATAATGGAGATTGAGCCATCCAAGCAAGCGGTTGCACCCACCTAGCCTGTTCGTGGTGCCTGATTTCAGATTCAGATTCACTTCCCGCACCCGACGCAGATGCTTCCCCTTCATGGTGAGAGTGCTCGTCTTGATGTCCCTCGCGGTTGCCATATTTCTAAGGTATCTCCAATTGTAGATAGGGGACCTATTTTGGTTTTCATGGTGGTGGGCGGCATGGTGACCTTGGCCACGACCTCTATCTCCCCGACCTCTATTCTCTCGGCCTCTATTTTGGGTCTGGTCAGGCTGAGGGCCAGGATGGGGTTCATTCACGTCGGGATCCTCCTCTTCTGCTCCTTGGGGCTCTAAAATAGGTTCATTATTCTCAACAGCCGTTGAGAGGTCTTCAACCATCAGATTTATCAACTGGGGCAAGGAATTTACAAGGGCACCATTAAGAGTGAGGTTAGCAGCAGGGGTCCTAGTATGGGTCAGAAAACTCATTACTGGAGTGAATTGCAAATCTTTGATGAGGTTGCGGGAAACCGGGCACAGAACTATTAAATAATCCCTGGTAACCTCATAATAAGGAGCTTCCTCCCCTTGGACATCTTCCAAAGGGGGAGGACCGGTGTCCTCGGGTATGGCCTCCCCTTGGGGAGTTTGTAATGGAATATTACTCGTGTGCTGGGAGGCTGCCATTCGGCCCTCCTTCTAGCGCCAATTCTATTGACGGGAAAATCTATCTAGCCAACAGTAGGGGATCTACCCGATAAAAAGTCCCAACTAGACTCTAAACCGTTTGGAATAGGGATCCCGTCCGGGGTGTTGGCCCGGCTACCGCTTAATTATCCTTCCTTGGGTCTCAGTAGGACTATAAACCTGCGGACACACGCTTATTCGGATGATACAAGACACATGATTGATGAATTAAATGAACATACAACACTATGCATAGCAAGCTGAATTATAAAGCATGGGGCCAAAGGAAATGCTGCCAACAACATATCATTAGGGTCATGCTTGTACGCTATTCTAACCACATAAGAAACAATTCTTTATGGTAGAATACCCTTCACTTCCTTAAATGTATTTGGTGAAAATATAAATGTTAGTAAACAAAGTTATTAACATTCATTGAGAAAGCGAAATAAACTTAGCACCATTAACACATATTTCAAAAAATATAATGCATAAATGATGTAATTGGAGACATAGTTTCATAAATCAAAAGATGTTAGAAGTTGAAAACAAAATACTCATAGTGTTCACTCATTGACCAACATCAGATCCAAAAATGGAGTTAACACATGCTTGTATTCATACTAAAAAAATGTGTAGTCCTTCTATACAATGCTCTATATCTCTTTGAGTCCCAAACCAAAAAGGTCCTTACAATCTTCCTGAAGGAAGTTTTTATAGACCAAAACTTGCCCTTTGGGCTTCTCGACTTTTTGCCTTCCTAACTGTTGGGCTGCCTTGCGACCTGAATGGAGGATGCGACCTGCGACCCAGCTAGACAGTGTGACCTGCGACCCAGTTGAACTGTGCGACTTGCGACCTCCTGCAATCTGATCATGGGAATGTGTGCGTGATTGTGAGGTCAGGGGCATCAACTTGTTGCTCCTTGAGAAAATTCTTCCATGCTTGATGATTTGTAGCTACTGGGGAGATTAAGGGAACTTCTTCCCTTAACCGGTGCAGGCACTCCAAAGCATTTGGAATCAGAGTCTCTCTCTTGAGTGTGACCTGGTTGGCTAAAGAGGCCAGTTTAATGTAGATCCAAACTGGTGTAACGATGAATTTAACCAGGTTCTCTTGCGATGCGGCAAGATCAGGAGTAGCAGCGGCTTGCCTGATAGGTTGTAGAAATGCTTGAATATCCTGATCTACCTATCCCCATGTCCTTTCCTCACTCAATGCACCCAAAGATGGAATGTGGTGTAGTTCATGCATCGAGTCGATGCCATTGATCAAATGCTCGTATGCAGCCATCACATTTTCTAGGTCTTTGGATATCTTTTCCTTGGATTGCATCTTGATACGAATTTAGACCTTGGCATCCTGGGTGTGAATCCAGTCTTTCTTGGGAAATTTTTTCGAAGCCTGTGGGTACCGACCTGTCCATTCTATCATTCTGTCTAGAGCGGCGGAGGCCTCTTTTAGTTGCTCGCTCCTCTATTTTGTCTCTACTTGGGCTCTTAGTAGGGGGGCGACTATTTGTTTTATAGTGAACATATCCCCATAAACCTACCTCATGGTGACCTCCAGTGTCGCAAACTCTCTTTGGACGGTGAGCGGTACCTCGTTAATAGGAGTAATTTTGTCTCGCAGCTGTTGGATTTTCTCCTTTAATGTTGTCTTTTCTTGCTCTGCCCTTGCTTCCCTCTGTTTAGAGTCTTGTAACTTATTTTGTAGGGAAAGGATCTCTCCACTCATTCGGCTCACATTTTCTTCTGTCGCTGTGGCAAAGGCAGTGTCGACCGACGCTATCATCACTGGGTTAGTCCTAGTATCTAGGACTATATATTTCTCTGTCGTGGCTGTGATTGGGGCGGAAGGGTTCCGTGCTAGAGTAAATATCCTTTTCTCCTGTCAGATTTTGAAAGAGAATTGATCATAAATGAGCCTTGTAAGTTTAAACACCTCCTCTTCCTATCCTTCATAAGATCTCGGCTCGGAGAGTGAAAAATGCGTATTGATTACAGGCACTTCGATGGGCTGCAGCTCAGTTTGTAATTATGTGACTGGAGGAGATGTCTTGATGTTCTTTGATCTTCGATCTTCCTCTTCTTTTATTTTTCATTCTTCTTCTTCTTTCTGAAGCTACTCTACTTTTGCCTTGTCCTATTCTTCTTTTTGTCTGTGCTCCGCTTCTACTTTGGCCTATTCTGCTTTCCACCTGTGCTCTGCTTCTACTGCTGCTTCCTGTTCTTCCTTTCTCTTGCATTCGGCCTCCACCTGATCTAATTATTTTTTGAGCTGTCATTCTGCCTTAGCCTCTGCTTCCAGTTCTTCCTTTCTTTTCCGGGCCTCTTCTGCCTGCTTCTTTCCTTTTTTTTCCTTCAGGTTCTTTCTATGCTTATCTTCATCTTCTTTTTCCTTCTTTTCAGCTTCCCGCTGAGCTTTTTCTTCTTTCTCTTTCTATTGGGTGGTAGTGTTGTGATCCGTTTTGGTTTAAGGCTTCTTGGCCTGGGAAGAAGAGGCACCTTCCGATTTGCGGATTCTTTCCTCCAACGTGTGATCATCTGGATCTTCCTGATCGGACCATGCCCCCGGGGCAAGTTCCCTATCCACGTTATACCAGTTTCTTTTCTCATCCTCATATGGGCGTTCAATATGTTGGTAGCTCCATTTTAACTTAGCCCATTTACAGTGATCAGGGACTATCCTCTAGGGGTCATATGTCCGGTGATCCAAAGGCCACAGGTGGAAACCTCTCATTTCTTCTGCTTCTACCTCTACCTCTCTGAAATCCTTGACTATGTAGGCACCAACGGTGAGCGGCAGTGTAGGCCACGACTTTTTCTTACCTTTATTCAGGACCTTAGAGAAACCGGAAGTCATCTGATAACAAACTTCCTGAAGAAGCATCTTATTCATAACAAATCAAGGCATGGAAAGGGGAGTCTTGAATGTACCAAAAACTCGAATAAAGGTATATTGTGTGAGTGGAAACCAATGTGACACCTTGACTAACGTCTCCATGGCTCGCTAGGACATGCATGGGGTATCTTAACCGAACAATTTCTTGTAGAGCACCGGGATGAAGAGTTGTGAGATTGAATCTTTATCTTGCTTATACCTAGAGTCCTAGAATACCTTCATTTCTATGTGAACTGGGTGCGCCTGCTCCGAGTCCCAGTTGTGTGCCCATCCCTCAAAGTGGCACCGGGAACAAACAACATCCAATAGGTAGGAAGCCATGTAAAATTCAGACGAATATCCCTCCTCTGGTGCTAGTGCTAAGGATATGTTTGTCTGGAGAGACGCCAATAGCATGCTGGCCCAATTGAAACAAGTGCCATGCAGAGTGAAATAGTTCATCAGGGGTACCCAAGTGCAATTGAAAGTGGTAGCATCGAGATGACCGTACATCCTAAAAAGAATAGCTGCCACCAGCTTATATACCTTCCTGAGGCCCGCCACTGGATATTCCCTGATCTTTCTTGACTTTGAACTTTTCAGGTTCCTCCCACCACCCCCTCAGAGTATCTGCTATGGCGACTTCATGGGTGGTAGCCCATTCTTCTGTGAAGTTTTGTTCTCATTCTGGCAGCGCGTAATAAAACTCAGAATCCAAGCCTTTTAGAGTCGCAAAATCTTTGCCTTCATGGTCTCGAATTACCCACTTTTTGGGATCGGTATTCTGTATGATCCATTCACTGACTTCCGCGCATGGGAATATAGCAAGGTGGGCACCTGCATACTGAAGCTTTGACCTTTTAACCTGTATATATACTTGCCGGTCGGGGAGGTCCTCTGGGAATTCTGGTCGTGCAAATTCCTGGTATACTTGATACTAACTCATGCTATCCACTTTGGCCAATGTACACGAGGTATCCCTGTAGATCGGGGGCGGAGACATTGGTATTTCCATTTCTATGTCTTCTATCTCTGGGCTCTTGTTTTTCTTGCGAGCTACCAAAGGCCCCATGTCACTCGAGTCTGAAGAGACGGAGACGCACTCCAAGCCTACTTCGAATTCACCTGTCATGTTCATAAAAGAATCCGAGAATAAGAAAGATGCCATAATGATAAAGCCTAGGTACATCTTATTAACTTTACCCAACTGAAACCACAGGAAAGGGAGAATTAGCGACTTGCGACTGGGTCGCTGGGCCGCAAGGGTCGTGAGGTTTAAACTTTCAGAAGGTAGCGACCCTGCAACAAGGCAACCCTGCGACCAGGTCGCGAGGTTGCTGGGTCGCAAATGCTTGACAGTTCGAAAGGGTGTGATCTTGTGACTTGCGACCAGGTCTCTGGGTCGCAAGGGTCGCAAACATCAATTTGGAGTGCAATTGCGACCTGGCAACTCAGCGACCGAGGTCGTAGGGTCGCAAGGGTTGGAAGTCACATTAGGGTTGGTTGGGGGTTTTAACGAGTGACGCGGTCCTTTGCATTATTGTAATAAATTCCCTTTCAACTTAAAAAATTCTCCTGACTAAGTGGGCAACCAAAAACATGGAGGGGAAGCAGTTCTAGGAGAAAAACCAATACAAGGGAGGCTGGGTGAATTGTGATTACAAGACTGTGCAAGGAGGAGGAGTGTTTGGATATTTGGGGCATCTCAAGTCCTAAAGGATCAAAAAGGAGGAATGGTGGATGGCTTAAAAGGGCTAAGGTAGAGGGAACAGGGAAACAAAAGGACAAAATGGAAACAGTAGGAGGAAACGGCAACTTACCTGAGAAAATCGCGCTCCAGCTAGCCTGTCAGAAGTGTTTTTCACTCTCTGTCGCATGAAAAAAAATGTGACCTAGCGACCCTCCTATTTATAAAAGGATTGCACGTGCGAGCCATTAATGAGGTCACTAGTTCGCAAATGTCTCATGTTTTAATAGAGGCGCGACCTCGCGACCTTGTGACCTCGTGACCTGGAGGGTCGCAGGGTCGCAATTTTGAAAATTTTAAGAGATCTGCAACTTAGCGACTTAGCGATCTGAGAGGTCGCGGGGTCGCTAGGTCACAGATTTGGAAAGAAAAACCATTCTGTGACTCAGCGACTCTTAAATTCTCCTTAAAAATATTTAACTACAGATTTTGACTTAGCCTTTTCGATGCTCAAGGGCTCCAAAAATTTTATAGGGTGAGTTTTTTGGAGGGTGTTGTAGAGCCTACAACAAAACCCTAAGTCCTCATGACAAACACTCTGTTTTGACCTCCAAGATAGAATGTATCAGTTAAGAAGGGTATCAATTAGGGTAATTAAAGTGAGTTCAAGTTAACCCTTCATCAAATCCCAAATGAGATCAGTCATACACCTACACCTCCCTCTCACTCACTTACAAAAACTACCTTACACCATCATTTCATTTCACTCCTCCTACCAAGTTTCACAAGCAGGCCTAGGGTTGTTTAAAGGCAGCACTAATCACCATGTCAGGAGAAGAAGGGAGTATTAGCAATGAAGGAGGCCAAGTGCCTATGAGGAAAAAGTACAAGGGTGGGAAGGTTAACAAATTTGAACCCCAAAACATTGTGGATCTTACTGCCTCTCCCATGATTCTCACATGCTTTCAAAATGTAAAGTGTTTCTAGTTTTGTGAAAAGGTCCAACAAGTGCAAAGTCACCCTGAGCTCACTAGGTTGTTCATCCTCAACCTACACAATAAACAAGTAAATATTACAGGGTTATATTTTGAGCTATCATCAGATTCCATTGCCCATGTTATAGGCATACCCGATGTTGGTGAAAAGTGGTTCAAAAGAGAAAAGTTGGACATGAGCTGCTATGAGCCATTTCTCAAACCTAGGTACAAAGAAGGATGCAAACCTATTTTCCATTTTTCACACTTGTTGGAGAGGTATGCACCCTTAATGAGAGTCATCATGAAATATTTTACACGTGAGGGGAGATACTCTAGGCTCTACTCCTACCATATCAGATTACTCATGCATTTTACTATGGTTAAAATGCTTCATTTTCCCTACTACTTGTATAGGAGTATCGACAAGATGTCTTCTATTGTCCGAAGGAGGAATTATTTCTAGAAAATGCAGATTTTGTTCCACCACTCCTTGATCAAGATGATTGTGCTGCATCAGTTGGAGCAAAAGGGCATACCATGGGAGGTGTTTATTACTCATGAGGTCTTCACAAACCCACAACCCCATCATCAGCCAAATTTACCCTCCTCATATCATCCTCCTCCATCTACTCCTCCATCACCTCCTATAGATCATGCCTCATCATCTACACAAGTAGCCCCTCCTCAAGAAAACCTCCCTTCCTCAGCCTCTCCCAATGCATCAGATCAAGAAGGGAATGGCAGTGAACAAGTTAGTGACCATGAAGACGAGGGTGACAATGAATCAAACCAAAATGAAGATGAGGGTGATGATGAGTCAAGCCAACAAGAAGCAGAAAAAATGGAAACAGAGGGAGATGATAACAGTGAAGGAAGTGAAGAAGCTGATAGTGGAAATGAATTAAGCAGTGATGAGAAAGAGGTCAGCAATGAAGTAGAAGACATGGAGGTGGATAATAATGAATATGAGGCAAGTGACAAAGAAACAAAGGATTATCCTAAGGACAATAGTGAGACTAAGAGCCCTAATGACAGTTAAAACTGTGAGGCTCATAGTCATGACAGAGATGAGGGAAAATATGAAGAGAGAAACCAAAATGAAAATGATAACAATACAGAAAATGAAGAGGCTAAAGACAACATGGACACCAATGAAGAAAACATCAGTGAGGAAGAAGACAGTCATGAAAACAGTGAAGGAAATGAAGAGGTTGATAATGAAAATGAATATTACAAAAATAATGAGGCAAGCAGCTATAATGAGGAACAAAATGAAAGTGAAAAAGTGAGTGAAGAGGCCAAAAGTGAGGCCGATATTGAAGGCAAAGAGGTAAGCAGAAATCAGGGTAATGAAGAGGAAGACATGGAAACAAATGATGAAAACCATGATCAAGACAGTGAAATAATCACAATCAAACCTTTTTCATTGGTATACCAAAGAGGGGAAAGGCATGTGTTTGTTGCCTCTAAAAGGCAAGGGACCATGCCACCCACCTCAAATCAGAAACTTGACAAAGGCAAACAAAAGATCAAAGAAGAATAATATGAACATGAGGTTGAGAGAGTGTTTGAAATCATTCAGATCGACAGTGAAGAGGAAAATGAATCAAGGATCTCAAACTTTCTCATCCAAAACAAAAATTCCCTAATTGAAGACCTCCAAGCAAATCTAAATAGGGCCAAGACTGTGAATGATGTCCTTGAGAAGGAGAACAGGAAGCTAGGGGCACAAAATGCCATTTATGAGGCTAGAGCAATCAGGTCTCGAAAAGAAGCTCAAAGGGCACAGGTAAAGCTAGAGGAATTCATGGGCACCTATGATGAAAGTGAGGATGAAGAAGGGAAATCTAGGAGGAGACCAAGAACCATGGGTTTAAAGAAGGCTTTGGTAAAACAAAGAGAACAAGAATCAGCCTTGGCAAAGAAAATCCCTCTAGATGAGCTTCTTTCCATGGAGATATAATATGATCGGGAGCCTTGGCTAGAAATAGCAAACATACACTTGGAGGCTAAATTGGAGAAAGCCAACAAAGATCTTGATCTCCAAAGGAAGATGACTGAGCATTATGCCCGAAGAAACCAAGTTGCAAGGGCTAAGCTAAAAAAGGCCCATGCCAAAATACAAACACTCAAAGAGAAAAAAGACCAAAAGAACCTTGGAATATTGGCTGAAGCTTCTCTACAGGCCTCTCAAACCCCATAAGGAATACATCCACCAATTTTGGGAAAATTTTGACAAATTTTGGTTTTTTGCAAATTTTGAGGCCTCTAAGCACAACACCTTGGCACTATGCTTTCATCTCAGACATCCTCAGGAGGAAATATTTTCATTTTTAGAATCCTCAACTCAAGTACAGCATGCTCACCAATTTTCAGACCATTTGGATCATTTTTGGTCCCTAAAAAGGCCAAAAAACACCTCACTTTTCACCTTTCTCCCTCATTTTCAGGCTTGGCGCTACGCCTAGAGCAGATTTGGGAAATTTACTTAAAAATAGGTTAATGGAGCCCAATCAGAAAGCCAAGGGAATTTTTGGAAAGAAGACTCAGCAGGCTTTCCAACGGGCCATCACGGAGCCAATTCTGACATCGGGAAGGTCATCAAAACTCGGCTGCAAGTGGACCCACTTTTTCCGTGCAGGTGCTACGCGTTCAGACCTCTGTGTTGCATTTTTGGCCAAAAATTCAACAAAACACACTCATTTATGGAAAAATGATATTTTAGTGGTTTTTTGGGCAAATCACTCCAAAATTAGGTGCTAAGAGTTATTTTTGCATTTATTTCATGAGATATTTTGTGTCTTGGGCCTTGCATGGTCTCTTAGACATAAATGAAATTTATGGGTGTTTTTGAAATTTTCAAACCCTAAATAGGGTTTTTGACCTCCTTTTCTAGATAAATAGAGCATGAGGGCCTTATTGTAAAATTTTGGCATTTAAAATTTTTGACCTCCTTTTCTAGACAAATCCATCCTAGTACATTTGACGAGCCCTAGGAAGGAAGAACTTGGTAAACTTCATGGTGACAATGTCCGATGTCATCTAGGTTTTAACGAGTATGACAAAGAAATAACTCAACATCTTTTCATGTTTATAGAGTTTGAAAAGAAGCGGAAAAGAAAACTCCAACGGGTCCCTTTTCGTAGGTAGTCTCACAGATCTGAAAAGGTAGAAAAAAATATCTGGGAGAACCTCTTAGTCGCGATTGGCTAAGGTATTCCTTATTCGTAAATAATCCATCCCAGCCTGAAAAAGGGGTGAACGTATACTGGGTAGATATCGTTTCGCAGCTATTTAACAAGTTCAAAATGACAAGAGTCTCGGCAATCTTTTCAATTTTAGAGAGTCAAAAAAGAGTTGAAAGTTGACTCCTCTTGGAGGAATGAGTGGTATAAAGGGTAGCAACTGGTTCCAGTGATGGTGGAATTTCTCAAAACAAGTAAAGGTTAAGAGGTTGGCTAACAAGACCACTCATTTTAGTGGTTCCTCAAGAATGGGTAAAACAACCAAGTGAGGGCATATGATCGGCCGAGCATATG
Source organism: Pinus albicaulis (assembly GCA_034641835.2). Classification (NCBI taxonomy): domain Eukaryota; kingdom Viridiplantae; phylum Streptophyta; class Pinopsida; order Pinales; family Pinaceae; genus Pinus; species Pinus albicaulis. The sequence goes on along the minus strand of CM076584.1, from coordinate 952,268,097 downwards.
GTAACGATGGAATGAGAAAACCAAGGCTCATCTGGAAAAATAGGTTGATAAAGTGGAAATCACGAGAGGTAAAATAAGAATTGTTTCATTTTTACACAAGCTTGAAATCAGGAAAATTTTCTTGAGGTTGGTTTCATTTTTACACAAGCTTGAAACTTTGTAGAAAACTATGGTTGAAACCGGTTTCATTTTTACACAAGCTTGAAACGGAAACAAACTATGCTTGAAAAACAGGGAAAAACGGGCATGCCCCCATCATGGTGGCTCAATTTGAGGTACATGCCCCCTAAGCTTCACTCCATATTAAAGGAATATGGAGTGAAGTTTCAAATTACAAGATCAAGAGAAAGACTCTACTGGGATTTTACGAGATCGTATCAAAAACTCGAATTGAAAAGGGAACCTGTTTCATTTTTTAACAAGGTTCACACAGTAAAAGAACTATCCTCAAGACCTAATTCATTTTTTACCGAGGTTGACATAGAAGACGAACTATCCTCGGACGAGCTTGTTTCATTTGTTAAGGAGCTTGGCACAGGAAAAAGAATTGTGCTCCGAATGAGCTTGTTTCATTTTTTAAGGAGCTTGACACAAGAAAACTAACTATGCTCCAACCAGCTTGTTTCATTGTTTAAGGAGCTTGAAACAAGAAAACAAAACTTTGCTCTGACTAGATTGTTTCATTTTTTAAGGATCTTGACACAATAAAACGAACAGTGCTCCGATGACCTTGTTTCATTTTTAAGGAGCTTGACACAAGAAAACAAACCATGCTTCGACGACCTTCTTTCATTTTTAAGGAGCTTGACACAAGAAAATTAACTATGCTCTGACGAGCTTGTTTCATTTTTTAAGGAGCTTGACACAAGAAAAATAACCATGCTCTGATGACCTTGTTTCATTTTTTAAGGAGCTTGATATAAGAAAATGAACCATTCTCCAACCAGCTTGTTTTATTTTTTAAGGAGCTTGACACAAGAAAACGAACTGTGCTCCGATGACCTTGCCTCATGACAAATAAGAGGTCATGGCTTCCAAGAGGTTCTCATCTGATGGGATGAAAACATATCGGAAATCAAGATCCAATTCCCCCAACACATGACGCACAACGCCACTATCACTGAATGCGAGCACGGGACAGGTAGCCACATAATTAACCTGCGGCAGGGAAGATACAATCGGCAGATAAAGATCCGGAAGAGACGATGGCGGGCCAGCTACCACATCAGGACCAAGGAATGAAAGCTAATCAATGGTCACCATCCAACCTTTCTGTGGAAAATAGATCACACGAAAGATGAAAGAGACAAGTGCACCCATGGCATAAGCATAATCGTGCCCCAAGAGTAAATTGAAATCCAAGGGACCTGGAATAACCATCACGTCTATATAGACGGTTTTCCCTCCCAAAGTTATAGGCAACTTTGGAAGGATCCTCAACGGTTGAATGTTTCTTCTGTTAAATGCCAACAGATTCTATGTAACATGCATAAGCAATGGAGAACCAAAAGCTTTCCAAGTAGTTGAATACAGAACACTAATAGACACGCCTTCATCTATAATTGTGCTAGGTATTACCATATCGAAGGCTTTCACCATGATCTCAAAAGGCACATAAGAAGGAAGATGGTATCTCACAAATTGACTCCAATCGAAGGAAGCAACCAAACTACTTGGAGGGGGTACCACAACAATGGAATGGTCATCCCTCGGTGTTACGGGAGAAAGAGGAGCACCCTCTGGGACATCCATCATGGGAGCAGGAGGAGCAACTTCTTGAACTACAGGGACAGGAGAATCTTTCTCCAAGTCCGAGGAATCTGAGGAAACACGAAGAACATGAGGGGTATGTAAGCCACTCTCAATGGAGAAGATCTGATGAACCATAGGCGGGATCAGATCGACTGATTCCATGACCAATGGTTGGTCAGGAATGGGTTCGTGAATTTGAATTTTCGAGGGAACAAGATTGACCAAGGATGACTCTTGACCGATCGTTGAATCAACTAGCGGAGGACACGAAGAAAGCTTCTGGTAACCAACCGGAAGGCAGTTCACGGAAACTTGTTACACCCTCTTGCTTAGATTACATGAGTAGTCATTTAGATCTTTTCATGACTTTTTAAAAAGAGAAGAGATCATCGAGCACTTCTCCTTTCATGCTCGTTTCAACCTGAAAGTGATAGAGTCACCTTTTGCCTGTTTCTTGACTCTTAAAATATGAAACGACAGAGTTTTGTTTCAATGTCTTAAAATATTAACTGCCCACGAAATATTCATGGTTAAAGTTATCTTCGTTAGTGCTTTAGGGTTGTTTCTAATGGCAACGTTTCCGAAGTTTACCAACCAAGGAATCCCCTCCGAAGGGAATCCTGGTCCTTTTCCTACTTTTGGGAATGTTGGTGCTCTTTATATGGCAACATTATCCCTTCCTGGGTTAACTGTTTGGTTGCATGTTTGGTTATTCTCGACCTCTGTTGTCTTGAGTATTCTTCCCTCTGTACAACCATCCCCTCCACCTGAACAACATCATGTTGATTCTAAGGTGATCTCTCCGTTTCTTCGCATGTTTCTTCGTCCTCCTCTTCTAATTCGCCTGGTGAAAGTCTGGATTCTAGTAACCATGCGGCTAAGAAGAAGAAGAAGAAGAAGTCAGATAAGAGAGAGGCCAACTCTGTGGCTATTACACCTCAGACACTGTCCATTTATAAACCATCCAACCTTCCACAGAAAGTCAAATTCCCTTGCATGTTGTGCAAAGGTGACCACCTTCTTCGAGACTGCCCTGACATTCCCAAGGTACTTAAAGCATGGTCCAATGGTCATCCGTTGTTGCCTTTGGCTTTTGGAAGTCATATTGGTGGCACATTTTCGACTAGTAATGATAAGAATCGTAAGAAATAGGGTAATATTTCCAATCCCTGTAAGTTGTGTGAAGGGCATCATCCCATTCACCTTTGTCCGTACATGGATGAAGCCACAAGAGTGTTGGAGCACAGTTTGGAGCACAGTTCGATTTCTTGTGTCAAGCTCCTTAACAAATGAAACAAGATCATCCGAGGATAGTTCGTCTTCTATGTCAACCTTGTTAAAAAATGAATTAGGTCTTGAGGATAGATCTTTTACTGTGTCAACCTCATTTAAAAATGAAATGGGTTCCCTTTTCAATTTGAGTTTTTGATACGATCTTGTAAAATCCCAGTCGAGTCTTTCTCTTGATCTCGTAATTTGAACCTTCACTCCATTTGCCTTTCATATGGACTGAATCTTGGGGGGCATGTACCTCGAATTGAGCCACCATGCTGGGGGCATGCCCATTTTTCCCTGTTTTTATAGCATAGTTTGTTTCCGTTTCAAGCTTGTGTAAAAATGAAACCAGTTTCAAGCATAGTTTTCTACAAAGTTTCAAGCTTGTGTAAAAATGAAACCAACCTCCAGCAGAGTTTTTTGATTTCAAGCTTGTATAAAAATGAAACCATTAATATTTTACCAATCGTGATTGCCATTTTATCAGCCTATTTTTCCATATGAGCATTGGTTTTCTCATTCCATCGTTACCATATGCTCGGCCGATCATATTCCCTCACTTGGATGTTTTAACCATTCCTGAGGAACATCTACAATGAGTGGTCTTGTTAGCCAACCTCTTAACCTTTACTTGTTTTGAGCAGTTCCACCATCACCGGAACGAGTTGCTACCCTTTATACCACTCATTCCTCCAAGAGGAGTCAACTTTCAGCTCTTTTCTGACTCTCTAAAATTGAAAATATTGTCGAGACTCTTGTCGTTTTGAACTCATTAAATGGCTGTGAAACGATATCTACCCAGTATACGTTTACCCCTTTTTCGAGCTAGGATGTATTATTTACGAAAATGGAATACCTTAGCCTATCATGACTAAGAGGTTCTCCTAGATATTTTTTTCTACCTTTTCGGATCTATGAGACTACCTACGAAAAGGGACCTGCTGGAGTTTTATTTTCTACTTATTTTCAAACTCTTTAAGCATGAAAAGTTTTCAAGTTCTTCCTTTGTCAGACTCGTTAAAACCTAGATGACATCGGAAATCATCACCATGACATTCACCAATTTCCTCGTTCTTAGGGCTCGTAAAATGTATTAGGATGGATTTATCCAAAGGACAAACTTATATGACAAGAATATGGTATCCTCTTCAAGCTTGTGTAAAAATAAAGAGGTACTCGCCAGAAATGGTGGGGCGAAATTGAACTAGTCTTTAGTTGTGTTGGCAGCATGTCGCTCTTGAACATGACACTCATCTGCATTCGTGTCGGGTTGGGGAAATCTCATTTCGTCATTTTTTTCCTACATGGGTTTGGGTAATCTATTTTGACCTCTCATCTGCTTTTTTCCTAGTCATCATGACCTCGGATCCTTTGATGTCAAATACTGCCAAATCTAGATTCATGTCGCTGATATGTTCAAGAGAAGTTTTGCCTCTGCAGTTTTCAACCTCCCTCTGATCCTCTGTTTAGTCTTGATTCACTATCATCATAGTCCTCTATCTCGTGTCGATGATGTGGGAAACATTATGGCCCTCCTTTGACCGGGTCACTTCCTGTCGACTTTAGCTCATTATCCAGGAAGTTGGTCTAGAGACTCCTTATCGGTACCTTGGAGCCTGCATGCCTCAATGGCAGGTTTTTCGCATTCAACGATAGGTCCACATCATTGGCCTTAAATTGAGTGATTCTGCGGGTGTTTGACGCCAGATCACTGTTCACAATCTATGGATTGTACCTATTGTACCTTGAGAGCCATTGTCATTATTGGTGGTTTCTCTCATGCCTGTTAATAACTTTCATCATTGGCTGGTAATCATGTGATTTTATTGCATGTTCGACTTTAGCTCACATATTCGCATGCTTGAATTTTTACTTGTTCGGATCGAGATGGAGTGCAAGACCTTGGGTTTTGTCTAATAAGATCCAGGCTGTGGGATATTATGGTTTATCATGACTTATTGCATGACTCTTTTGATTGGATGGTTGCGACCATACCTGATTCTATTTGTTGATCCTTATTGCTGGATGGTTGTGTGCCATACCTTGGATCTCAATATATATATGTACTCTATTATGGATGGTTGTGCCCATGCCACATGTTCATGTATCAGAGATATCAATTGTATTTGTAATTGCAGGTCTTTCGAAAGCAGTGTTTGGTTCAAACATGTTCACGTAAAGCATTTCACCCCTTCCTCTCTCTCGGACCTAATGCTTTAGGGGGCATATGTTACACAAAATTTTGTCACTATCCCTGCAATCCCCGTCCCAAAAATTGGAGGTTCATTTCTGTGATAAAAATAAAGTGTCATGCCTTGCAAAAACCATCATTACATCCCTTGCCATGAGTAAGACATTCCTTTTGTTGACAACTTCCTTAACAGACCATCAGAAACACATGTTTTTTCCTTGGCGCTAGTAGACCGTTGTGCCCTCATGCCGATCGGGAAATTAACACTGGGCCCCATGCCCATTGGCTCTCTATCCCAGTTAGCTACCCGCGCCAACCTGTTTATGGAATGTTTTTTTAAAATAGAGGCAAAGTTTCCATCATAACAAATTTCATGGGCAAGTCATCTGGAGTGGTTCGACTGAATAACCATGGCCTTCCTCCTTTGGCCTCTTGTTTCCACCTTTTGGGGAAAAATCCCAAGGGACAAGGCCTCCCTTCCACTATTGTAGGGATCCCAACCTCATACTCTCCGTCTATAAATACAACCATCTTCCATTGATGTGCTAGCTGAACTCAACATATTATAGATGAAACACTGAAGATATTTCTGTACATTTGATTAGAAAATATAGAACGAAAGAGATCTTCATTGAGAGAGCTTAGACTTGTGTCTTCATCCCGTCTAAATTCCCTGACGATTCATTGAGATGTGCTTCAACTGAACCCCGCTGAAGGAGGTTGTGACGTCAAGGCTCGGTTGTAACTCTTTCTTCTATTAATACATATACATGACTATTGTCTGGTTCCCATATTGTGTTAATGTGTTTTATTTGATGCAATGTGCTTAACCCTCCTTGACTGGTTAGTAATTATGAATGAGATCATTGTTTCGTATGCTTCTCTTGTTTGTTGATCTTTGTGCAGGTATCCAAGCATCGTTGCGGAATGATTGTGACCTGTCGAGACAGGAATCAAGAGGCCACCATCACGATAGCCACGACAACAATGTTGGACTCTAGGTAGGTTGATCTACCTCGTATTTTCATTCATTAGTTAGGAACCTTCACTCTAGCTTGTCCCTTTGTTACTAAACCCACTCTAGGGCTAGAGGGATTGTCTCTATCCGCAGAGATGATTTACTTGCGTAACACCATCAAAACCATGCGAACCCAAAAGCTCAAATTTAATGTGTTGAAATATTTAGAAACTACAATATGGAAACACTAAGCTTCTCTTGAGATATTGCAATGACGGAGAAAACACATTGAAGAGACTGTGATATACTATATTAATATCTTCATGTTAATGTTAGTCTAATATAATTTTGTTTATGTATTTTAAATAATTCAAAGTACCATTGTCCATATTATTTTAATATTTAATAATAAGTACTTTAATTTTGGGAGTTTTGTATCGTATTTAGTTCCACAATATTCATTTTTGCGTCGACGTTTCAAGTCTATAACAAGACTCATATTTATAACTTTAATTATAAATTTTAATTTTTGAAAAGGATACTAAAAGATAATTTGATTATTAAAATAAATTATTATTATTCTTCTATGTATCTATCATCAATAACTCACTAGATATCTATAATTAATTTACTTTAACTTCTCTACTAAATCTTATGCCTATCATAACACCTACCATTATTAATAAACATTATTACTATTATTATTAAATAACCCATTATACATCTATGATTAATGTGCTATGACTTCTCTACCAAATCCCATACATTGACACTTACCAATTGATGTAGTTTGACTTCTCTACCAAATCTTGTGCCTAACATAACACATACCATTATTATATTTATATCTGCATGTTAGCATTAATGCTTAAAAAATTATTATCATTATTTAAATAACTCAATATGCATCTATGATTAATGTAATTTGACTTCTCTATCAAATCCTATACGTTTCATGACACCTACCATTATTATATTGATATCCACATGTTAATGTTGATGTTTTATAATTTTCTTTTTTTTCCTAGACCATGATGAATTGGTAACTTGTTAGGATAATTTGGGCAAGGCCCAAGATAAAACCTACTAACTTCCATTATAGCACCAAGAGTATATCCAAAAATATGCAAGTTGGATATACCAATAAATTATAACTTAGTAAGAGTTAAGACGTCTCAATTTCAAAGTGCACTATCATTGATTTATGTCCAATTTTATTGCCTTCCACTAATTTAAAAAAATATAGATATTTTAGAAATGATAAAAAATAATTTATTTTTTTAAATATTAAATTTTGAATATACTTTTAGGTGAAGTCTAACTATTCTACATGTTTTCCTTTTTGTTTCAAAATTTGGCGATTCCATTTTTGGTGAGATTTTTTTATTTATAATAATAATAACAATTATAATTGTTATTGTTATTATTTATTTGAAATGAATTTTTGAATGCATAAATGAATTTAGACATCTGGAAAACCCATGGTGCACCCTATCTGTACAAAATTAACAGCTCAAATCTATCATTCCAACAATTTTGACTCGATTTTGGGAAAAAATCATTAAAAAATATGTTCAAGAAAGGGAAAAAATGTTGAATGTTTAGGTTATGCTATATTATAATATAATTAAAAAAAAAACTGTTGGATGGGGTGTCAACAAATATGGGCCTAAAGCATATAATTATACGATTTAACAAGCTTAGAAGTAACCCTTTGTAGGTCCAACTTACAAATCTACTTATTAATCTCCACCTGCACTTGGAAATGGATCTACCCCCAAACAAGTGAGATAGCGACCACCTATACATGTCAATCAGTCACCACCCTACCTTGCATTAATACTTAATTTTGTATCCATTATTTGTTTCTCATGGCAAAAGACATAGGGATGAGTGAGGTTTCATGAGGGAGTATGAATCCCTCCCAACTAATTCTAAAATGATAATTGAGTTACGGAGGAATGTCAGAAAGTATAGGGATTTTATACCCATTTCGTTGAAAGGAATTTGTAGTGATTTATGGAGTATTGAGGATGCCCCCATGATGAAATTAAGGTCAGAAAGGGAAAAAGACAACTCAACATGAGGATTCCTCTAGAAAGGATGGATGAATGGTATCCATGTTGTTTTAGCCTACTAATCTGGTGAAGATCATGGTAAAGCTTGGTGTTACATGTTTGTATTTTTGGCCTAGTGATCCGGTGTGGATTGCGGTAAAGTCTAGTTCTATTGATGAGGGTGAGGTGGTGTAGCCTTGGGAATCCTTGGTTTATTTTGGTTAGGATTCCCACATTCATGCTTGGAATATGGCACAGGGGTTATTAGATGAAAGAAATTTTTGGTTCATCCAATCTATGGTCGGGTGGAACGTGGAAGTCCCAAACCTGGTTGGCCTTTGCATACATTAATAAGAGTTTCTTTTCCATTGTTCTCTCATGAGTAATGTACTTGTTTGCATGTGTATTCTATGGTTGTTGTATCCTTGTTATTTCTGTTGTTATTATGTTGGTTATGAGCATGTATTTTGATAGTGATGATGTATGGCTCTCATTATGGTTTGACTTGAAATTGAATGAACTTGTTTGCATGTGTATTCTATGGTTGTTGTATCCTTGTTATTTCTGTTGTTATTATGTTGGTTATGAGCATGTATTTTGATAGTGATGATGTATGGCTCTCATTATGGTTTGACTTGAAATTGAATGAACAATGAATATATGACCTAATAGATGATAATGAAGCTAATGTGATAAGGAAAAAATTATTCTCGGTGAATCTCAGATAAGTATGAGACCCCTTTGCTCAGATATGTTGTTTAAACCTATAGAATGCATATGTGTGACATGTTTGACGAAATGCTTGTCATGGCTAGTAGGGGTCTAGTCAAGTCATTGTTCAGGTGATTGCATCTATATCATTATTCTAATGTTATATTTTAGTTTTGGAAGTGTCATGGATTTCTAGGAAATGACCTGAGCCCTGTGATCTAAATGGAGGAGTATTATTAAATACTCTCCTAAGTTCCTCTTCAGAATATAAACATGCTTGATTCTTATGTGCATAAGATTTGTATTCAACAACATGTTATTTCAAGAGTTTCTTTTAAGTGTCTTTCTTACGGTAATTCCATGAACAAATTTTAAAACATGAAATCATCAAACACTGAATGGAAATATGCATCAAATAGCAATACACAATCCATTGTTGAAGGATTTCACCCCTCCTGGGCTACATCTCCTTGAATCAGCTCTAAAGGCATGATTCAATCTCATTATGCTCAAGGTTTCAACATGAAGAGTACATCAAAGTGCTGAACTGAAATGGTAATTTTCTCCTACAAAGAAACAAATCCTACAAAGTTTCTTTTACCTTGCACTTGCTGAACTATAGTCAAGTATGCAACTATTAGCAACACATCGGCATCTTGCATCAAGATTCCTTCTTCAAATTTGAAAGAGCATCAACATGTACTAAAAAACTACTAGTACATAAACAATTTTTTTCTCTAAAACACATAAAGAGAAAATATGAAAAATAGCTACAACACTGCTGGAAAGGCTGCTGCTGCAAACATATGGAGGTTGGAATACCACTACAAGATCATCTCCATCTCAAAATCCTCCAAGAACTGGTTCAACACGTTGGTTGTCCATAACACCCATGGGCTTCACTTTGCTAGAAACCAATCCAGAAGTGCTCGAATGGTTCTTAAACCCATTCTAATGAACTCAGAATGGCCAAGAATGGCTATCTAGCCTCTTCTTTCTCTTCAATTGGTCTCCAGGTGAAGAATATTTTGCCTAACCCTCTGGGGGCCCTCAGCATCCTTAAACTTCAAGCTGGAAAAATCCCATCTAGAAGTGCTCCATTGCTTCTGAAACCTACACCATTGAGTCCATAATTTCCAAGAATGGTTCAACATGCTAGTTGTCCATAACACCCATAGGCTTCAATTTGCTAGAAACCAATCCAAAAGTGCTCGAATGGTTCTTAAACCCATTCCAATGAACTCAGAATGGTCGGGAATGGATATCTAGCCTCTTCATGCTCTTCAATTGGTCTCCAAGTGAAGCAGATATGGCCTAACCCTATGGTGGCCCTGGGCATCCTTAAACTTCAAGATGGAAAAATCCCATCTAGAAGTGCTCCATTGCTTCTGAAACCTGCACCATTGAGTCCATAATTGCCAAGAATGTCTATCTAGCCTCTTCTTGTGCTTCAATTTCTCTCTAGGTGAAGAATATATGGCCTAACCCTATGGCAGCCCTGAGAATACCTAAACTTCAAGTTAGAAAAATCCCATCTATAAGTGCTCCATTGCTTTTGAAACATGCACCATTGAGTCCAGAATTCCCAAAAATGGTCATCTAGCCTCTTTTTGCCCCTGAATTAGTCGAAAACTCCAAAATTTATGACCATTTACATTTTCTTCACTATTTCAGCCCTAAATTAGCTAACTAGAGCTAAACTGGCAGGCTCTGCCGAACCTGGGGGTCCACCAGCTTAATTCATCATAAATTTAAGTACATGTTTAGCGCTAATTAAACATTTCTTAGCACTAAACCCCCGCTTATGATAAACTTGCATTAAAGGTTGATTAGGTGCTAGTTAATGGAGTTTAATGTTTAATTAAACATGTTTTAACGCATTAAACTCTACCTTATGGTTTGGCTCTGGCTAGTGGCCTTGCACCGAAGTCATATGGTTCAGGGGCTGGCCCCCACCATACCATATGTTAAAATTTAAATATGTGTGGAAACCTTTGTAGGTTAAGAACCATCATGTGGACAGAGTGGTAAGGCATGGCATTTTCTTGTGGGAGGTCGTGGGGTCGAACATCGATGCCTCCAACAAAAAATTTTGCTCCACTATACAGCCGGGGGGGGGCATGTGGCAGCCCTAGGCTACACCACGTGTCCTCACCCAATTGGCTTAACTTCAAACCAATAAAAAATTGCCACGTAACCTAGAAATTCAACCAATACCATGCTCCCACTTACAGTTCACCATTTTCCGGAGGAAAATGCCAAAATCGACCCTGCACAGCAAACATGCCAGAAGTACGGACTAATGATTGGGCACCTGTCTGTCATTTTTTTTTAAATTTTGCTTGTTTAGCAAAGAAAACATAACTCGTTTCCGAGAGCATACAAAGTCCATTTTTCGTGAAACAAAGTGCGCCAAATTTAGAATGACAATCACTACATGATTGATCAGGGTTCGATTCATTCTAAGAAATTTGATTTTTGAGCTAAAATTTGAGCTCCTGATGATACCTCCCCACTGAAATATTTTGGTCTCCAAAAGAACACTTTCAGTTATCAAATTGAAGAAGTCAGAACTCAGAAATATCCAAAAACTCATTTTCAATGTAAAAATTTCAATTGGTGCCCTTCAAGCCCCAATCAATGCACTTCACTTATCTTCCTCATGAAGACTTGTTGTCCTTTTAAGAATTGAGCCATAATTCTTATCATTGTTGCAGAACAAACACTATCGAGTGGAATCTGAATATTCTCTTAAAACTCATCTTTACATGGCCCCAAAAAACACTTCATCTTGAAGCTTCTCTCTTGAAGACAAACTTGACCCCATCCTGGAGATCAAGAACAAATCAACTTGCTTTGGTGTCTTCAAAATGAGCTTGTACATATAATTAATTTGTTGCAAAAAAAATCATGATGTTTGGCTTTGCCTAAAAAACATAGTTATCTTTAAAAAATCTTAACAACAAGATTCATTCACACAAGTTTCAACACGAATACTTGTATCAGTAAATATAAGACAACTAGTAAACAATTTCTGAATGACAATTTGTACATTCACAAACTCCATAAACATGTGGACTATCAAGCCAAAAAATTACATCAAAGAAAACAACATCTACTTGCTGAACATAGTGACAATAATGTTCACTTTACAAAAGTACCTTTGAAAGGTAATGACAACAAGTAATTACAAAACTTTCAAAACAAATCTACAAGAATTCTACCCAATCTTGCCTCTCCTAGGCTTGTGGGTTGTCTTTTTGCACCATCTTGTCTTGAGGAGGTCACTTAGGATTGTGAAGAACCTTTTTTCTACCTTTTCTCTCCCTAGAATCATGTGACATAACCCTTTTACCTTTCCTCAAACGAAGTTCCAGATTTAGCTTCCAACAACGTTTAATATCATGTCCATGCACTTGGAAATGAACACAGAAAAACTTCTTCTTGTTCACAAACATAGAAGTTCTCTCTTGTGAAAGGGAGTCGATGTTCTTGATGCCCAAAATTTGGTCCATCCTCTTAACCATTACCATGCGTTGCTCACACATAGCCACGCAATGGTCAAAAGATTCACAAAAATTACAAGGAATTTGCTCCAACAAATAATCAAAATCACCATGCTTTGCATAAGCCTCTTGAGAGTTATACCTATCTTTAGCGCTACTACTACGACATTCTTCTCCTGGTGATGAAATCTCCTTCTTGGAGGCTTGATGTGGTTCAAGATTTTTAGAGCACTCTCCATACTCATGGTGACCATAACCAAACCCCATGTATTTTGGCATTTCCTCAACCAAAATAGGATTGCTAATTCCTTAACCATTTATGCCAAGGCCTCCACCTTCGCAGCCCATCTTGGAGAGAAACCTCATACCTATGCCCTTGGTATGTTTCTAAAATGCTACAAATGTATTATTATGTACATGGGTAGAAGAAGTAGTATTGGAAATATGAATAACCACTTTAAGCTTACCATTCACATTCTCACTCTCTGATGATGATGATGAAGGCCAACTTGTAGATGACACAAGCCATCCACTTTCATTCACTAGAATGTGGTGTGTGTTTTGAATAAGTTTACAAAAATCACATGCAACATCGCCATTTTCACCATAACAACATACTTTCTTACCTTTATAGGTTTTCTTCGATGGTACAGGAGTAGAGCTTTCTACAAATTGATCATTAAGCACTTGTTTCATTACAAAACATCATGCCTCTTCTCCTCTTCAGGCTTTTCTAACAATATTCTCAACTCCATGTTCTACATTTGAAGAGCCAAATTTTTCTCCTCTAGCTTTTGGAGTCACTTTTCGCTGCCCATTATTTCCAATAGCTTGGGCCCACTTCCTCTGTTATGTATTTCAAAGGCTGCTTCCTTTGTTGGATAACTTTCTCCTCTTGAAGTTATAGAGCCTTCACCTTACAGTTGTGAGTTCATCTCTTAATAGAGGACGTTCACCATCCTTGACATGTCCCAAAAACCCTTTCAAAATATTTCATCTTTTTTTAGTCTTGTAAACTCTCCTCCTAGAGACATGCTTACTGAAGCCTCGGGAATCTCTGGAGGTGAAAATTGATGTGGAGATTGTGGCAACTTTGTCCTCCTTCTCCTTGTTCCAACTTGGGAATCTGCACCAACAAGTTTTCCTTCTCCTCTCCAGAGCTTCAACCTTGTAAGCATTTTCACCTTGCAAATAGTCAAACCCTCTTTGCACAAAGAAACACAAGCTAAAAATAAACATGTAGCTCTGATACCAATTGGTTTGAATGGAGGAGTATTAGTAAATTCTCTACTAAGTTCCTCTTCAGAATATAAACATGCTTGCTTCTTATGTGCATAAATTTGTACTGAACAACATGTTATTTCAATAGTTTCTCTTAAGTGTCTTCTTACGGTAATTCCATGAACAAATTTATAACATGAAATCATCAAACACTGAATGGAAAGATGCATCAAAAAATAATACGCAATCCATTGTTGAAGGAGTTCACCCCTCCTGGGCTACATATCCTTGAATCATCTCTGAAGGCATGATTCATTCTCATTATGCTCAAGGTTTCAACATGAATAGTACATCAAAGTGCTAAACTGAAATGCTAAGTTTCTCCTACAAAGAAAAAACTCCTACAAAGTTTCTTTTACCTTGCACTTGTTGAACTACAGTCAAGTATGCAACTATCAGCAACACATGGGAATCTTGCATCAAAATCCCTTATTCCAATTTGAAAGAGCATCAACATGTACTAAAACACTGCAAGTACATAAACAATATTTTTCTCTAAAACACATAAAGAGGAAATATGATAAATGGATACAACACTACTGAAAAGGTTGCTACTGCAAACATATGGAGGATGGAAGACCCCTGCAAGATCATCTCCATCTCAAAATCCTCCAATAATTGGTTCAACACGCTAGTTGCCCATAGTACCCATAGGCTTCACTTTGCTAGAAACCCATCCAAAAGTCCTCAAATGGTTTTGAAACCTATTCCAATGAAATCAAAATGGCCAATAATGGTTATATATTCTCTTCTTTCTCTTCAATTTGTCTCCAGGTGAAGTAGATATGGCCTAACCCTCTAGTGGCCCTGAGTATCCTTAAACTTCAAGCTGGAAAAATCCCATCTAGAAGTGATCCATTGCTTCTGAAACCTATACCATTGAGTCCAAAATTTCCAAGAATGGTTATATAGCCTCTTCTTGTTCTTCAATTGGTCTACAGGTGAAGCAAATATGACCTAACCCTCTGGTGGCCTTGAGCATCCTTAAACTTCAAGCTGGAAAAATCCCATCTAGAAGTGTTCCATTTCTTCTGAAACCTACACCATTGAGTCTAGAATGCCCAAAAATGGTCATCTAGCCTCTTTCTACCACTGAATTGGTCGAAAACTCCAAAGGATATGAACATTTACATTTTCTCCACTATTTCAGGCCCTAAATAGCTAACTGGAGCTAAATTGGCAGTCTCCGCCGAAACTAGCGGTCTGCCAACTTAATCCATCATTAAGTTAGGTACATGTTTTGCACTAAATAAATGGTGCTTAGCGCTAAAACCACACTTATGATAAACTCGCATTAAAGGTTGATTAGGCACCAGTTAATGGAATTTAGTGTTTAATTAAACATGTTTTAATGGATTAAACTTTGCATTATGGTTTGTCTCCCACTGGTGGTCTTGCGCCGAAGTCATATGGTTCAGGGGTTGGCCCCCACTCACCCCACCATACCATATGCTAAAATTTAAATATGTGTGGAAACCTTTGTAGGTTAAGAACCATCATGCGGGCATAGTGGTAAGGCATGGCATTTGCTTGTGGGAGGTTGCGGGGTCGAACCCTGGTGCCTCCGCCCAGACTCTCACCAAAAATTTTACTCCACTATATAGCCAAGGGGGCACGTGGTGGCCCTAGCCTTCACCAGGTATCCTCGCCCGATTGGCTCAACTTCAAACCAATAAAAAATTTCCACGTAACCCAGAAATTCGACCAATACCATGTTGCTACTTGGAAATTCACCATTTTCCAGAGGAAAATTACAAAATCAACCCTGCACAGTTAGCATGCCACGTAAGCAGTACGAACTGCTGACTGGGCACCTGTCTATCATTTTAAAAAAAAACCATGTTTAGAAAAGCGAACAAAACTCGTTTCTGGGAGCATATAAAGCCCATTTTTTTTGAAAAAAAGTGCGCCAGATTCAGAACGACGAAAACTACGCGGTCGTTCAAGTTCCGAGTCATTCGGAGAACTTTTATTTTTAAGCTAAAATTTGAGCTCTTGATCACCTTGGGCCTAAAAAAGTGGCACATAAATCTAGGTCGCGGGCTCAAAACTATCTAGAAAATTCCATAGTCACACACATGCCCATGTTGTGCGAGTGAATGGAGGGTTCTAGTCGCACTCTTTACCATATCAAGGGAGCAGTTGGGGGATTGATTCACAAAAAGGTCATTTTTTCTTAGGGGCTAGCCACCTGGAAGGTTTGGATGGCTCATGGGTGTCCTGTAGTAGGTGTAGGAGATATGTGTAGCTGTGTGGTGTCAGTTCCACTTCCTTAAGGTGGCATAGGAGCATGAATTAGATCATATTAGCCTCTCATTTAATGTTTACCCCAGTGGACCAACTAGCTTGGGTAAATGTGGGAAGAGGGTGTTACAAAGTTGTATCAAATCATGGTTCACCCCTTGGCTTGGATAGGCGGTGTGTTGGTCATTCATTCATGTTGGTTTCATATGTGCTTTGTATGCTTGTGGTCTATGTGCTTGTTGCATATACATAGTGTTAGTCATGGTTGTAGTGATTTCACCATGTGAAGGTTGATGGGGTTGTTGTGGAATGTGTCATCATGAGTGTATGATTCGTTGTGCATTTTTTATGCGTGTAAATTACTTACGTATTGTCATGAGTACATTAGTATGTTTTTTGTTGTCATTCATAAGGTCATGGTATGTGATTAATATGGTCATGCATTGATGATTGTGCTCTAGTTAGAATGATGTCTATACATTAATCTGTATATATGTTATACATATATATGTTGTTATGATTATGTTTGAACATTTATTACTTTGATTTGGTTGATCTTGGAGATGATATATCGTCCCCAAATTATGATAAGGTATGTGGGTTTATTGTGATTTGGTTTAGCTGAAACAAGATGTCTTGCAGGAAATAGGTCAAGATGAATAGCAAGATGGTATATTACAGCGCACGAGATTCTCCTTATGGGTCAGATGGGCAACATGGTGTTGGGAACACTTCTGACTTGGCAGACACATTGAGAAGCTTGAAGGCATAAATAAGGAGCTTTAAGGGAAAAAATGACAAAATCATGCAATCACAATAGAAACAAGAAGAGGTTAATGCATTAATCCTTCATACTTTGTCATAATTACAGCGACATGGGCCACTTTGGATCAGCCATGGGTAGGAGGATAGAACTAAAGGAGCATATAGAAATAGATCTAATGGTGGGCACAGGTCGGATAAAGATGACATAGTGAGAGATATCAAACTGTTGGATACTTTAGATAAGAGAGGTGATGGACACAGGTACTATTCTAGTTCTGTTTTTTACAGACATTGTGATCGCCATTGTTATCATCCTTACAGGAGGAGTGATAGGGGATACTTGCTGGATGAGTTAAGAAATCTAAGCCACCTACCTTTGATGGAGAATTGAAGAATCCAAATGATGTATAGGATTAGTTACTCGGGATGAATAATTTCTTTGAGTTGCACGAGAACATAGAGAATATGAAGGCCAAAATAGCTATCTTCAACCTCAAAGGGAAAGTAGACATTTGGTGGGAAGATGTGAAGCAGGTCATACACATCAAGACAGAGGACTTGATTTGGAATGAGTTCAAGAAGCTTTTTTGGAAGAAGTACTTGTCATAGAGGTACTACGATAGTAAGGCTAAGGAATTATATGAGCTAAAGATGAGATCAATGATAGATGAAAAGTATACGTTCCTGGAGCTATTGAGTTATGTACCATATCTTAAATATGAGAATACTAAATTTCAGCGATTTGTTAGTGGATTTCCATTAGCATTTCGAGATCAGATTGAGTATGATGAGCCTCAGTCACAGGGCATTAGAGTGCAGAAGAGAAAGAAAATGTGGCACCATACAAGACTTTCAATGTAGCTAAATAGGGACATGGGTCACAGCATCAACATACAGGTGATGGTACATGATAGTTGGAGTGTTAGACATGTGGCAAAGAACATCTTAAGAGATATTTTCCACATAATTAAGGTGGTAGGCCTCAGATCTATAGTGCACAAGAGGCATAGACTGTTGGCGATGTTAGTCAGAGTATTCCTTGTGCCTATGCAGCACTAGATAAAAGGAATGAAAAATATCGGGAATCTATCATTGATTTGGATGATAAGCTTTGTGTTCAAGTTTTTTCTATTTTGATTGACCCTGGATCTAACTATAGTTATGTTAACCCTTACTTGGTGGATAAGTGTGGTTTGAATAAAGAAGTGCATGTAGAATCTTGGTTAGTGCAGTTGGATACAGGTACAAAGAAAAGAGTTCATCATTGGGTAAGAGCTTGTGTATTTTAGTTGAATTGAATGTCTACATCAATACATTTGAATTTATTTCCGTTGGGATCGTATAGTATGATTTTGGGTACGGACTGATTGTATCTTCACAGGACTAAGGTGGATTGTTATGACAAATCCATTGAGCGCTTGGATGACAACGCGGAACAAATATTCTTGCGGGGTAAGAAGAAAGCGACATTAGTTAGGATGGCAACAACTATGTAGGCCAAGCATAGTCACAGGAAAGGGTTGTGTTATTTAAAGTGCACAATTATAGTGACAAAGGTAAGGAAGTTGAGGATGCAAATGTGTTAATCAAGTACCCAATTCTAAAACAATTTTAGGATATATTTCTCACATATATTTCAAAGTTTCCACCTCACAGGGAAGTAGACTTTTATATTGAGTTGGTACTAGGAGCAACACCAACATCAAAGGCACCTTAGAGGATGAGCACTCCAAAGTTAGTAGAGTTGAAGTTGCAGTTAAAGGAATTCTTGACAAAGGATACATTCGACCAAGTGTATCACCATGGGGGGCAACGACATTTTTCATGAAGAAGAAGGATGTCACTCTTGGATTATGCATTGATTACATGTAGTTGAATAAGGTGACCATCAAGAACATGTATCCATTATCAAGGATAGACAACTTGTTTGATTAGTTGAGGGGAGCAACAATTTTCTAGAAGATTGATATGATATCTGGCTATCATCAGGTACACATTAAGGAATAGGAAATTTAAAATACAGATATCCAGACCAGGTATGGGTATTATTAGTTTTTGTAGTTCCATTCAATTTGAATAAGGCTCAACTACTTTTATGTGCTTGATGAATAGTGTGTTGCGTCTATATCTAGACAAGTTTTTTATTGTATTCATTGATGAAATCTTGATATATTCCAATAATTAGGAAGAGCATTCCAAAAACTTAGAAACAATATTGAGGTTGTTGAGAGAGCATCATTTGCATGCTAAGCTCAACAAATACAGTTTCTTTCAGACAAAGGTACATTACTTGGGACATGTGGTCTCCAAGGAAGGCATAGTAGTAGATCCGAAACATATAAGAGTTATCATGGAGTGGGAAACTCATAGAAATGTGGAAGAGATACGATAATTCATGGGGTTGAAAAGTTACTATAGAAGGTTCATCAAGAATTTCTCTCAGATTGCATATCCCATTACGTCAATGCAGACAAAAGGTAATAAATTTGAATGGACAAAGGAATGTGCAACAAGCTTTGGGCAGTTAAAACAATTGTTGACAAATGCTCCAGTGTTAAAGATTGAACATCCGAAAAAAGAGTTTGTGGTATGTACAGATGCTTGCAAGAGGGGACTTGGTGGATTCCTTATGCAGGAAGGACGTGTAGTGTGATGTGAATCACATAAATTAAATGAGCATGAGTAAAATTATCCTATACATGATATTGAGCTAGTAGTGATCATCCATGCATTGAAGATGTGGAGGAACTACCTTCTTGGTAGGAGGTTTTTATTGATGAGTGATCACAGTGGTTTGAGGTATCTATTTGACCAACCAAATATGAACAAAAAACAAGTTAGATGACTGGCCATGATCAGTGAGTTCGACTTCGAAATCAGGTATATCAAAGGTAAAGATAATAGGGTTGCAAAAGCTCTTACCAGGTACATACAAGTGAATCATATAGCAGTTATGAGTTCTTATGGGACAGATCTACATGATAGGATCTTACAAGCAGGTCAACTGGATGTCAGGTATATGGAGCATAGACACAGATTGCAGCAGAGTACATGTACATGTAGTGGTAGATGTACAGGTATAGGTAGTGGTAGTGGTACAGGTACAAGTGCAAGAACATAGGATGTGGACTATTGCCTTACAACAGATGGATTGGTCAGGTTTAGAGACAGGATATATGTGCCAGATAACAGTGATCTTAAGAAGGTGATATTGAGGTAGTTTCATGTGAAAACGTATTCAGGTCACGCAGGCTATCAAAATACATTGACTACAGTAAAGAAGTTTTATTATTGGATAAATATAAAGAAGGATGTGGCATATTTTGTAGCTAGATGCTTGGATTGTTAGCAAGTGAAAGCAGAGTGTAAGAATCCAGGTGGAATACTACAACCGATTCTGATTGCTGAGTGGAAATGGGAGGTGATTTCCATGGATTTCATCATAATTTTTCCCAAGACATCCAAAAAGAATGATTACATCATAGCTTTTGTGGATAGGTTGAAAAATGTTGCACACTTCATTCCAGTGAAGACTACTTATTCAACTAGTGATGTGGCACATGTGTTCATCAGAGATGTCGTCAGATTGTGTGGTGTTCCAAAGAATATTTTGTCAGGCAAGGATGCAAATTCACTTCCAAGTTTTGGAAGGAGTTGTTTGTAGGTTTAGGTACAGAGTTGGCCTTCAGTACAACTTATCATCCACAAAAATATGGACAGACTGAGAGGGTCAGGTGGATATTGGAGGAAATTTTGAGGATGTATGTGATGCATCAACAATGAAAGTGGGAATAGTATCTTCCACTAGTAGAGTTCGCTTACAACAATGGGTATCATGAATCATTGAGGATGAGTCCATTTGAGGCATTGTATGGGCAGAGTTGTAATAATCCCATTAGTTCAAGTGATCTGGTTAATAGGGTATTGATTGGACTGGACATGTTGGCGGAGATGGAACAAGAAATGTAGGTAATCAAGAATAATCTAAAATCCTCACAAGATAGGCAGAAAATTTATGCATACCAGAACAATTTGTTTAAGGAGTTTCAGGTTGGGGAAAAAATGTACTTGAACATCAAAACAAATAAGAGCTCCTTGCAGAATAGATCATGTAACAAGTTAGCACCTCATTTTTGTGGACCTTTCAATATTATTGAAAGGATTGGGCCTATCTACTTTCACTGCCTCTGACAGTGAAATTCCATGATGTTTTCCATGTGTCATTGCTTAAGAAGTATGTTAAATATGTTGATCATGTGATTCATTGGTTTGTATTGTAGGTGGAACTAGAAGGAGAATTTCAGACGGAACCGTAGTATATATTGCAGAAAAATATGCTCATGCTTCGAAACCAAGCAATTTAGTAGGTTAAAGTGAAATGGAAACACTTTAGGCTTGATAAAGCTACATGGGATATTGCATATCAGATGTGAGCTATGTATCCTTCATTGTTTACTGGTTGAGGATAAGCAGTTTTGGTATGATGCTTTGGTATATGATTTGTAGGCATATGTTTTGGTGTGTTGTTTTGGTATGTGCACATATGTATATGGATATAAATATTGCTATGAGTTGTGTTATAAAGCTCCAATAAGCGGTATGGGTGTCATGTCATGATGGTTGTCATGTTGGTTTGCTTTTCAGCAAGGTGATCATTGTAAATACTACAACGAGATAACTTATAAAGCTCCATGGGTTGTATGTTATGATTACAACATTTTTTTTGGTTGTAGGTTTTATTTAACACCGAGGATGGTGTTCCTCCAAGGGGGGGAGTTTTGTAACAACCCTGGTGAAAATTCCATGTAATAAAAGTTAATAAATGAAAAATAATAACCACAGTTATGGGACACTTATTCCAAGTTGAATATTGGGCAAAACATCTTAGTGTGGGTGTTCATTTCGGTTATTATGGATAAGGAAATTGGCAAAGGCAATGGAAAAGGCTTTGGAAAGGAAAATTGGCATTGATTGACATTTTATTTATGAATATAATGGATATTAGGAGAAAATGAAGGTGAAAGGTCATAGGTTACATGTGAGGAGGAACATGAAGGAAAATAATGGAAAGTGAAGAAATTAGAGGCCTCATTGATAAAAAGTCTTATGAGGATCAGGTGGTAAATTTTGTTAGTTCAGTTTTGGAGCTCTCTCTCTCTATTCTCTCTCTCACACACTCTTGGAAACTTAGAGTTTTCTTGGTGCACTTCAACATTGGATCCAAAAAGGAAAAAGAAGGCAAGAGGAATCAAATATCAAGCAAGGAAGATTAGGATCAAGCGCTACAACGAGATTCTTTGTAGATATCGATTTACATGTGTGTTTGCCTTGCTAGATTTGGAATGCATGGTGTTGCATGTGTGTTATTGGTTGTCTTATTGTCATGGGCATGGTTTTTTCCAGGTGTGACAGTGTTTTTTAGCCTAGCCTTTCCATTTCCGGATAACCATGGTGTGATGGGGTTCTCATGTTTTGGTTGAGCTGGATTGTCGAGTGGAGTCTCGATTAGGGCCTAGTGATCTAGTGTGGATTGTGGTAAAGCCTAGAGACTAGGAGATAGGAAAATTCCTCAAGGTGTAGGTGGATAAATATGATGGCATCCATGCTTGTTTTTTCCTAGTGATCTGGTGGAGATCATGGTAAAGCCTGGTGTTACATGTTTATTGTTTTTACCTAGTGATCCAGTGTGGATTGCGGTAAATCCTAGTTTTATTGATGAGGTTGAGGTGGTGTAACCTCAGGGAGCCTTGGTTGATTTTGGTTATGAATCCCACATTCATGCTTGGAATATGGCACTGGGGTGATTAAATGAAAGAAATTTTTGGTTCAGGCAATATATGGTCGACTAGAATGTGGAAGTCCCAAACCTGGTTGGCCTTTGCATACATTAATAAGAGGTTGTTTTCCCTTTTTCTCTCATGAATAATGTACTGGTTTGTATGTGGATTCTATGGCTATTGTATCCTTGGTATTTCTGTTGTTATTATGCTGGTTATGACCATGCATTTTGACTTGCAATTGAATGAAAAATGAATATATGACCTAATAGATGATAATGAAGCTAATGTGATAAGGGAAAAATTCTTCTTATAAAATCTCAGATAAGTATGAGACCCCTTTTCTCATATATGCTTTTTAAACTTGTAAAACACATATTTGTGACATGTTTGATGAAATTCCTATCATGGCTAGTAGGGGTCCAGTCAAGTACTTGTTCAAGTGATTGAATTTATATCATTATTCTAATGTTATCTTTCATTTCTATAAGTGTCATGTATTTATGGGAAATGACCTGAGCCCTGGGCCTGAAAAAGTGGCACAAAAATTGGGGTCGCAAGCTCAGAACTACTTGGAAAAATCCCCAGTAGCATGCATGCCCATATTGTGCGAGAGACTGGAGGGTTCTTGTTGCACTCTTGTCCATATAAAGGGAGAAGATGGGGGATTGATGCACAAAATGGTAATTTTGTCTCAGGGGCTAGACACCTGGAAGGTTTGGAAGACACCTGGGTGTCCTGTAGTAGGTGCAAGAGATATGTGTAGTTGTGTGGTGTCAGTTCCACTTCCTTAAGGTTACCTAGGAGGTTGAATCAGATCATAGTAGCCTCTCGTCACATGTTTACCCTAGTGGACCGGGTATCTTGGGTAAATGTGGGAAGAGGTGTTACATTTTTTCCTTTGGAAAAAATAGAGGTATTATAAGAAATAATGAAATTTTTTTAGCTCTCTCAATGATATTTTTTTTAAATATTATCAGTATATAGTATATGGAAGTAATTACCTTTAAATATATATATGATCATAAATGTACAAGTCACCAATAAATAATGTTGACATATTATCAATGGGTAATCTAGGAATTTGTGATGATATAGTGAATCCCAAGTTAATAATGTTTCCTTGACCATAAATCCAAATAATTATTGTTAGGAATTTGCTGCAGAAATAATAAACAATAATTTACTGAGAGGAATACACATGATTAAAAAACCCAGCAACAAAGCACATAAACATAAACACATATGTTTATCCAGGAAAACCCCAAATCCGGGGAAAAACCCATCCTAATGAAATTTCATTAGCCTTGGCCAAAACCCTGGCCAATCCAGCCAAGTGAGCCTTCACCGCTCACCTCCAGGCATACTTTACAATGAAGTCTTCCCAGCCTTTTATAGGCTCCATTACATGAAATACCATGGGCCAAAACCATGGGTGCACAAAACCATGTGCCCCAAAACCACTACTGTTTACCCTAGTCAACATTGACTCTACCCCAAGTCATGTTTACCTAACAATTCCCCCCTTAAACTTGACTTGGGTTTCTTGGCTAAATCCAGCCAAACCTGCTAAGTGAGACAACCCCGCTCACTCTAGCTTTTCCCCCCTCAAATTTTTACCCGGGGTAATTGTTAACTTGACATCCCCCCTATCACCTAGGTCTAACTCAGACTTTACCAGTGATTACCCAGGGTTACACATGCCATACCAGGTCTTACAACAGTATGCCCATTTACATGTAAAAAATTAACTCCATTAATTTTTTTTTTTGTTTCATTGTCACTGTCTTTATACATATGAAATCAATGTCCATATAAAAATAACCCATCTACCGAATTACATGGGTCACCAACCTCTGTAACTGCCAGTCCCCTAGGATTTCTCTTCAGATACATGGTTCATCAATTTTTAATTTATCCTCCTACAAATATCCTCTCTCATTCAAAACATTTAATTGACACATTTTGTCAAACACTTTTCTCTCACAGCTAATGGCTTGCTATTATAGCACATATTCTCTACTTATGCTTTCATCTTTCATGGATATACCCTAGCCCATTTTCCATGTTGTTCATTTCTGTAAAAGTGTTTTCCTTCTCCAGTGCCCATTTCCTATTTCCTTCAAAATTCTTGAGAGGTACAGCCAAGGAACCAGTTGCCTTCTTAGGCTTTGAGTTGTGAACTTTCTTCTCTCGATCTGAGTTACATCACGTCCACTAATAACATCTTCAGCATCACGTGCATCTTCAAAATCAAAATCATTAGGAGCAGAGATGTAATATTCAATGAAAAGGTCTTGTATAAGAATCAGTTGCAGGAAAAGAAACAGGAAAAAGAAAGCAAGGAATACACGGTTCTTGATGAGATAACTGAAAAAGTAAAGGTGCCTGAAAATAATAATAATCAACAACCACAGCAGCAGCAACCACCACAACAGCAACAGGCACCTCAAACACTTGAAAGTGGTGTTAGAAGATCTACCAAGATAAGTAGACCCCCTGAACGATACTCTCCTTCATTATATTATTTATTGTTTACTGATTCTGGTGAACCTGAATGTTATGAAGAAGCAATGCAGGTTGAAAGTAGGAAGAAGTGGGAGCTAGCCATGGAAGAAGAGATGGACTCCTTAATGCATAACCAGACTTGGGACTTAGTCAAGTTTCTTGCAGGTAAAACTACATTGCAAAATAAATGGGTTTACAGGCTGAAGGAAGAAGATGGAGGAAAACAGAGGTACAAAGCTAGACTTGTGGTGAAGGGGTTTGCACAGAAGAAAGGTATTGATTTTGATGAAATATTTTCTCCTGTTGTTAAAATGACTTCAATAAGAACTATTTTAAGTCTTGTAGCAGTGGAAGATTTACATCTTGAACAGTTAGATGTAAAGACGACATTTCTCCATGGAGATTTGGAGGAAGAGATATACATGCAGCAACCAGAAGGATATGAGGTAAAAGGGAAAGAAAAATTGGTGTGCAGGTTAAAGAAGAGCTTGTATGGCTTAAAACAGGCTCCAAGGCAGTGGTATCTAAAATTTGACAAGTTTATGTCCGAACAAGGTTATACTAGATGTCACTCTGATCATTGTGTTTATCTAAAAAGGAAAAATGATGGCAGATATATTATATTGTTATTGTATGTAGATGACATGCTTGTTGCAGGGTCTAACATGCAGGAAACAAATGTGCTCAAAAGAAAATTGGCAAATTCATTTGCAATGAAGGATTTGGGAGCTGCAAAACAAATCCTTGGTATGAGGATAACTAGAGACAGGAAAAATCGCAAATTAACACTGTCTCAGAATGAGTACATAGAAAAGGTGTTGAAAAGATTTAATATGCAGAATGCAAAACCAGTTAGTACACCTTTTGCTAGCCATTTCAAACTTAGCAAGGAGATGTGCCCAAAGACCCAAGAAGACATGGATTATATGTCTAAAGTTCCATATGCATCAGCAGTTGGAAGCTTAATGTATGCAATGGTCTGCACAAGGCCTGATATTGCACATGCAAATGTGAGTCTGTATGTGCACATGAATAATTCAAGAAAAGCAAACATTTCGATGGCAAGAATGTGATCTCGCATATTTGAGAGGTACCACAAATCAAGCATTATGCTTTGGTGGTTCAAACATTTCTCTACAGGGATATGTTGATGTAGATATGGTAGGTGACAAAGATAACGGGAGGAGCACTACAGGATATGTATTTAATGTAGGTGGAACAACTGTTAGTTGGGTTTAAAAAATCCAAAGTGTTGTTGCACTTTCAACAACGAGAAAATTTGGAACTTGGGAGTATGTTGCTGCTACAGAGGCTAGTAAAGAAATGATTTGGTTACAAAGGTTTATGGATGAATTGGGTAAGAAGCATGATATGGGCACGTTATACAGTGATAGCCAAAGTTCCATTCATCTTACAAAGAACTCAGCATTTCATTCCAGTACTAAACACATACATCTCAAGTACCATTTCATACGGTCAGTATTGGAAGATGGAGAGTTGAAGCTGGAAAAGATACACACTAGCCGGAATCCTGCAGATATGCTAACAAAAGTTGTAACCAGGGAGAAACTAAGAATGTGCTCAGTTTCAATTGGTCTTCAAGGATGACGATGAAGACAAGGAATAGCCAGGTCCAAAGAGGAGTCATTTTCTAGCAAATGAAGCAGTGGTGGAGTTGCTACAGTTAGTCTCCAAGTGGGAGATTGTTGGGTGTGGAGCCTGATTATCTTGTTTACTTTGTATCACAGCATTGGACCCCTGTACCTTAAAAGGGGCGGCAACGCCACCCGTAATTAATCGCTGCTGTGGGGGGTCCGAGGGGGGGCGACAGCGCTTTTCAGAGCCCCCCCTTGGCGGGGGGTTTCGGGGGCAGCGCCCCCGAAGCTAAAAACAGATGTAAATTTGCCTTGTAAAAGTATAGTAATTTCTAGTCAATCTGGGTCGTTCATTAGGCGGATGATCTAACGGTAGAAGTTATGTTTATTTTAGGGATTTTTTCCCTAGAAGGCAATGCCTTGCTTTTATGAGGGTATTTTATTGCGGCTGTGTATTATATGTGTATTCTCGGAGCGAGAAACAGAGAGGGAGACTATGAGAGAGAACAGAGGATATTACAGTGGATCTGCTGTAGGTTTTGTCTCTTCATTTTGCTGGATAATAGAAAGGAAGGACTGGCCGTTAGGGGTGGACGTAGCCCAAACTGGGTGAACCACGTATATCTGTGTCTCTTTGGTTTTATGTGTTTTGTGTGCTTGTATTTTCCTCATATTTTATGTGTTGCATTGATCCATAATATATAATTTTCTAACAATTATATCAACAAGGCAACAAGAACTAGTCCATAAAATGGTATCATCTCAATCTTTGGTTTGAAACTTTTGGAAATTGAGTTTCAATGAAAATTCACATAAAGGAACAAAAAATTTGGATTTAAGAGAATCGTATAATGCATAAAATTACATTGTTCAAACTTGTGAGTTTCAACATATATAGCTTTCCTCTAATGTGAACTCTAATATTTGATGAGAGCGATTTTGAGAAGTGAATTTGCTTCTCGTTTGAATCTTCCTTGAAAATTCCTAACAACCCATTCATATGCTAAGCAACAATAATAGATCTAATGCCCATCCAAGGGAATAAAATGTTAGCAATATTGCTCTTGGAAAATTTCAATCAACATCCTATGTATGATTCAACTGAATCATAAATGATGAAATACTTACTATCTCTTAATGTTGTTTAAACTTGAAATTTGAAAATCATTTTCAATATTCCTCCCTTTATCAATTGAAACGTGATAAGTATGTTAAATGTTTTCAAGATTAAGCTTTGGAGTATTATTTCTTTAATATCTCTTTCATCGTTATAAATAGTGGTTTTTTTTACCACTAGTCATTTTCACTTAATCCATGTACCTATTTGTTTTTTTTTACCATCAATATTTTTCACTTCGTCAATGTACTCCCCCCAACCTTAAGATGCATAAGAATTCCATTTTTTTGTTATCAATGTAGCCCCCCTCTCCCTTTGAGGTCCAAGATAATACCATTTTGACTTTATCAATGACCTTCCCCACTTAATGAGTAAAAGAGTAGTGTTTTGAATTTATAAGTGTACTTCCTTCCTTGAGGAGCAAGATAATTTCATTTTTGTGCTTACCCCATTTAAGGTGCAAGGGAGTACCATTTGGAGTCATGTATTTTTTATTTTTATTTTTAAGGCCACAATATACCACAATCATGCCCAAAATTATTATATGTTATAATTGATTGAAGTCCATTTATTTTTTGTAACTTCTCCATTCAAATACATATTTTATCATTTCTAAACTCAATGATAAAATATAAGGCTTGTGCAATATTAGCTTCCAAATACCATTGCTAAAAATTTAAATTAAGTTATAATGCATTGTTTGATTTTTAATTTTCTTCTTCTTTCAACATTTGTCTAAATGATGGTTTGTATTCACACAATAAAGAGTAAGATGGAGATATACACATTTTGTCTCCATATGGATATTTTGATGATGATGTTGACAGTCACAAATATACTCAATGTGTTTACCATCAATTTCTTGAATATCTTATTCAACATGTGAATCTTTCCCATTCAATTATCTAGCAATAAAGTTGCCACTCACAAATTGAACTAGTTTGGAGTAGTATGAATATGAAAGCTAATAACCTAAATCATATTAGTGTTCATTAAATTTCAATTCTTCTTAAGCTTGCAAAATGATATTGGGAAAAACATGATATACTTGTTGATGTTATACCAAACATTCACAATTTGGAACTTCAAAAGAAAAATCTAAGTTCATATTCAAATGTTTGTATCATTGTGTTATTTAATATATTTTACTTTGTTTTCAATATAACTTTTCTTCATAAATTCGATGTTAAGGAATGATTCCATCACATGAATAGTTAAGGCATAATAAATCATATCATTTGTTGCTTACGTATCAATCACTTCCATTAAGTTATTTGTGTCACAAATAGGATCAACCATTTGTATTAATAGTTGCATAAAAAATGTTCTCAATTTGTATTGTTAGCCTTTTTTGTTCTTTTTTTAGTTAGCTGAAGTAATTCAAACAACAGATCCTTCAAATTATGTTGCTTATGAAAATCAACAAATCAATTATCCAAATTATTTAAGGAGTCATATATTTCTTTGATTTTTTGTTTGGTGTTTTACTAACATTTTTCTCATTTACCAATTTTAGATTGTAATTGTTATGTTCGATTATTTTTTTTGTGTCACACTAACTTGCATTTGTTAACAACAACCTTAAAGTGTTAGGTACAAGTTATCATGTACCCCAACATGTTCTTCTACAATACCTAGATTTTGATGAATATGACTTTCTTATTTAGGGATGCCTTTTTTACAACAAGGCTTCTTGTAAATCCACCCTTTGTACTTCAATGAATTACCCTTCATTTTGAACTATTCAATGATTTAAGTTGTTTCATTTAGTGGTTCCAAAAACTGTTGACTTCCATATGAAGCATTGAAGCACTTGAACCTTTGACAATGTTTCATGATAATTAGAGAAATAAATGGCACTTTATTTTATTGTTACATGAAATTAGATACTTTCTTTGTGTGTGAGTGCTTATATCAAAGTTGCAATAATAATCAAAGGACAAGTTTTGAAAAAAAATGCAAGTGCAAAAATTAAGTTTCAAAACTAAACACTAAATAGCCATCCAAATCATTCAACATTTTGTAGTGGCAAGTTGATCTCCCTACTCAATTTTGAAACCAACTAAAAACACAACCAAAAAATAATTTCAATTTTATTAAATCTCTCAATCTTTCCTCTTTCAAAATTTCCCATACTCAAAAGATTTCTCATTTCTTAAAACTTAAAGCATTGTATAATACCTTAAATGTTATCTCAAAAATAAAAACCTTTCACAAAATTTCATTAAACCAAATCATTAACCAATACTTAAAAGAATTAATTCCCTTAAAATATTTTACAATACGATTAATGTTATCTCAATAATAAATAATAATAATAAAACTCTTTACAAAATTTGGCTACCACCTAATCTTAAATGAATACTTTTCACAAATTCTTTAGAAACATTATCTACTATCAAATCTATAATCAATACTTTACCACCAAATCTTAAACAAATACTTTTCACAAATTCCTGTACAAAACTTTTCTCACCTAAATCTTTAACCAATGCTTTTCACAAAAAATTAACAATACTTTTCACAACATTTTTAACTAATGATTTCAAAAGTTTTTTAACAAAACATTGTGTCATGAGTAGTATTCAAATTAAACATTTTCATTTAAAAGAAAATTCTCATTTTTCCCACAATATATCTTATACCATGAACAACTCTTAAGTTATTTTTTTGAATCTTAGCCCAAGTAAGATATCTTATTTTTTGAATCTTAGCCCAAGTAAGATATCTTAACTGGTAATAGTTGTGTAAGAGAAAACTTTGGTGTTAAGGTTTTGGGTTTAAACCTTCCCTGAATAATAAAATTATGTAAGAGAAAACTTTGGTGCCAAGGTTTTGGGTTCAATTCTTCTCTGAGTAATAAACTATCAACCTACCAAAAAAGTTCCTTTTGAATCCTTGTACTTTGTATAACTCCTATATAACTCAACCTACCAAAAAAAAATTCCTTTTGAATCCTTGTACTATGTATAGCTCCTATATAGCTTACCCTTCCCATTGTATCATAAATAACTCCTAGGTAAATTACCATTTCCATTGTATCATAAATAACTCCTAAATTTCCATTCTTGTTTTCATAAATAGTTTCTAATTTTTTTTCACGACAAAAAAAAACATGGCTTACATACTGTGCCATCCAGAGTCTAGAAAAACCGAAAAAATCCTTACAAAGTCGATCAAAATGAGATCAGGAGAGGGTGTATGACCACCCATAGATATCAAATTAATCGGAAGCTAAACTACCCATCCTTAACCACTTCAAAACAGTTGACAGCTGTTGACAACGGACTTGTAGCAGTAACCCAGTAGATTTCAAAAAGCATAATAAGCATAGTCTGAAAACAAGAAAAATAGTAATGGCCCGTGAGAAAAAAGTTATGTGCCATCAGCAGGGAAGATACCCCTAGTCCAAAACAGTAAAAAACAGAGAAAGATGCGAGTGTCCTCCACAACATATTATATAGAAAAGATCAGAAGTAGTGATAGGACAAACTACAAACTTAGTTGAAACTCACAATACCAGCAGCACCCGAACCTGTAGTATCCACCAACTCATAATACATGTTACCAAAATCGCCAGTTAGTCCCTTTTTGGAAAGCCTATCAGCCTATACATTTGACTCCCGAAATATATGATTGAAATTTATGCTTGAAAAGGAAGACCTGAGTGTGTAGATGCGCTCCATCCACGTCATCAATTGAATAGGGGCAAGATTGGTGTCCATGTTTAGATGATCTATGATAACCTTTGAGTCGCCCAACACCCACAGGTTGTCAATGTACAGCTGAGACGCAAACCACATCAAACCCCAAAGAGCCAAGATCTCTGCGCTTGTGTTCAAGCCCATACCACCCGACCAGTGAATCTTGTAATGATAATGTGGCGAGATCAGTAGCCACGCCCCACACCCACATACCGAATGTTGTGAAGCTTCGTCGAAGAAACCGACGGGGTAATGTATCTCAAATGGGCGTAATCGCTTTGAGAGGTCCATAGGAGGCTTGTTTCCAATCTTCAGTTTAATCCATAGGCTTATAATACTATTTGTAGTCCCCTCAAAACAGCCAAGAACTCCATCAAAAATCAACCTGTTCTGGCTAAGCCATATAAACCAGTGGAATAAAGTTGGCAAGACTCCATATTTTTTGTACTTTTTCTTTCCCCATAATATGAACTCCATCGTGTTTTCAAAAACAGGGAAACTAATGTTAAAGTAACAACCCAATTCTCTTAAAACATTCTTTGCAAATGAGCACCCATAAAAGAGATGATCATTATCATCTCCCCCCATCATGCATAAACAGCAAACACCAGGCCCAATCTTATCCCTTTTCATCAAATTTTCCCAAGTGATGTTTTTGTTGTTTAGCACCATCCATAGGAACAATTTCATTTTCAGTTGGGCATTTGAATCCCATATGCTCATGCTGGTTAATACCTCCACCTGTAATCTAGATTGCAAAAAGAGCCTTTTATAAATGTCCTTTACCACATGCATCCCATTTATAAGAGGCCCCTCCCAAGTCAACCGATCACCGCTCCGATTCCATGAGAAACCATGACTTCTCAAATCCAAAATGAAAGCATTCCAATCCTCCAGCAGCATTACCAGTAAGCTAAGTTCATCAGCCAAGTGCCAAACCGAGACCCCATCTCTCTGTTCCTTAATAATCTGGCATAAATAAAAAATTCCCCTTCCATTTAACCATCTCAATAATTGTCCGTTGCATTAGAGATGACCCAAATCGCCCCTCAAACTAACCTGTCCGATAAAAAATTTGTCCCCATTGCCAAAATTCCACCGTAGTAGAGAGGCAAAATCGGGGCAAATATTTTTAAAACCATTCCATATTGGATATGCTCCTTTAATGTTTCGCTAACCATCCATAGAAATAGTCTCCAAATTTGTTTCTTTTAAATACTTAAAGCTTATGATATCATTCCATATGCTTTTCTTCGTCAATGCCCTCCATAGAGATTTCATAAGCAAAGCCCGCCCAAAAGTTTCCAAGTCCTTTAAGCCTCATCCCCCAATCTCCTTTGGTCTCATAATCAAATCCCAGCAGACCAAGTGGTACTTACCCTTCATTGCCTTTCCATTCCATAAGAATTTCATCATGGTGCTTTTGAAACGAGAAAGAATCTTTTTTGGAATGATATAAATGTGGGCGCAATACACCATCAGCTGTTGAATAACTGCTTGGACAAGAATGACTCTACCTCCCAAAGACAGCCATTTGGTAGTCCATTTTCCAATTATCTTCTCCGCCTTTTTAATCAGCCATGACCAGTCTTCAGCATAGTAATTGTTAGGCTTTAAATAGAAACCTAAATATTTAAAACCAGAAGACAGAGGCTCAATTTTGAAATCAAAAAGTCTGCTCACGGCAGAAATAATCTCAACATCACCCACATTTGAATATATGCATGATTTCAAATTGTTTGCAGCCATACCAGAAGCATCACAAAATCTATTGAAGATGTCATAGAAAGTTTTCCACACAGATCTAAGAATCATACCAAATAGTAAAACATCGTCAACAAACAAGTTGTGGCTGATTTCCTTGGAAAAAGATAGCTTTATGCCTTTTATAAGACCCTTTGAAACAGCTATACCAATATTGCAACTCAGAATATCCATAACAAGAATAAAAAGTAATGGGGAAAGAGCACATCCCTGTCGCAACCCACGGCCCGTTCTGAAGAAATCTGAGGCAAATCCATTTATAATAACCGCCAAAGATGTATTTGTAACACATCCCAAGATCCAATTTACCAAACCCCGATCTAGGCCAATCTTGAATAAGATCATGCGAAGTAATCTCCAGTCAACACGATCATATGCCTTGCATAAATCAATCTTCATAACCATAGCCTTTAAATGCTTTGTGTGGATGGAGTGAATCACTTCTTGAGTAGAGGCCATGGCATCATGGATGCTCCTGTCCTTCAGGAAACCATACTGTTCAGGGGAGATAAATTGAGACAACACCTTTTTTCATTCTCTGAGCAATGGTTTTAGTAATCACTTTATAGAGTGTATAACATAAAGATATTGGCCTATAATTGTTAAAACTACAGGAATTAGATATCTTCGGAATCAAAACCAAAAAAGTGGAATTAACATCCCCACTGATCTGCCGAGACGTTCTAGCATCCTCCACCATTTCAACTATGTGAGGCAACAAGATATCAACAAAGTGGATAAAGAAATCCGGGGTCCAGACATCTGGTCTCGGACTCTTATCCATTGCAAAAGACTTTAATATCGCCATGATCTCCTTCTCGCAAACAAGTTTATAAAATTCCAACGCAGAAACCTCATCAAACATAATCGGGAGCGCTTCAGTGGCCCAAAGAAGATCATCATAATTAACATTTTCTCAGGCTTTAAACAGGTCCCCATAATGTCTGACAGCCGCCTCATGAATCTCAGCCGTAGAGTAATGAAAAGTTCCCTTTTCCTCAATATACCATATCGCATTTGAATTTTTCCTCCCTTCAGCTGTGGCATGAAAAAATTTTGTATTCAGATTGCCTTCATGGAGCCATGTCGCCTGGCTTTTGAGCCTCCATGATTGTTCTTCTATAAGCGAAATACGCCTTTTTTCCATTTCCAGATCTTTTAAGGTATTCCAAATCCCCTCAACATGGTCAGACTCCTCCATAACCTTTAAGAGCCTTTTCGACTCCTTTTCTATCTCAGCAAAGCGATGCTTCAAAATGATTTTCTTCTCCCTTTCCCAGCTCTTCACCACTTGTTTTAAGCTTCTCATCGATCCCATGAGATGATCCGAAGCAAAAACATTCAATGCCCTAGGATTTGATTTAAAATGTGTCACAACCAAATTGACAAAAACAGGGTCATCAAGCGATACCCTGTTAAACTTGAAGGGAAAACGCTTAGCACACCTATCAAAATCCCAACTGAGAATAATTGGCCGATGATCTGAGATTAAAACACTCCCAATGTAAGCAGACCACTTCCCCAACGTAGAAAAAAATAATTTCGAAACCAGGAACCTATCAAGCCTCTTAGCAATCATCGCATCCCCCTTCCTACCATTATACCACGTGGGACTGCTATCAGCCATCTTCAGGTCACAAAGGTTTTGAGAGGAGAAGAGGGATCAGAGGTGATTTGCCAGAGGATCGGCACGGCCATCCCTGCCCCAAATCTCATCAGGGTGCAGAGAAGAGTTGAAATCACCAGCTATAATCAGGTTAGAAAGTGACAAAATCCCACTTCAATCCATCCAGTCCCAAAAAATCCGCCTCTCCTGGTAAGGTGCATATAAATTGATTATATGAAGCCTGTTCCTATGCCCCCGACAATGACCAATAATGAGAATACCTCCAAAGAAACCGAAGGCCTTAAAAATTGCCATAGTCGAGTTCCATAAAATAATTTCCCCTCCTGAGTGGCCCAATGCATCCCGAGCAACAATATTCCAAGCTGGGAGCATTGAACGGAAAACAACAATTGAGCAATCAGCGAGATGCATTGACTCTTGGATACAAATAATAGAAGGATTTAAATTTTTTAGAAAATCACAAAGAGAGAGGTACTTTCCATTCCCTCCCAAACCCCTAATATTGATCGAAACCATAATGGTCATGATACAGGCTTAGAGGGCTCAGTTGCACTAAGAACCCTGTCGATAGCGGTCATAACAGGAATATCCCTGAAATTGGTTTTGTCTAAATCCCCCATCAACCCCACCGATGCCAAGGATTTATTCTTTTTGTTCAGACGACCCCTCCCCCTTCGAATGGTAACATTTGATGTGTCAGGAGGGCACTTGAAACCAAGAAGAGGGTTATCAGAACCCACATTGATAGACAGAGTAACCAGCTCGGCCTCGAGTTCCAGCAATAGCAACTCCAGGTCGCTACCCACCGAATTTCGTAAAGAAGGGGATTGCCATTCTTGTTTTGTCCAAATAAATCATATAAGTTTACAATAAAATTTTGAGAAACTTTTACCATGAATCGACACCCATGTACAATAATTACACACGAGTGGCCAATCCTTTCTCCCTTGCCTCATTTCATTCATATACGAATAATTTGCAATATTAAAAATTATTATTTCATCATCCTACCCATGTGGGATTAAGAATAAGGAATAAAAAACAATTATCTCCTATTTGTGTCACTGTGTGGGCACTTTCTTCAACCAAATGATATACTCATTATTTTTTTTTCATCATGTTCCTGCACAGCAGAAATTTGATAGGCTAGACTCACGACTTGGAATAAAAAGTTCGTTTTTTTTTTATTTGTTTATCTTCTTATTATATTTTTTATAAAAATATACCATATTATTCTCTTAAAAAACAAAATACTTAAACAAAATACTTCTTTAACCCTTTTACCTATAAACAAATCAATACACCCAAACAGATTTTAGACCAACTATTGAAATTAGCCTTTATATTCTACACAAGACAAGACTTGGAGGCGGGCATTGCCTATCATCATCTCAAAAATCTAATGATCAAATAGATGAAACTTAAATTATGAAAATATTTCCTTTAAATATTCTTTTAACAGGTCACTGTTTTTTCGAACATTATGTAACTTTTCAAAAAAATTATGATTAATCGTATTTTAAATAGTCATGGTTACATTCTCTTTAAATATTGTTTATCATGTCACAGTATTTATGAAAAAAATTATGATTGTGTCGTTTTTAAATAATTATTGTTAGGTTCTTTTTAAATATGGTTTAACATGGAAAAAACAAAATTATGATTGAATCATTTTTAAATAATTATTATTACATTCTCATTTATTAAAAAAATTAGATTTTTTTTCACTTATTCAAATTGATTTTCATTTAATTAAATTTTTATTATTTTTTTTACGATTTTATTAATAAATAATTTTATTATTTTATTTATATTTTAAGTAATTTAATAAAATGTAATAAAATATTTTAGTGAATAATATTTTTGATAATTTCTTAGATGGGATGAATAGGTAGGTGAATTCCCGAAAGGATAACATAATATTTGCTTTATCAATTTTATATTATGGTAAGGCACAAAAGTGTTATTGTCACACAAAATGAGGCAAGCACATAATATTTGGGATCATGTAATTGATATGGTTCTTGAGGTTGGTATTATAAAATCAAAAAGCAACTATTCTTGTTGTCTAATCCATTGAATACATTTTGGGTCTGTCACTATAGTCGGATCCACGATGCATGTCAATGATTTCACATTAAGAAGATACAACACCACCTTGTTCTCATGTGAGGAGAAGGTTGAGTCTCTAATTGTTCTTTGAATTTGGTTGTTCAACACCTTATTTTTCCAAGCTTTTGATTATTTTCCATTGAGCTTCCTCCTCACATTTGAACACTTATTCTTTCAACATGCTAGTTTGCATCTTCTTTCCATCAATCCACCTCTACCTTCTATTAATTCACCTCCAACTATTCTCCTCATTGATCAACTAGAGTGACACCAAGTCTACTATCTATCTAAAAACTCCACCTAAAGCTCAATTCTTGATCTGTGTAGAGTTAAAATGCCATGAGGGTGTGCTTCTTGCTCTAGCCACAAAGGAAGATTAGGGTTGAGAGCTTGAGGAACCTATGTAGGATCCGTGGACATTTGTGTGAGGGAAGAAGCCAAGATGTTGGCCCGGATGTATCATGAATAGGTACCTAGACAAATTTGGGAGGAAATTGAGCTAGTGGAAGAAGAAATCATAGGAGAAAGGGATGTAATTCATGATATAGATTTAGATTCTAACCCGAGATATTGGAATCACAACCCAGAAAGTTCGTGAGCTAGAGATACCAAATATTAGAGAATTTTTTACCTCTACTAACACAGAAAAACCTTAATTGGTAGTATTCTTCTTGATATATTAGGTGAAGCCAAAAAAGAAATCCTTCCACAATTGGATTAAATTTAGTCTCAAGGATATCAGTGGAAGATTGCCAACATCAACTCATCTAAGACCCAGTCATCACTATGAAAAGTTCCGCAATCGTCATTCAGGTTGTGGAGTATCTTCTCCTCCACCAAGGTGCCAATGTTCATCACATAAATTAGTTTATCATACTTAACCCTACAATGTTTTTGATGTTAGTCTTGAGGATTAATTTTATGTTTTTCAAAATAAACATAACTTCTAGGATATTCATAATAACTTTATGTTATTGTTTTCTTATTAAGAATATTACTCTAATGATGTGGAACAAAAAAAACTTCTTCATTATTATTAATTTGGTTTTGTTTGGTTTCCCAAGTAACAAATTAATAAATACGAAATTTTTGTAAATCACTTTTCTTTAATTTTTTTTATATATTAAAATAATATAAATATATACTAATGAAATATTTATTTTAAATTTATGATTAAAAATTTATTATATAATAACATTTTGAAATATCAAATAATACTTATTCCTTTAATGATTATGTTATTATTTTTTTAATTTGTTTATATATTAAAATAATATAAAAAAAATACTAATGAAATATTTATTTTAAATTTATAATTAAAAATTTATTATATAATAATATTTTGAAATTTCAAATAATACTTATTCTGAATATGTTATATTTTTTACCTTTAATTTGTGGGTAAAATTTCATGGGCCCTTAAGGACCATGAGAGATGTACATTGGATAGGTCATCAATTGTGTGCTAGTTTTTCTTTTTTTAATCATAACTAGAGATGTTGATTGGATAAGTCTAAAATCTATTTTTCAATGCTACCTTGTCTCGATGTAGATTGGATAAGCTTAAAATGTGCTTCTTAATTCCACATTGCATTGTATTGATATCAATGGAAAGTGCATAGATTATTATTATTATTATTAGAAATGTAGATTGGGATATGTTTGAAATGGTTTATTTTAATGTCACTTGTTATTGCCATTGATATCCATGAAAATGTGTAGATTTGTTTGATTATTATTGGAAATATAGGTTGAGATAAGTTTGAAATGTTTGTGTTGTTTTATATATTAGTGTAAAACGCGGAAAAATACTAAGATTTTAAATTTTTTATTTTAAAAATATTTCAGTTATAAATACAATAAATCATGTTCAATTGAAAATATTATTTATTGTGTTAAGAGTATTATTATTATTTTTATTATCAAATTTTATTGAATAGTTGAGGAAAATTTGACTTGGTCAATTTATCAATGGTTTTTTAGCTCTATAGTATTCATGTGGAATATAGTCAATTTAAGGGGAAATTAAACCAGCATAGATCTATCTTAACTTCTGATTTACCAAATTTCTATTTTTTACTCTAAAAGAGGTTTACACCTAAAAGATTTGATCCAAACTTAAAATGGATCTAAGTTGGTTAATTAAAAAATTGTATTTTTGGTGAATTAAATTTTAGAAAATATTAAAAATTACAATTATATTATATATTTAATAAAAAAACAATAATATTACTAATTTTTAAAATTATAAAATATTTTATATATAAATGTGATGGATTAACAAAAGTTACTATGTTCTCAAGGTTACTTGAATTAGTCCAATCCCTATTGTTTAAGCACCTTTTCTATTAAGAGATCATGGGTTCAATTTTTTAAACTCCTTGGAGGTCAAACTCATAGGAAGTGATCCCTTCTAGTGTGCCTGTGTGGTATAAAATATTCTAAAGGAAAAGAGAGTAAATACTTTGTAAGTTATGAATTAATTTTAACATACTAAAATTATCGTACAAAATTATTATTGGAAAGCTAGGGTACTATATTATTATTGTCCTTAGTTATTGTACATCTTATCCACCTTGTATTGTCATCAATGTTATTGGAATCAATGCAACACGTGCCTAGATTTTTTCAATCATCAATAGGGGATAGATGTCTAATGTTGTGCAGGGACCTAGCTGTTATAGTACTAGTCCCACCAAGCCACTGGAAATTGACACACATGCAACCAATATTTAAACAAAAATATATAACATTAAGTTCAAATATATTGTAATTTATGTCCAAAATTTCCTAAAATGTTGACTGGTCCCACAACTATCCATAAATAGTCTTTTAAATATCAAGAGTACAAAACATCTTGTTCCAACTAGAAAACAAATAAAACTATAAATTGTCTCAAAATGGTCTAATCTGCTAGCACAAGGTATCCAATACTTCAACCCCCAATGAACTAAATTGGAGCTAAGTATTCCAATGCACATTCTAAGTATCCCAATGCACATTCATACCTACATATATAAAAATTTAAATATGCCATCCATAATTTTTGTGTTATTCAACAAATCAAGCCATTGTGTTCAATAAATGACACCCAACACATTAAATTTCCCATTACAACATATCAAAGCACAATGATCAACCATAGAAAATTCGCAACCACTGGATCACATCCAAATCAATCAAGAACACACATTCAAAATTGAGATATTGCAATTCATGTCAATCCTTGTTACCAATCAAATTCAAGTGCAAAAAACTATAAAAGAAGTTCAACTCTTGCTAAATTTTCATTTTTAACATTCAATATATTCACCATCCCTGGAGACATACCATTAGAGAACATTTCACAATACATCCAGGTTCTTTATTTTAGTTTTTGCACAATATATATTTCATTTTGTTAATTTCAGTCATTGCAAAATATGTATTTCATTTTATTTATTTCAAATTTTGAACAATATGTATTTCAGTTTTCTCAAGCTGCTTGATCTTTGTTCAAGCCATTTGTTGTTACTGTCTTTAATGTTTTTTTTCCAATACAACCTATATAGTATAAAATCATTTCCAGTATAAACTCATGCACAAATTTTCACAGGAAACCACGAAATGCAATCAAAACATTGAAATGTACAAAACATTTATCCTTATAGTTTGCAGGTTGCCTCATGCACAAACAACAACATGAAACCATGAAATCCACATACAACATTAAATTGCAAAACATTTATCCTTGCAGGTTTCCAGTTATGGTTCTAGTCCTATTATTCAAAAGTAAATTTAGTTATTAAAGAATACCTAATCGATTTTTTTGGGGAGATGTATTTTGACCATGTCTAAGACAGATTTGAGGCATTTTCCTTGGGTTCTAGGAAGATTTACTGTTAAAATTTTTGACCATATTATTAATGCAAATCTCGGCCTAGACAAAACTTATTCATACCTCTTGGTAACTTTAGTCAAACCAATGGTGACTATTTAGAGACTTGTAGTTGTTGTGGAGAATTCATGTGACCTACTTTGAAGACTGATTTTATAAATAAGGATTTCTTGGGTTATTCTCTATGGTAGATCTTGTAAATTTTTCATGGGCATAAACTTAGCTATTCTATTTAAATTCTATGAGACTTGGTTCTAAAACTTCCAATGATATTTTGGGCTAATTTATATTATTCATAATGTTGGACTAACTAGGGCTGGACAAAAGTATCCCTTTGAATAATCTATGGGAATAATATTAAATCAAGAATCATATTTCTCTTCCAGCCAAATTGTATTTCTCATAGATAGGTTGGCATCAAGAATACCTAATGTATATTTAGTTATTCAAGAAAACTTAATGCAATTATTTGGTGATGTTTTTACTAGATTCCATGCTCCTATGGCAAGTCATACATTGGATAAAATAGGATCATTCAAAGCTTAGCATAAGGAACATGTAACACAAACTACCCACATCCATATTTCCACATCAATTATCGCTAACAATTCATATTATTCTAAATACTTTATTTGATTTGAGAAAACCAAAATTCTTATGTCATTCCCCTTTTACTCATCTCAATCATTCATAAAGCGTTGAAAATATAAAAACACATAATAATTTTAATCAAGAAGATGGCTACAAACTTAATCAATCATTCAAATCCATTATTTATAATCTAAATCCCTCATTTTTCCCCATTCCCTTCCTTATTTATTCTTCCTTACCCTTTTCTATTTTCTTTTATAGTTCTTCCCTTCCTTTTTTTTTTATTTCAATTTCCACCCATCTCTCTAATTTTACTCCTCTCTTGGCCCCTCCTCCCCCACCTTTCAATAATTTTATAGATTTCCACTTAGATTGTCCTCTCAACTTTTTTTTCGTCATTAACTTATTCTCAAATTTAATCATTTTGATTTTTTTTAATATATATAGTTATTCTAGATTTCGACTATTGTAATCATTTCTTCTTTCCCTTTTTTTTTTCATTATTATTCTGATCTTTTTACTCATCCTTTCACACTATTTTGACTATTTTTATAAAATTATTTTAAAAATATAAATATAAAATTTTTACTCTCAATTTCAGGCACCATGGTTTATTTTATTTTTATTGCATAAATTTTCAACCTAACACTCTTTTCTATAATCATTTTTACATTTATACATCCTTAACAATGAATGAAACATTGCTCCAAACTTTGGACAATAAAAATATATTACATATTTTACTTTAACAAGATTCAACATTATGAAAAAATAAATGTATTTATTTATTAAAAAATATTAAAAATACTCAAACTTGACCCATAAATTTGTTTTTAAATCAACATTGTTAATAAAAAATTTAATATCTACTTTTTAATAAAATTATATTTTTTATTATTTAAATTGTATATTTTAATAAATATATAAATTTAATTTTTTAATAAATTATTTAAAAATTTATATCAAATTAATTTAACAACTCAAAATTACAAACTCAAAATAAAACATAAAATATTTTAGAATACTATGTGATATGATTGAAAAGCTCTTCAATCATATCACACATAATTCCAAAAGTTCTAATCTACATTATGTATATAACTGTAGAAACGTTCACGCCTTAATATTTAAACTACTTAAAATATTTAACATTTCATTTTATAAACAATAATTTTTTTTAAATAATCTTTTTGAAAGTGGTCAAACAATTCATCCCAACAAATAATCATTTCGTAAGAGAAAGGTGCTACTTGACCTATTCTATGTTTCACATCCGTAAGCAATGTGTATGGATATAATGAATCTAAATTGGATTAATTCACTATCGCTTCTTTCACTTTTGCACCTTCGATGGATAAAATTGGGTAGTGTCGGAATTATTTCTATATTGATTTTCGTTTCGTTAAACAAGAAGTGAGAGGATTGGGGTGTTACAATGGAAATTTTTTAATAAATAAATGTTGAAAAGGATTAAATATTTTTCTTAAAAAGTAAATTTTTTAAAAGTAAAAAGAGATTTGATTTTTTAAAGCTTTGGTAGATCCGGAGTTAAGATGGATCTAAATTGTTTTAATTATTAGCCTTTAAATATGTCACAATAGAGAATAATGATGATGATGATTAACCTCCACTAAGACCAATGTGGTCTATCAGACTTAAAGAAAATAAGAAATTAATAGTGATTCTTCAAGACCTTATTTCTATGATAAAAAAGAAGGGAAAGAAGCACTCCAAGATCACTATAGTTAAGTTGACTTAACAAGTAAAGAAGATTGGAAGTGTGGCAAATGTGATGGAAATGATAGCGGATGTGAGTAAGAGTCGGGCAATCTAAGAGGAAGTTTTTTTCATCTTCCACCCTCTCAGTATCGCAAAGGTGACAGATTCTTTCGTCCCAAGGAATTTTGGGAAAGACCAATGCTCGGTTTCATTATGAAGCCCATGAGATTTAGTTCTTATCTTAGCAATGCTCATTTTTTCTTAGTATTGATCAAAACATAGAGATAATTTTGGTTAGCAAGGGTGGGGTTGATCACCTCCTTATAATATCTTAGCTTCCTTTTTTCCTCCAACTTCTTATCATCCCACAATTTATCCTTAAATTTGGAGGTAATATTATTTTTTATACTATCCTTATTTCC
This sequence comes from Pinus albicaulis, assembly GCA_034641835.2. Taxonomy (NCBI): domain Eukaryota; kingdom Viridiplantae; phylum Streptophyta; class Pinopsida; order Pinales; family Pinaceae; genus Pinus; species Pinus albicaulis. Next base: position 952,224,544 of record CM076584.1, on the reverse strand, counting down.
CAAGATGATTTCCTCCTTTATCCCCCTGTGATCGAGGCAAGACTGTGTATCCTTATGCCAACCACGCTTGAGGCAGAGGTGGGGGTTTTAACTACAGTCATAAGCAATTGTGGGAATCCTCTTGGGATCCATGTTGTAAAGCTTCTTCTTATACATAAAATACCTAAACATAGCAATGATTTCAATGGAGGAAAGGCTAGCTTCGATTAGGAGGATAGGATAGGGACTATTTTCCTTGATATTGAGGTTGTAGGTTATAAATTTCATTTGAATCATCTCAATCTTTCTACACGACTCTCACGATATAATGTAACCCCAAACTTCACATCTGAATAAAATAACAAGGGTGACAAGAGTCTCAAAGAGGAACCTTTTTTTACTCCAAATACAAATATCAACCAACTTCAATTGTTTTCAAACTCATAATAAGATTTCAGACCTCCAATAATCCTTTTCTCAATGCTATAATTCTAATTGAGCTGATGATGGATGTCCATACCTAAGTATTTGTAAGAGGAAACTTGCTGCAAGTAATTGTTATCATAGACGAAATTACCATGATTGATCTTTCTAGATTTAATTATCATGAATTTAGTCTTATCTATATTAAATGTCATACCCATATTGGAGCGGTAATAATGAAGATTCTTAAGCTGCTTGTCGAGGTTATCATGGATTATGGAAAGGAGAACGATATCACCAGCATAAAGGAGAAGAGTAATGATAATACCAACAAGCTCTAGGCCATAACAACCCTCAATTTCCAAGCACTCCTCTAACTTATCGATGTAAATGCCAAAAAGGGTGGGAGATAGAGGACGCTCTTTCTTAACCCTGATATTTCATTTACTGTCTTTAGACTACCCTTCATTGAACTTAAGCTTGGAAACAACAGTCTCGTAAATAAAAATCATAACAATCCTCAACTCAAGGGGAATCAGTATCTCTTCAAGTCTTTTCCAGGGTTTATCTCAAGTAACGGTGTCGAAAGATTTTCTAAAGTCAACAAAACAATAGAAGAGATAGGTTTTACAATTGTGAAACTCCTCGGAAATGATCCTAAGGGTGACAAGAGGATGGTATTCGGGTGGTGTCTCCTAAAACCAACTTTCCCATTAACTCTTTTACCATGGTTTTCAAGCCAAAGGCTAGTATTCCTTTCCAAAATGAGCCCATATAGCTTGGCTAAGATGTGGCTAATCATAATGTTCATGTAGTTGGAGGGAGATTTTTTGTCCCCACTTTTAAATATATGCACAATAAGGATTTGTGTCCAAAGCTTAGGGAATCCATGCTCTACTATCATATTAAGAAGCTTGGGGAGATGATGGATGAGGATAAACCTTTCCATTTTAAAGATTTCATCTTGGTATCCTTAAATATCTTTAGCTTTCCTATTGGAAATCTTATTAATCCCAATCTTTATGTCCTTTAATGAAAACATATCCTCCTTAACAAAAGTATTAATATTATTCCCATGGTATCCAGGGAGTCATACAATTTCTTAAGATAGTTGTCTAAGCCATCATCTTCATTAAGCCATAGGGGGTCAGGGTTAGAGTTGTTACTTAACATAATAGCTTGGTTATTAGTAGTTCTAGCATTGAATTCCCTAAGAAAAATGATATTAACTCCATTCCTTAGGTTTTGGATGTATTTCTATAAGGTATGGAAAGATAAATTCTTATCCAAGTTTTTTTCTTATAGGAGGTAGAGTTTATAGGATTTAAATAGAATATTGCAAGAAAAAATCCTATTGGTGGTAGAATCAGAGATCTCGATCCAAATGTACTGATTGAGGGTGTTAGTTTTATGAAGTCGAATGTGAGAAGATATTTTTTTCTTTATATAACAGGTTATACCACCAAAACCCCTATGAGAGGATTTCCTATTCCAAGTAGACCAAAGACTAAATATGTCAAGGTGAGGAACTGTAGATTCATCATGCTCCCAAGTTTCAACTAAATAAATAAGATCAATATCACTCAAGATCCAACTTAACATAGGACCTTTACACCATGGAAACCATGGCAGTTCCAGAGGAGGATCCAGAGTGATCCTAATCCCTATCCATCACTCTTATTTTGGATTCTATCTCTAATAATAACTTTCCTATTCCTAATGATTTCCCATTTCCCTTCTTTTCTTGCCTCCTTGACCTTTTGGACTTCTTTCCTAAACTCGGTTTGGTCTTCTAGAATAAGATATTCAGTTATAAAGATTCTTGATCCTCTTAGGCTTGGGGATTTCTTAAGTATATCTAATGTATGGTCATTACAAATTACACTAACAAGGATTAGTTTACGATTATGCTCAAGTATCTTTCCCACCCTTATTGTAGGATTTGAGACAATTTGTTTGAATTCTGCCTATCCCAACATTATGAGGTTTAAGGCTCTTTTATGGCGCTTATGGTCTAGTTCAATTAGTTTGTTAATTTCATCTTTTATAGGTTTGATATTTAATTTATTTTATGTGTTATTTAGGGTTGAGTTATTATTTAGTTGTTCTTTTATATTTTTAATCTTGTCTCTCATAATGTCATTTTCTTCAACCATTGATTATTTTTTATGCTCTGTGTCTTGAATCCTATCTTTCATTCCTTGGAAATTAGTCTCAAGGGCTATTGTTGAAGATAATTCTAGTTTAAATTATTTTTCTCTTTCTTTTCTTCATTTTTCTAAAGACTCAATGTACTCATAAATAATCTCTAAGGTAATTTTGGTGTACCTCCATTTTATAGAGAGAGGCTCAGAAATATGAGGAGTAAAACTCATAGTTTTAATAAACAAAACTTAACAAGAAAAAGGTAAAAGGGAACAAATGCACCTGGCAGAATTATACTGAGTGCCTCTAAGATTATAGACTTAGAAGAGACCCCAGAGATGTTGCTGCAGATATGTATATATTTGACGAGACTGTAGAATCTTGTATGTATGGCCGCAAATGCTTGTATACATATTTAGGGCACCGCAGAGTGAGTTTAAGCCGAGTTCAAATAAATATAGAGCACCGCAAAGCAAGGCCACCATTCAAATGTGCCACCACGGAGCAAGTTTAGATATGCCAAGTTATACATATCTGGGATATCGTTGAGTGAGTTTAAGCTTGCTTCTGCCATCGCAGAGAGAGTATTCAAATATTCTAAGTTCATATATATGTCCACCGCAGAGAAAGTTTAAATATGGCGTAATTTGAAATGCACTGACAAGCGAGACCATCGAGTTCAAATATATGGCCATCACAGAGAAAATTTAATTATTTCGAGTTCAGATATATATAGAGCACCCACCGAGCGAGACCACCAATAATTAATACCATGGGAAAAAATATGAGATAGAAAATTTTATGTTTTATTATTATTATTTTAAATTTAATTTAATCTGGTTTTATTTTTTTGACTAAGTTAAAATGGTAAACATTACAAAATATCTACCATACTCACTAGAAATAACTTTTCAAGGCAATTAAAATTTTAAATTATATTTAAAAATTTTAGTAAAATGTAATTTAATGTTATGTAACCAAATCACAAAACAAAATAAAATATAGATCAACTACTTGAAAACAAGTCTTTTTGAAGGGAACCTCCTTTTACATCACCTAAATGAACAATTCTTGGATGATTCAAATGACAATACCTCTTTGGTATATATAGGAGTCTAAAAGGTCAAAATATAATTAGGGCCTACATAACAATAATAATGTAAGGGCTAAACAATAACAAAATTGGGTTTCTATGGGGCACAACAATAACAATATGGGGGTTCTATGGGGAACAAAAATAACAATATGGGGGCTACACTAGTATTATAGGGACCTAACATGCCCCTTTCCTTCAAAAAAATATTTTCCTCAACGCTTGAGTAGTTTTGGATGCTTCTGTATGAAATGTTCATCCTCCCACGTGGAATATTCAGTAGGTAAGTTCTTCCACTTAATGATATACTTTGAAATTTATCAATTTCGTAGCTGCGAGATTCTTGTTTCTGTGATTGCTTCAAGTTCTAATATTATTTTTACTTCGTCATAAAGTTCTAGCAATATAGATTGAAGTGGGAGCTTGTCACTTATAACCTTCTTTAAGCATGAAACATGGAAAATTGTGTGTACTCACGAAGATGCATGCAAATCCAATTTGTATGCAATAGTACAAATCCTTTGTAATACCTTGTAAAAGCCATAGTACTTGGGTGATAATTTATTATCCTTCTTGGATTGCTTGAGGGATATTTTTTTGTATGGTTATAGACGTAAGAATACCCAATCACCCACATCAAAACTTCTTTCACTTCAATGTTTTTTTTTTTTTTGTCTCATTCGATTTTGCACCAGATTCTAGTTATCCTTTAAGAGTTGGAGAAATTATTGTTGATGCTTGATGTGATCTTCCACTGCTTGAACCTTATAATTATATCTTAAATACAATGTGATGGATGGTGGATGATATCCATAAAGTGTCATAAATGGTGTCATTTTTGTTGTGCTATGGAAGGAAGTGTTATATAATACTCAAAAGATTTCTTATTTCTTAAAACTTAAAGCATTATACAATACCTTAAATGTTATCTCAAAAATAAAAACCTTTCACAAAATTTCATTAAACCAAATCATTAACCAATACTTAAAAGAATTAATTCCCTTAAAATGTTTTACAATACAATTAATATTATCTCAATAATAAATAATAATAATAATAAAAACTCTTTACAAAATTTGGCTACCACCTAATCTTAAATGAATAATTTTCACAAATTCTCTAGAAACATTATCTACTATCAAATCTATAATCAATACTTTACCACCAAATCTTAAACCAATACTTTTCACAAATTCCTTTACAAAACTTTTCTCACCTAAATCTTTAACCAATACTTTTCACAACATTTTTAACTAATGCTTTCAAAAGTTTTTTAACAAAACATTCTATTATGAGTAGCTTTCAAATTACACATTTTCATTTAAAATAAAATTCTCATTTTCCCACAATATATCTTATACCATGAACAACTCTTAAGTTATTTTTTTGAATCTTAGCCCAAGTAAGATATCTTATTTTTTTGAATTTTAGTCCAAGTAAGATATCTTAACGGGTAATAGTTATGTAAGAGAAAACTTTGGTGTCAAGGTTTTGGGTTTAAACCTTCCCTGAGTAATAAAATTGTGTAAAAGAAAACGTTGGTGCCAGAGTTTTGGGTTCAAATCTTTCCTGAGTAATAAACTACCAATCTACCAAAAGAAATTCCTTTTGAATCCTTGTACTTTGTATAGCTCCTATATAGCTCAACCTACCAAAAAATATTCCTTTTTAAATCCTTGTACTCTGTATAGCTCCTAAATAGCTTACCCTTCCCATTGTATCATAAATAACTCCTAAATAGATTATCATTTCCATTTCCTCATAAATAACTCCTAAATTGCCATTCTTGTTTACCATTTCCTCATAAATAACTCCTAAATTGCCATTCTTGTTTTCATAAATAGCTTCTAAACTGCCAAACTGCCATTCTTGTTTTGTCCAAATAAATTCATATAAGTTTACAATAAAATTTTGAGAACCTTTTACCAGGAATCGACAACCATGTACAATAATTATACACGAGTGGCCAATCCTTTATCCCTTGCCTCATTTCATTCATATATGAATAATTTGCAATATTAAAAATTAGTATTTCTTCATCCTACCCATGTGGGATAAAGAATAAGGAATTTAAAAACAATTATCTCCCATTTGTGTCACTCTGTGGGCACTTTCTTCAACCAAATGATATATTCATTATTTTTCTTTTTATCATGTGCCTGCACAAGAAATTTGATAGGCTACACTCGCGACTTGGACTAAAAAGTATTTTTCATTTTTTAAAATAAATTATTATTTATCTTCTTATTATATTTTTTTATAAAAATATACTATTTTATTCTCTTAAAAAACAAAATACTTCTGTAACCCTTTTACCTATAAACAATTCAATAGACCCAAACAGATTTTAGACCAACTATTGAAAACATCCTTTATATTCTACTGAAGACAAGACTTGGAGGTGAGCATTGCCTATCAACATCTCAAAAATCTAATGATCAAATAGATGAAACTTAAATTATGAAAATATTTCCTTTAAATATTCTTTTAACAGGTCACTGTTTTTTCGAACATTATGTAACTTTTCAAAAAATTTATGATTAATCATATTTTAAATAATCATGGTTACATTCTCTTTAAATATTGTTTAACCTGTCACAGTATTTATGAAAAAAAAATTATGATTGAATCGTTTTTAAATAATTATTGTTACGTTCTTTTTAAATATGGTTTAACATGGCACAATCTTTATGAAAAAACAAAATTATGATTGAATCATTTTTAATTATTATTATATTCTCATTTATTTAAGTTAAAAAAATTATATTTTTTTTCACTTATTCAAATTGATTGGCATTGATTAGAAATTCATTTAATTAAATTTTTATTATTTTTTATGATTTTATTAATAAATAATTTTATTATTTTATTTACATTTTAAGTAACTTAATAAAATGTAATAAAATATTTTAGTGAATAATATTTTTGATAATTTTCTAGATGGAATGAATAGGTAAGTGAATCTGAGAAAGGATAACATAATATTTGCTTTATCAATTTTATATTATGGTAAGACACAAAGGTGTTATTGTCACACAAAATGAGGCAGACACATAATGTTTGGGATCATGTAGTTGATATGATTCTTGAGGTTGGTATTATAAAATCAACAGACAACTATTCTCATTGTCTAATCCATGGAATACATTTTGGGTCTGTCACTGCAGTCGGATCCACAATGCATGCCAATGATTTCACATTAAGAAGATACAACACCACCTTTTTCTCATGTGAGGAGAAGGTTGTCTCTGATTGTTCTTTGAATTTAGTTGTCCAAACACCTTATTTTTCCAAGCTTTTGATTATTGTCCATTGAGCTTCCTCCTCACATTTGAACACTTATTCTTTCTACATGCTAGTATGCATCTTCTTTCCATCAATCCACCTCTACCTTCTATTAATTCACCTCCAACTATTCTCCTCATTAATCAACTAGAGTGACACCAAGTCTACTATCTATCTAAAAACTCCAACTAAAGCTCAATTCTTGATCTGTGTAGAGTTAAAATGCCATGAGGGTGTGCTTCTTGCTCTAGCCACAAAGGAAGATTAGGGTTGGGAGCTTGAGGAACCTAGGTAGGATCCGTGGACATTTGTGTGAGGGAAGAAGCCAAGATGTTGGCCTGGATGTATCATGAATAGGTACCTAGACAAATTTGGGAGGAAATTGAGCTAGTGGAAGAAGAAATCATAGGAGAAAGGGATGTAATTCATGATATAGATTTAGATTCTAACCCGAGAGATTGGATTCACAACCCAGAAAGCTCGTGAGCTAGAGATACCAAATATTAGAGAATTTTTGACCTCTACTAACACAGCGAAACCTTAATTGGTATTATTCTTCTTGATATATTAGGTGAAGCCAAAAAAGAAATCCTTCTACAATTGGATTAAATTTAGTCTCAAGGATATCAGTGGAAGATTGCCAACATCAACTCATCTAAGACCCAGTCATCACTATGAAAAGTTCCCCAATCGTCATTCAGGTTGTGGAGGATCTTCTCCTCCACCAAGGTGCCAATGTTCATCACATAAATTAGTTTATCATACTTAACCCTACAATGTTTTTGATAAACATAACTTCTAAGATATTCATAAAAACTTTATGTTATTGTTTTCTTATTAAGAATATTACTCTAATGATTTGGAAAAAAAAACTTCTCCATTATTATTAATTTGATTTGGTTTGGTTTCTCAAATAACAAATTAATAAATATAAAATTTTTGTAAATCACTTTTCTTTAATTTTTTTATATTAAAAAAATATAAATAAATACTAATAAAATATTTATTTTAAATTTATGATTAAAAATTTATTATATAAAAACATTTTAAAATTTCAAATAATAATTATTCCTTTAATTATTATGTTATCACTTTTCTTTATTTATATATTAAAATAATATAAATAAATACTAATAAAATATTTATTTTAAATTTATAATTAAAAATTTATTATATAATAATATTTTGAAATTTCAAATAATATTTATTCCTTTAATAAATATGTTATAGTTTTTCTCTTTAAATTGTGGGTAAAATTTCATGGACCCTTAAGGGCCATGAGAGATGTACATTGGATAGGTCATCAATTGTGTGCTAGTTTTTTTTTTTTAATCATAACTAGAAATGTAGATGGGATAGGTTTAAAATCTATTTTTTAATGCCACCTTGTATCAATGTAGATTGGATAAGCTTAAAATGTGCTTCTTAATGCCACATTGCATTGTATTGATATCAATGCAAAGTGCATAGATTTTTTTTATTAGTATTAGAATTGTAGATTGGGATATGTTTGAAATGGTTTTTTTTTAATGTCACTTTATATTGCCATTGATATTGATGGAAAATGTGTAGATTTGTTTAATCATTATTGGAAATATAGGTTGAGATAAGTTTGAAATGTTTGTTTAGTGTTGTTTTATAGATTAATGTAAAACGCGGAAAAATACTAAGATTTTAAATTTTTTTATTTTAAAAATATTTCAGTTATAAATACAATAAACCATGTTTAATTGAAAATATTATTTATTGTGTTAAAAGTATTATTATTATTTTTATTATCAAATTTTATTGGATAGTTAAGGTAAATTTGATTTGATTAATGTATTAACAGTTTTTTAGCTCTATCGTATTTATGTGGAATATAGCTAATTTAAAGGGGGAATTAAACCAACATGGATCCATCTTAACTTCTGGTTTACCAAATTTCTATATTTTACTCTAAAAGAGATTTACACGTAAAAGATTTGATCCAAACTTAAAATGGATCTAAGTTGGTTAAGTAAAAAATTGTATTTTTGGTAAATTAAATTTTAGAAAATATTAAAAATTACAATTATATTATATTTTTAATAATAAAAAATCAATAATATTATTAATTTTTAAAATTATAAAATATTTTATATATAAATGTGATGGATTAACAAAAGTTACTATGTTCTCAAGGTTACTTGAACTAGTCCAGTCCCCATTGTTTAAGCACCTTTTCTATTTAGAGATCATGGGTTCAATTCTTTAAACGCCTTGGAGGTCAAACTCATAGGAAGTGATCCCTTCTAGTGGGTCTGTGTGATATAAAATATTCTAAAGGAAAAGAGAGTAAATACTTTATATGTCATGAATTAATTTTAACATACTAAAATTATTGTACAAAATTTTTATTGGAAAGTTAGGGCACTATATTATTATTGTCCTTAATTATTGTACATCTTATCCACCTTGTATTTTCATTCATGTTATTGGAATCAACGCAACACGTGCCTAGATTTTTTCAATCATCATGGGCCAGTAAACGATACGGGCCACCAATCCAATCTTTATCCCCTATGTCTAATGTTGTGTAGGGACATAGCTGTTATAGTACTAGTCCCACCAAGCCACCAGAAATTGACACACATGCAACCAATATTTAAACAAAAATATATAACATTAAGTTCAAATATCTTGTAATTTATGTCCAAAATTTCCCAAAATGTTGACTGGTCCCACAACTATCCATAAATAGTCTTTTAAATATCAAGAGTACAAAACATCTTGTCCCAACTAGAAAACAAATAAAACTATAAATCGTCTCAAAATGGTCTAATCCGCTAGCACAAGGTATCCAATACTTCAACCCCCAGTGAACTAAATTGGAGCTAAGTATCCCAATGCACATTCATAGCTACATATATAAAATGTTAAATATGTCATCCATAATTGTTGTGTTATTCAACAATTCAAGCCATTATGTTCAATAAATGACACCCAGCACGTTAAATTTCCCATTACAACATATCAAAGCACAATGATCAACCATAGCAAATTCCCAATCACTGGATCACATCCAAATCAATCAAGAACACACATTCAAAATTGAGAGATTGCAATTCATGTCAATCCTTGTTACCAATCAAATTCAAGTGCAAAAAACTATAAAAGAAGTTCAACTCTTGCCAAATTTTCATTTTTAACATTCAATCTATTCACCATCCCTGGAGACATACCATTATAGAACATTTCACAATATATTCAGGTTCTTTATTTCAGTTTTTGCACAATATATATTTCATTTTCTTAATTTCAGTCTTTGCAAAATACGTATTTCATTTTATTTATTTCAAATTTTGAACAATATGTATTTCAGTTTTCTCAAGCTGCTTAATCTTTGTTCAAGCCATTTATTGTTACTGTCTTTAATGCTTTTTTTCCAATACAACCTATATAGTATAAAATCATTTCCAGTATAAATTCATGCATAAATTGTCACAGGAAACCATGAAATGCACTCAAAACATCGAAATGTACAAAACATTTATTCTTGTAGTTTCCAAGTTGCCTCATGTAGAAACAACAACATGAAACCATGAAATCCACATACAACATTAAACTGTAAAAAATTTATCCTTGCAGGTTTCCAGTTATGGTTCTAGTCCTATTATTCAAAAGTAAATTTAGTTATTCAAGAATACCTAATCTATTTTTTTAGGGAGATGTATTTTGACCATGCCTAAGACATATTTGAGGCATTTTCCTTGGGTTCTAGGAAGATTCACTGTGAAATTTTTTTACCATATTATTAATACAAATCTCGGCCTAGAAAAAACTTAGTCATACCTCTTGGTAACTTCAGTCAGATCAATGGTGGCTATTTAGAGACTTGTAGTTGTTGCGGAGCATTCATGTGACCCACTCTGAAGATTGATTTTATAAATAAGGATTTCTTGGGTCATTATCTATAGCATATCTTGTAAATTTTTCATTGGCATCAACTTAGCTATTCTATGCAAATTCTATGAGACTTGGTTCTAAAAATTTCAATGATATTTTGGGCTGATCTATGTTATTCATAATGTTGGACTAATTAGGGTTGGACAAAAGTTTCAGTTTGAATAATCTATGGTAATAATATTAAATCAAGTATCATATTTCTTTTCTGGCCAAATTGTGTTTCTCATAGATAGGTTGGCATCAAGAATACCTAATTCATATTTAGTTATTCAAGAAAAATTATGCAATTAGTTGGTGATGTGTTTACTAGATTCCATGCTCCTATTGCAAGTCATACATTGGATAAAATAGGAGATCATTCAAAGCTTGGCATAAGGAACATATAACACAAACTACCCACATCCATATTTCCACATCAATTGTCGCTAACAATTCATATTATTCTAAATACTTTATTTGATTTGAGAAAACCAAAATTCTTATGTCATTCCCTTTTTACTCATCTCAATCATTCATAAAGCGTTGGAAATATAAAAACACATAATAATTTTAATCAAGAAGATGGCTACAAACTTAATCAATCGTTGAAATCCATTATTTATAATCTAAATCTCTCATTTTTCTCCATTTCCTTCCTTATTTATTCTTCCTTACCCTTTCCTATTTTCTTTTATAGTTCTTCCCTTCCTTTTTTTTTTATTTTCATTAACTTATTGGCCTTAATTTCCACCCATCTCTCTAATTTTACTGTTTTCTTTTGGCCCCTCCTCCCCCACCTTTCAATAATTTTATAAATTTCCACTTAGATTGTCCTCTCAACTTTTTTTTAGTCATCAACTTATTCTCAAATTTAATCATTTTGATCTTTTTTTTTATATAGTTATTCAAGATTTCGAATATTGTAATCATTTCCTCTTTCCTTTTTTTTCATTATTGTTTTGATCTTTTTACTCATCCTTTAACGCTATTTTGACTATTTTTATAAAATTATTTTAAAAATATAAATATAAAATTTTTACTCTCAATTTCACACACCATGGTTTATTTTATTTTTATTGCATAAATTTTCAACCTAACACTCTTTTCTATTATCATTTTTACATTTATACATCCTTAACAATGAATGGAACATCGCTCCAAACTTTAGACAATAAAAATATATTACATATTTTACTTTAACAAGATTCAACATTTTCCGGATGCGGATGATTAATAGAACTAATGGGACCTCCATCCCGGGCCAGCTCCCAAGGCATTTCGCATGGGGTGGCCATATGGCTCCCAGCAGTGCCATTAAATTCGACTTCAATTCGCAAGTGAGCAGTTCATTTACTCCCCGACGCCGGCGCTTCTTCCTCCTTGGGCTTCTCAGTCGGCATATTATGGACTCTGTTTCAAGTTCTCCTGATCCTTCCGGCGCTAATTGTAGTTCTTGGAAGCCTATTTGTTGTGCATGTCCGGTGGCCTCTGCAGTGCCCAGTGCCCGCACTCACACTGGTCGTCGCACCTCGCTGCTTAGCTGTATAGAAATTGAACCTGGGTATCATTTTTCACATAGTGCTCTCTGTTCCAATTTCAACTTGCAAATCTCTCCTGGTTCTCTCCGCGGTCTCGCTCCTGCTCAAGCTCTTTCCCCTTGGCTTCGGTCTGTTCAAACTGCTGAGACTGAAATGCCGAGGCTTAGGCAACGCATGAGGTGTCGTCCTGGCGCCACTCGCGGCAGGTCTGCAAGCGATCGTCCGTCTTCCAGCCTAGATGGAGCTCACCTCCCCGAGCATTCTGAAAGGCAGCATGTTCAGGTTTCTTCCCGTCAATGGAACCTCGATAGCCCTCCAGGCTTTGCTCGCGAACATCAATCCTCCTCTCCTCACCTTGACGCGCCTCAGGAACCTATTCCCTCTTCCCCCCTACCTTCTGGAAGCCATTATCTGCGGCAAACCTCGCAGAGAGCGGAGCTCAGATTTGACTGTACCTTCAATCATCCGACTATCACCGCTTACATTACCATTACCCTGCGAGAAGAGTCAACTCCTCTCCCTCCCCCGGTGCATGACCCTCCCCCCGCTCCTATCGTTCCCCGCTCCAACCCTGTTATAACGCCTCCCACTGGTCTGTGCGATATTCCTGTTACAGCCTTGCCCTCCCTGGGTCATCTTTCTATGCAGGTGGGTGCCAACTCAGATAAAGACAGAGCTCCGAGCGCAGATGCTAAAGGCTCTGAGGAGCATTATGTGTGCCGAATTGAGGAGGAGCCACCGTCTCTGGCTCACACTCATTAATTCTGCTATGACTTGGTTCAGTATGGCTTCTATTCATACCTCTTTAGCTAGAAATACTAGTTTTTTTGTTTTTGTTTTCTACAGCAGCAGAAGTTGTATGTCAATGATGTATTTTTGTAGTTATCTTATGCTGAACATAATGGACCTCTCACCGGTTTCCCTTTTCAATGGCGGTGCAACTGCTTTTAAAAGAACTGGTTTCCCACTCTGGGCAGTTCGTAATATTGTTAGAGCATGGACTTCAAGCCCGGTTTTAGGCTCCCACAGCTGAACCGTGGCAGTTTTGTAACATTATGATTACTTAATAGAATTAGCACAATTTAGAAAAAAAAACAAGATTCAACATTATGAAAAAATAAATGTATTTATTTATTAAAAAAATATTAAAAATACTCCAACTTCTGACCCATAAATTTGTTTTTAAATCAACAGTTAATAAAAAAAAAATAATCTACTTTTTAATAAAATTATATTTTTTATTATTTAAATTATATATTTTAATAAATATATAAATTTAATTTTTTAATAAATTATTTAAAAATTTATATCAAATAAATTTAACAACTCAAAATTACAAATTCAAAATAGAACATAAAATATTATCTTAAACTATATAGATTAAAACTTTTGGAATACTATGTGATATTATTAAAGAGCTCTTCAATCATATCACACACGATTCCGGAAGTTCTAATCTACATTATGTATATAACTGTGGAAACATGCCTTAATATTTAAATTACTTAAAATATTTAACATTTCATTTATAAACAATAACCTTTTTTTTTTTTTAAATCTTTTTGAAAGTGGTCAAACAATTCATCCCAACAAATAATCATTTCGTAAGAGAAAGGTGCTACTCGACCTATTCTATGTTTCACATCCGCAAGAAATGTGTATGGATATAATGAATCTAAATTGGATTAAGTCACTATTGCTTCTTTCACTTTTGCGTTAATGTGATTTCCATATGGGCCTTTGATAGATAAAATCGGGTAGGGTCGAAATTATTTCTATATTGATTTTCGTTTCATTAAACAAGAAGTGAGAGGATTCGGGTGTTACATTGGAAATTTTTTAATAAATAAGTGTTGAAAAGGATTAATTTTTTTTTTTTGAAAAGTAAATCTTTTTTAAAGTAAAAAAAAAAATTGATTTCTTTAGGCTTTGGTAGATCTAGAGTTAAGATGGATCTAGGTTGTTTTAAGTATTATCCTTTAAATATGTCACAATAGAGAATGATGATGATGATGATTAACCTCCAATAAGACCAATGTGGTCTATCAGACCTAAAGAAAATAAAAAATTAATAGTGATTTTTCAAGATCTTATATCTATGATCAAAAAGAAGGGAAAGAAGCACTCCAAGATCACTATAGTTAAGCTAACTTAACAAGTAAAGAAGATTGGAAGTGTGACAAATGTTATGGAAATGATAGCGGATGTGAGTAAGAGTCGGGCAATCTAAGAGGAAGTTCTTTTCATCTTCCACCCTCTTAGTATTGCAAAGGTGATAGATTCTTTCATCCCAAGAAATTTTGGGAAAGACCAATGTCCAATTTCATTATGAAGCTCATGAGAATTAGTTTTTATCCTAGCAATGCTCATTTTTTTCTTAGTATTGATCAAAACATAGAGATAATTATGGTTAGCAAGGGTGGGTTTGATCACCTTCGTATAATATCTTAGCTTCCGTTTCCCCTCCAGCTTCTTATCATCCCACAATTTATCCTTAAATTTGGAGGTAATAGTATTTTTGATACTATCCTTATTTCCCAAGATGATCTCCTCCTTTATTCCCTTGCAATCGAGGCAAGACTGTGCATCCTTATGCCAACCACGCTTGAGGCAGAGGTGGGGATTTTGACTACAGTCATAAGCAATTGTGGGAAGCCTCTTGGGATCCATCTTGTAAAGCTTCTTCTTATACATAAAATACCTAAACATAGCAATGATTTCAATGGAGGAAAGGCTAGCTTCGATTAGGAGGATAGGATAAGGACTATTTCCCTTGATATTGAGGTCGTAGGTTATAAATTTCAATTGAATCATCTCAATCTTTCTACACAACTCTCAGGATATACTGTAACCCCAAACTTCACATCTGTATAAAATAACAAGGGTGACAAGAGTTTCAAAGAGGAACCTTTTTTTACTCCAAATACAAATATCAACCAACTTCAATTTTTTTCAAACTAATAATAAGCTTTCTGGCCTCCAATAATCCTTTTCTCAATGCTATAATTATAATTGAGTTGAAGATGAATGTCAATACCTAAGTATTTGTAAGAAGAAACTTGTTGCAAGTAATTGTTATCATATACGAAATTACCATGATTGATATTTCTGGATTTAATTATCATGAATTTATTATTGTCGGTGTTAACTATCATACCCATATTGGAGCAGTAATAATGAATATTCTTAAGCTGATTTTCAAGGTAATCATGGATTATGGAAAGGAGAACGATTTGACCATCATAAAGGAGAAGAGTAATGATAATACCAACAATCTCTGGGCCATAACAACCATCAATTTCCAAGCACTCCTCTAACTTATCGATGTAAATGCCAAAAAGGGTGGGAGATAGGGATGCTCTTTCTTAACCCTGATATTGCATTTAATGTCTTTAGACCACCCTTCAATGGAATTAAACTTGTAAACAACAGTCTCATAAAGGAAAATCACAATAATCCTCAACTCAAGGGGAATCAATATCGCTTCAATTCTTTTCTAGAGTTTATCTCAAGGAACGTTGTTGAAAGCTTTTCTAAAGTAAACAAAACAATAAAAGAGATCGGTTTTACAATTGCGACACTCCTCGGAAATGATCCTGAGGGTGACAAGAGGATGGTAGTCGAGTGGTGTCTTTTAAAACCAAATTTTACTTTAGCTCTTTTACCATGGTTTTCAAGCCAAAGGCTAACTTATTCCTTTCCAAAATGAGCCTATATAGCTTGGCTAAGATGTGGCTAATCATAATGGTCCTGTAGTTAGAGGGACATTTTTTGTCCCCACTTTTAAAGATATGCACAATAAGGCTTTGTGTCCATAACTTAGGGAAGCCATGCTCTACTGTCATATTGAGAAGCTTGGGGAGATGAGGGATGAGGATAAACCTTTCCATTTTAAATATTTCGACTTGGTATCCTTCAATATCTTTAGCTTTCCTATTGGAAAGCTTATTAATCCCAATCTTTATGTCCTTTAATGAAAACATATCCTCCTTAACAAGAGTATTTAATATTATTCCCATGGTGTCCAGGGAGTCATACAATTTCTTAAGATAGTTGTCCCAATTCTCTAAGGGGATTGAATGATTATCTTTTTTTTTTATAAACAAGAAAATTTCGCCAAAACTTTATGGGTGCAACTTTAGAATGGTGAAGAATATGCTCAAGTCTATTATTAATGTAAGACCTATTCTTCCTTTCGATAAGAGCTTTGAATATATTAATATTTTCAAGATTTATAGTTTCGTTAGGAGCATCTCTAATTGCTTTCAGAACCACTCTACAATCCTTATCATACCAAGGATTGGAAGTTTTGTTATTATTTTTATATGACACCTGAATAGAGAATTTGTTAATGGTAGTGGAAAGGGTAGTAATAAGATTGAAATATATTTTATTAATGTTATTCTTATATGTCAATAAGCCTAAATTCATATTTAAATTCTTTAAGAAGAGGTCTACATTATGCCTATCGAAACAAGTGTGCATTCGAATTTTGTCATTCTCCTAAATTTGGATGGTACACAAAACACGATTGAGGGTTAAGGATAGAGGCATGTGGTCAGAGTCAGGCTCGTAATCGTTGAGTAGCTCAAAGTTTGCAATATGATTTAGAACATGGGTGTCAGAAAATACATAATCCATAACACTACTGCCAAGCCCATGCATGCACGTCATCTAGACGGAGGAAGGCCACTTATTAATTCCATTACAAATTATTAGGTATTGGGAGCTATAAAGCTTGATTAGCTAGATACCAAATAGGTTCTCGACTATATCTTCATAGTTTATTTTGAATCTATTATCTAAGCCATCATCTTCATCAAGCCACAGGGGGTCATGGTTAGAGTTGCTACTAAACATAATATCTTGGTTATTAGTAGTTCTAGCATTGAATTCCCTAAGAAAAAGGATATTAACTTTATTCCTTAGGTTTTGGATGTATTTCTATAAGGTATTGAAAGAGAAATTAGTATCCAAGTTTTCTTTCTTATAGGAGATAGAATTTATAAGATTGAAATAATAGATTGCAAGAAAAAATCCTATTGGTGGTAGAATTAGAGATCTCGATCTAGATGTACTGATTAAGGGTGTCAGTTTTATGAAGTCGAAAGTGAGAAGAAAAAATGTTCTTTATATAACATTTTATACCACCAAAACCCCTATGAAAGGATTTCCTATTCCAAGTAGACCAAATACTGAATATGTCAATGTGAGGAACTGTAGATTCATCATGCTCCCAAGTTTCAACTAAAAAAATAAGATCAATATCACTCGAGATCCAACTTAAAATATGACCTTTACACTATGGGAAACCATGGCAATTCCAGAGGAGGATCCGGATTGATCCTAATCCCTATTCATCACTCTTATTTTTGATTCTATCTCTAATAATAACTTTCCTATTCCTAATGATTGCCCATTTCCCTTCTTTTCTTGCCTCCTTGACCTTTTGGACTTCTTTCCTCAACTCGTTTTGGTCTTCTGGAATAAGATATTCATTTATAAAGATTCTTGATCCTATTAAGCTTGGGTATTTCTTAAGTATATCTAATTTATGGTCATTACAACTCACGCTAGCAAGGATTAGTCTACGTTTGTGCTCAAGTATCTTTCCCACCCTTATTGCGGGCTTTGAGACAATTTGTTTGAATTTGAGATTTTATTTTCGATTATTATTTTACTAATTCTAATGTGTCCTCGTTGTTTTTCTCTTCTATCCCAACATTATGAGGTTTAAGGCTCTTTTATGGTGCTTATGGTCTAGTTCAATTAGTTTTTTAATTTCATCTTTTATAGGTTTGATATCAAATTTATTTTATGTATTATTTAGGGTTGAGTTATTATTTTATATTTTTAATCTCGTCTCTCAGAATGTCATTTTCTTCAACCATTGATCATTTTTTATGCTTTTTGTCTTGAATCCTATCTTTCATTCCTTGGGGTTTAGTATCAAGGGCTATTGTTGAAGATAATTCTAGTTTAAATTATTTTTCTCTTTCTTTTCTTCATTTTTCTAAACACTGAATGTACTCATAAATAATCTCTAAGGTAATTTTGTTGGGCTTCCATTTTCTAGAGGGGGGCTTAGAAATATGAGTAAAACTCATAGTTTTAATTAAAAAAAATTAACAAGAAAAGGGTAAGAGGGAACACATGCACATGGCAGAATTATATTGAGTGCCTTTGAGATTATAGACTTAGAAGAGACCCCAGAGATGTTGTTGAATATATGTATATATTTGACGAGACTGTAAAATCTTGTATGTATGGCCGCAAATGCTTGTATGCATATTTGGGGCACCGCAGAGCGAGTTTAAGCCGAGTTCAAATAAATATAGAGCACCACAAAGTAAGGCCACCATTCAAATGTGCCACCACGAAGCAAGTTTAGATATGCCAAGTTCTACAGATCTGGGATATCGTTGAGTGAGTTTAAGCTCGCCTCTTCCATCACAGAGAGAGTATTCAAATATGTTGAGTTCATATATATGTCCACCGCAGAGAAAGTTTAAATATGGAGTAATTTGAAATGCACTGAAAAGCGAGACCACCGAGTTCAAATATATGGCCTTCGCAGAGAAAATTTAAATATTTCGAGTTTAGATATATATAGAGCACCACAAAGCGAGACCACCAATAATTAATACCATGGGAAAAAATATGAGTTGGAAAATTTTATGTTTTTTTATTATTATTTTAAATTTAATTTAATTCGATTTTAAATTTTGGACTAAGTTAAAATGGTAAACATTACAAAATATCTACCATACTGACTAGAAATAACCTTTCACCGCAATTAAAATTTTAAATTATATTTAAAATCTTTAGTAAAATTTAATTTAATGTTATGTAACCAAATCACAAAAAAAAAGAAAATATAGATCAGTGACTTGAAAATAAGCCTCTTTGAGTGGGGAACCTCCTTTTACATCACCTAAATGAAAAATTCTTGGATGATTCAAATGAAAATACCTCCTTGGTATATATAGGAGTCTAAAAGGTCAAAATAAATAAGGGCCTACATAACAATAATAATGTAAGGGATAAACAATAACAAAACTGGGTTTCTATGGGGCACAACAATAACAACATGGGGGTTCTAAGGGGAACAATAATACCAATATGGGGGATACACTAGTATTATAGGGACCTAACATGCCCCTTTCCTTCAAAAAAATATTTTCCTCAATGCTTGAGTAGTTTTGGATGCTTCTGTATGAAATGTTCATCCTCCCACGTGGAATATTCAGTAGGTAAGTTCTTCCACTTAATGATATACTTTGAAATTGATCAATTTCGTAGCTGCGAGATTCTTGTTTCTGTGATTGCTTCAGGTTCCAATATGAATTTTCCTTCCTCATCAAGTTCTAGCAATATAGATTGAAGTGGGAGCTTGTCACTTATAACCTTCTTTATGCATGAAACATGGAAAACTGTGTACTCACGAA
Organism: Pinus albicaulis; assembly: GCA_034641835.2. Classification (NCBI taxonomy): domain Eukaryota; kingdom Viridiplantae; phylum Streptophyta; class Pinopsida; order Pinales; family Pinaceae; genus Pinus; species Pinus albicaulis. Next base: position 952,204,727 of record CM076584.1, on the reverse strand, counting down.
GATGAAGGAAAATCCAATTTGTATGCAATAGTACCAATCCTTTGTAATACCTTGTAAGAGCCATAGTACTTGGGTGATAATTTATTATCCTTCCTGGATTGCTTGAGGGATATTTTTTTGTATGGTTATAGACGTAAGAATACCCAATCACCCACATCAAAACTTCTTTCACTACAATGTTTATTTTCTTTTTGTCTCATTCGATTTTGCACCAGATTTTGGTTATCCTTTAAGAGTTGGAGAAATTTTTGTTGATGCTTGATGTGATCTTCCACTGCTTGAACCTTATAATTATATCTTAAATACAATGTGATGGATGGTGGATGATATCCATAAAGCGTCATAAATGGTGTCATTTTTTATGTGCTATGGAAGGAAGTGTTATACCACCATTCTGACATAGGTAACCACTTGACCATTGTGTTTGTTTATAAGATACAAATAAACAAAGATATCATTCCAAACATTTGTTCACTATCTCAATTTTCCCATCAAATTGAGGATGATAAGATCAACTATGAGCTAATTGAGTACCAATACAAGAAAATAATTTTGTCCAAAAAATTCCACTGAAAATGGGATCTATGTCACTTACAATAATATTTGGGTGTCCATGTAGCTTTTGAAATATTTCCACAAATGCAATAGCAACTGTATTGTATTTTAAAGGATCATATAGTGACAAAAGTGTGCATACTTGGTAATTCTATCAACTACCACCATGATGGCACTCTTTCCTTCGTACTTGGGTAGACCTATGATAAAATCCATTGAAACTTCCTCCCAACACTGACTTGGAATTTATAATGGTTGTAAAATACCTAGGGTCTTAATTGTCTCAACTTTATTTTGTTGGAAAACCAAACATTCTGCCACAAAATTTTTAATATCACATTTAAGTCCATCTCCAAAAAAATCCTTCTTGACCCTATGGTAAGTTTTTAAAAATCCTGAGTGCCCTCCTATAGGAGAGGTGTGAAATTCAAAAATAACCTTTTGTTTTAGTTGGGATTTCTTACATATATATAAGCAATATTTGTACCATAATGAATCATTTTTCTAAACAAATATATCATATGAGGATCTTGTTGCAACTTTTGAATGAGTGTCCAAAGCTCTTCGTCATTCTTCCATTCATCCCTTGCTTTAGTTATCCAATTAGGTTGGATAATAGGAATGGCACAAAGAAATGCTTTCACATCTTGATCCCTTCTTGAGAGTGCATTTGCAACAACATTTTTCTTCCTTTTTATATATATGATTTCAAAGTCATAATCCAAAATCTTTGTGACCCATTTTTTTTCTTTTGAAGATAATATTTGTTCCACAAAATATTTAAGACTATCATGATCTATTTTTACCTTGAAGTGTATTTCCATTAGGTAAGGACACCATTTCTTTAGAGCATGTAGTATTTCCAACATTTCCTTCTCATAAATAGGTTTGTGTAAATACTTTCCCTTGATTATACGACTTTTAAAATTAATGGGTCTTCCTTCTTGCATTCAGAAAGTGTCCATGCCATTTCCCAAGGAATCACATTCAACAATAAAGGTTTTGTGAAGTCTGGTGTAGGTAATATCAGAGCTCGACACATTTCCTCTTTAATATATTCAAAGGCCTTATTCGCTTATGGAGTCCAAAAAAATGCACCTGCCTTTAGTAATGTTGTTAGTGGTGCTGTTGTTTTCCCATAATCCTTTAAAAAATTGCGATAATACCCTGTAAAATTGATAAATCCTAAAATATGCCTTAAGGTTGTGGGGATTTTCCATTCCTTTATGGATTTAATTTTGTTAGGGTATACTTTAACGCCATCACGAGATATAATATGACCCAAATATTCCACTTCCTATATCCCAAAGAAACATTGGAGGGTTTTTCATACAGTTGTTTCTCCTCCAATAGTTTGAACACTCTGTCAACATGTTGAAGATGATCTTTCCAAGACTTGTTGTAGATTAGTATATCATAAAATAATACTAACAAACATTTTATAAGGAAGGGTTTGAAAATGGAACTCATCAAACCTTGAAACATGGTAGGTGCATTAGTAAGAGAAAAAGGCATGATAAAAAATCGATAATGACCTTTATGAGTTATGAATTTTTTTTTCAGAATGTATTATGTCTTCATTCTAATTTGATGATATCCAGAGGGAAGATCTAGCTCGGTGAATTAAATTGATCCATGTAGTTCATCCAACAATTTATCAATGACATGAAAGGGAAATTTATCTTTAATAATGATATTATTGAGCTCTCTATGATTTGGAAACAGACACCATGATCCATCCTTCTTGTGCACCAATGCTATTGGAGAAGAGAAGGAAATTTGGCTAGGTTAAATTATACCTTCCTCTAGAATTTTTGCAATCATATGTTCAATTTCACTCTTCTGGGCATAGGGATATCTGTAAAGTCTTATGTTTGGAGAAACACATCTAGAAATTAAGTGAATAGCATGATTGTGATCGCGAATAGGTGTGATACCTTTGTAAGTCTCAAATACCTTGGAATGGTGGTCAAGGACTCTTTGGAGATCTATAGAAACAAATGAATTATATGTTTGAACATTTAATGAGCATAATTGTGCAATTACTCCTCGTTGTTCCTTGTTCAAAAAAAAAATCATGCCATTAGAGCTAATTATTTCCCCAGGTTTCCCTGTGATACCCCTTAATTCAATTCCTTTCCTTCCCAGAAAAATTTCAAGAAAAGTTCTTGAAAATTAAAATTTATCGTCCCTAAATATTGTAACCATTGGACTCCCAATACAAAATCAACACCACCCATTGGAATGGAAAGCATTGGACTAATTATTTCCCCAGGTTTCCCTGTGATTATAATTCAATTCCTTTCCTTCCCAGAAAAATTTCAAGAAAAGTTCTTGAAAATTAAAATTTATCGTCCCTAAATATTGTAACCATTGGACTCCCAATACAAAATCAACACCACACATTGGAATGGAAAGCATTGGACTATTCAATACATATTCCCCCATGGTTATATTGTTATTATGTCACTTCCCCGAGCAATTTATATTTCCTCCATTTGCAACCATCACTTGAAACTCTTGTGTTGGATATAGAAAGCAATTCAACTTCTTGGCTATCTTAAAATGAATAAAATTATGGGTACTATGTGAATCAATCAACATTATTACCTTTTTCCTCTTGATATATCCTTCTATATTGAGAGTTTGAGGAGTGGTAATTTCTGCCAATGCATTACAATATATGGTCAGATTAATTTCTTCTTTTTCAACCCTTAGGTTTGGTTCCTGGTGTATATCTTCTTCTTTTGATGTTTCTTGTTCATTTTCTTCCTCCTCTTCAAAATATATGTAAAATAATTTCTTCTCAACAAACATTATGATAACAAAGTCCTTTTTCTCTTTTGTCCTCCAATTTTTGTGGTGCCAACCTTGTACATTGTGAGAGGCTAGGAGTAGCAACACTTCCATATTTCTAGTTGTGTGTGGTAGTCTTACTTGTTACCATAAATTTTCTTTCAACTTTTCTTGCCACCCTAAATGCATTATCCAATGACTTAGGTTCCCAAAGCAGAATCTCATGTAGTATGTTCCCCTTGAAATTCCCTATGAAGACATCAATCATATTCTCCTTTGGAATATCAATTACCTTGATATTCAATCTTTATAAGTTCTCAATGTGCTCCCCAACTGAACCCTTTTGTTTGAGATTTATCCAGTGGCTAAAGAAGATATTCTCTTTGTATATTCATAATGTGATATCAATTCCTCAGTAAAAATTGTCTAAGTGACTAGTGCTTTACAAGAAAAAATCCATCGATACAATACACATTAATTGGGTTTTAAATATAAAGATGCAATGTGTGCCTTTTATTTGTGTTGCACATCGTGTATATTAAAGAATCGCTCCATCTGTAGTATCCATGTTACTTGGTCCTTTCCATCAAACTTCCTCATATCAATATTTGGAATTTGGTTGGTATTAAACCCAATGTTGGAGTCTCTAAAATGAAAATCCATATTCTTTTTGTCCTCATCATGTTTTTCATGGATTACCTTGTCACCACTAGGAAGTATATCTTGCAACAACTTTATCAACCCTTCCAACTTGAAATTCATTGTGTCTGTGTCTACTTTAAAAACTCTCATGACCACTTTTAAACAATCCTTCAAACCTTCCATTTTCCCTTTTATTTTTTCTTCTAAATCGTTGATATTAGCTTCTAGTTCATTTTTTATTACTCTTTTCAAGAGTGAAATTTGTTTCAATTGGTCCAGTAATTTCGATATATCATGTTGCATTTCTTCCTCTTCTTCATGCATCATAGAAGATTTTTTTTTTGCCTTAATAGGTGTATCTATTTTTTTTTAAGGAATTTTGGAACCAAATAATGATATACATGCTTCGCTATGCCCTTTCAATCACGTCAAACTGTTTTTTCAAAAAAATATTATGCAATTAAAAAAACACACACACACACAATTTTCTTGCTTTTAGGAGCTTGACCTTGAAATTGTTGTATCTCTATAGTTTCATCTCTCCAAGGTATGAAATTTAATCCTATATATCCCTCTAAGACTTCTTTCCAATTCCACAAGTCAGACCGAGATTGGCTTCTTTAAGATAAAGTTATACCAAATCTCCCACAATGACCTTATTATGGATTAGTTTAGTAGAGTAAACTTGTATGATATTCGACGTGTCATTGTTTCAATATTTTGCCTTGAAAATGATACATAGGAAACTACAGTTTGTGTAATATTATCCACTTTTTATGAAATTCAATCTTATACATGAAGAGAAAGTTATCATGATTTTTCTTGGGACACCAGTTTTAGACTAAATTCTAGAGCATGCAAAAAACCTAAATTATTTGGACCATATCTTCGAAAATATAGTGAACCAGGCTCTAGAAGTTTGACATGATGTTCATAAATATTTCAACTCCGTGCGGTCGAAATTTCAACTTCTAAAGCCTCACATAAAAATAATAATAATAATATATATATATATATATATATATATATATATATATATATATATATATATATATATATATATATATATATATCAAAAATTCCAAGATGACCTATTTGAAGTAGTGAAACCCTAGGATCCAGAGCTCTGAAACGAAATGTTATCTAACCCAATCGAAAAATAGAAGAAAATATAGATCAACAACTTCAAAATAAGCATCTTCGAGGGGGAATACTCCTTTTACATCACATAAATGGACAATTCCTTAACGATTGAAATGTGATCTGGTGGATCAGTTTAGTGCTCAAAATTCAAAATGATTAGATTGGCTCGAAACTAGTAGCAAAGCGTAGATATCATCTCCCTGAATCCAACACAACTCATTTCACTCAAATTTGACATCAGATGCTTTCGATATCGCGTTCTGATCAATTTGGGAAATAACCAAAAAAATTGGAATTTGGGTGCAGGTACACCCAGTCAAAAGTTCGTACGCTAACTAGTCATTTGATTGGGTTGACTATGTATTTTTTTGGGCCAGCCGTTGACTGCCACTTGTCACGATGTGATTGGCTTGAGATTTGGTGTTTTTTTGGCTGGTTGATGGAATTTTGAGGTGGCCCAATGAGTGAGTGCCACGTGGGCCAATAAATGGTTGCCACATTGCCTCCACTCATTTTATGTAAAACAAATTAAGGAGCCAAGCTACCTCCATGGGGTTCGAAGCCGAGACTTCACACCTACCAAAAAATACCTCCACCAACTCCGCTATTGTGTTTCTTAATAGTTATGGTGTAACAGTTGTATTTAAACTTTATTTGTGGCAAGGTTGGAGGTGGGGACCAGGGTTAAACCTAGACCCTGATCCACCAACCAGGGTCAAGGGTTAACCCTAACCCCAAATTTTATGTATGCGCCAAACTATGTGATATTGCGTTATATCCAAAGTTGCAACACCAATACCATATTCTATCTATAAACCATATATCAAAGTTTAAACTATGTATATCGATGGTGGGTGTATATCAAACCCCAAACTTGATAATATGCACACAACATAAAGTCTTCAACCATATATAAAAATGGTATTCTGGAGTGGTGGAGTTTGAAACTGATAGTGAAACTGACGGTCACAACACTGTCTCATGGCACAGTTAAAGTGGCAGTAAAATTATATGTTAGTATGTTTAACTAGTAGTCAACTCCCTTCATGTGACATGCAACAGTTTGTTTGGGGTCAATTTTAATGCCAGTATGGCAGTTACATTTTAAACCCGACAGTCATCGCACAATTCACATGATATGGTTAAGTTGTATGTTGCAACAGAACTCTCAAGTGGGAAACCACAATGGAACGCCAATGGTAAGGTTGTAGTGCAAATGCCAAGGTTTGTAAAACTGTTGATGCCACAGTCAGGCCACTAGGAGGGGAGAGGAACCTGCCTTGGGCAGGGTTTTCGCTAACCCCAACCCACAGTGAAACCCAGGCACCAAACCATATTTTAAAGTGCATTAAAAAGCCAATGGGAAATGTGAAACCAACTCCGAAATCAAATTTCAGGAGAGCGCCACTTAGCACCATTTCAACGGGTTTCAAGCCAAACGAGGCAATTTAAAGAGGCGAAAATTTTCACCTGGTGCGGTGGGAATATCACTGGTGTGGGGCGAATTTTTCTCCATGTGGCCGCAGAAGGTGGAATTTTTAGAACATATCGCAGATATTGCGAATTGTAGGACAATGGAAAAAAAATCATTGGAGCATAACTCAGTCAGTTTTTTTACCTTTTTGAATGCAGAAAGAGCTCAAATAGGGGTTTTTGACTGTTCTAGAGCCATTGGATACATTGTTTTAACATTCTAATCATAGTAACATGATGTACACACATAGTTTTTAGCGTAATGAAAGAGGCCCAACATTGGAAGCTAGACCAGGAGATGTAGCCCAGGAGGGGTAAACTCTTTCATCATTTGATATCTTTTGTGTACTATTATGGTATTGACATCTTCTTTATTTTATGCAAAATTGAGTTTTAAAGCATGTTAATATGTTAATTAAATTTACATAAGTGACTAAAGACCCTAATCATTTCGCTTGCAAATTTAACCTTAAACTTCCAATCTTTCAAATATAGATCAGTTTGGTATCAAAGCTTTGGTTCTTTGTTGCTTTGAGGGTTTACTTTTGTTGGAAGTGTTTCTTATGCTTACAAGGTTGAAGCTCAAAGGAGGAGAAGGAAATCTTGTGGTTTCAAGTCCTCAAGTTAGGTCAAGGACAAGGAGAGCACATTTTCCACAATCTCCACCAAAAATTTCACCTCAATTTGCACTTGAAGCTTCAACAATCATGGCACATGGAGAGCTTGAAAATATGTTAGAGGATGAAAATGATTTTAGAAAAAAATTCCTTGACATGACACAAATGGTGAAAGTTATCTATAAATAGAGAAACAAAAGATTTCAAGGTGAGAGCTCCAATCCTCTAAAGGGAGATAACCCTTCAAGATGAGATGTAGGAGATGGGGACAAGACTCCAAAAGGGAATGGAGGGAATGGTGACAAACCATCTTTGACTCCACCATTATCTTCATCTCCATCCTCACCTATGTATTCACCATCACCATCTTCCACAACAACACCTTCACAAACACCTCCACATTCTCCAAAGGGACATGGTAAAACTCCACTGTTAAAACTTGACATAAAATTTGAATTGCCTATGTATAATGGAGAGGTAAATGTTGAGAGATTAGATAATTGGTTTCGTCAGCTTGAATTTTATTGCAGGATACAAAGGATCAAGGATGATGAGAACATGTTTCATCTTGCTTCATTAAGGTTGGAAAGTGCATCACTTATTTGGTGGGAAGCCAAAACTCATGAGGACATGAAGAAACATGGTAAGGTTTTATCTCCTTGGAATGGTTTTGTTGCTGCATTGAGAAGAAAATTTTATCCATTAGAAAACATGCAAAAATATATCATGGATCGGAAGAACTTTAGGCAAGGAAAGGGACAAAGTTTGAAAAGCTATACTCAAGAGTTTAGAAGAAGAGCATTGATATTGGGTGTAGATTTTTCATCTCAAGAGGCTTTTCTCAAATACATTGGAGGTTTGCATAGATATTTGAGACACATTATTCTCATGTTTAACCCTACAAGCTTAGATGAAGTTTGTGTACAAGACACGCATCTATAAGCAAGAGTGAAACATGTTTCAGATGAGAAAAGTGAGAATTCCTTTGAGTCTGGAGAAAAAGGAAAAGGTAAGACCATCGAGATGGAAAAAGAAAAACTTACATGCAAACATTGTTCCAAAGAGGGCCATGATGAAGATCATTGTTGGAAACTTCATCCAGAGATGAGACCAAAAAGTTTAAAACCAAGGAAAAGGAGAAGGCAATTACAACTACACACCATGATTTATATTATGATTCCGGAGATCAGACAAATATCACATCCATGGGTTTGAAATGTGTAGAAATTATATAACTTATGTGTTATATTTCCAAGATTCTCCTGATCTCACACTATTTTAACTTCATGCAAAATACATAATCTATTCCACCATTGATCATCTGCGGAAATTAAATCAAGATTGCAATGCACACATGAAACAATAAATTTATGCACATTAACACGAGTTTTTAGAGGGAAAACTGGTAAACCCCAACTATATGTATATAATATATTTCATAGAGATCATGTAACAATCCTCATACAAATCTGATCATATCAAGCTCTCAGTACAATACAATCGTTACACACTAATCAGGCCCAATCTTGCAAATCCATGCACCAATATTTGCCACCTACTAGCCTGCCTCTACTGTGCAATCCCTATTGAAGAATGGCTCTGAATGAACTCAAATTTCTCCAGCCTTTCTCACGAAATCCTCATTGGCATCTCCAATGAATGTGTGGTGAAAACAATGCAACACTATAGTCACAACTGATAGTCACACTTTCTCTTTCACCTATCTCTCCATTGGTCTCCACTGAAACTTCCATGCACTGTAGTTAACTGATGTATTCTTCAGTTGATTAATGAGTTATTATTTAGTGAATTAATTCAATCCACTTTCACTGGTGTATCAATCAGTTAGACTAGATACAACTATCTCAACTTAGTCTAACTGAGTTAAACTAAATACAACTCCACCAAACTCTGTCACATGAGTTCTAACTAAATTCCTCCATGAAATAGCTCCAGTAAACCCTGAGGAATAGCGTAATTCCTTCTTCCAGCTACTGTGCCACATCTGTGCACTTAACTGAAGTGCTCCAAGAGAATAAGATAATGTTTAGAGTCCAAATGTTATTAAGAGCTAATAATATTCGACATATCTATTTTTAGACTGGCAGTCTAAAATAGAATCCACCCAATATGTCTAAAAATAGAAGTCCATCTATTTTTCCAGCTTGACCAACCATCCACAAATAGCATCCTGCAAATCATAGAATATGATCGACATGTCTAAAAATAGACATAGTCTAAAAATAGACTTTGTGCCAAAAATCACCTATGTGGGCCCAACCTAGTTTAGGTTATTATTTTCCAAATAGGATCAAGTATGATGTTTCAGGATGCCTCCTTCACTGTTTCTTGTTGCAATATTCAACACTCCCTCTCAACAAGAAAGGATTGTCTTTGCATGCAACATGCAACTCCATGCATTCACCCTGCAACATTTGCAAGTGCCCTGCAACTCCATGCATCTGCTTTGCAACTCCTCCGAAACTGAAAGGCTCCAAAAAACTCAATCAGTATAATGCATCTATCATCAAAGTCTTCGACTTCTGCTGGTACCAACTACACATGTCTTCAGGAACCATTGTGTTGTTGAACTTTGCACCCATGCACTCTACACTTGTTGTTAACTCTGAACCGCGCTCCAGTATCCGACACTGTCACTTTGATTTTCCCGCATCAATCCAAATGATCATGTTTCTGCTGCTCTGTGGGCATCTCGTATCCAGGTTCAATTCATGATATCCACACCATCTCAATGAATCCTACCCAGAAATATCCTCTTGGGATTACTCATGCATGTCGCCCCACCTCTCACCTGGTGGTATAGCTGCATGCACTCCCTCTGCCCATCTGGCACGAAATTTCTTTGCATGAGTATTTGTTCCCACTCCATGATCCTCATCTTGTGGCTGCTCCACATCCCGAGGTTCACTCTTACCTGCATGCAAATCCATCTCCCTCTCAAGCTTCAATTGCATGTCTTTATTTCACTTCCCAACAGTAGGAAGCTCCGTAGAAATCCCATCTACTTCAAGTCTGTAGAGATTCTTTGCTCGAATCCAAACCTTCTTGACTTTTCCTGTTGCTTTTTATCGAAGGAAAAATTTTCCTTCACTAAAGACAACATCATACCCTTTATCCTCTAACATTGCGACTAAGATTAAATTCTTCTTTAAACCTGGAACATGCACTACATCTTGTAAAAGAATGATTTTATCTGACTCCCTCTGAAAGGTAATGGTACCAATTCCGGTTGCACTGTATCGTCCATTGTTTCCCAACTCAACATGCAACTGGAGATCTTTCTCCACCAAGTCACTAAAAAGGTTCACATCTCCCGTCATGTGAAAGGAAGCACCACTATCAAAGTACCACCCTGATCCCAATGAACTAGACACCATGCATGCGATCAATGAGAATTCAAGCTCAAATTTCGAGGAAAGAGCCTCACCAGCTACAACTCTAGCAGCCATATTGTTCTTCTTCTTATGTGGACAATTAGTGGCGAAATGCCCATGTTTGTGACAGTGAAAACACTTCACTTTGGACATGTCACGCTCTTTTCCATATTCACCGGCCTCAGATATAGAATGGAATTTCTTCCCCTTCTTATTCTTTTCCTTGGAAACCAAAGAAAAATATTCTTCATATTCATTCTTCAATGAAGATCCATCCCTGGTATCCTGCCTCATCTCCTCCTGCACAAGATCCGACCAAAGTCGCTCCCATCCTGGCAGTTTCTCCTGTCCATTGACAAAGTCTTCGTAGCTATGCCAACTCTTCAGAAGCCCGAGGAGAGCCAAGCTCACCAAGTCTTCTTCATCCACACTAACTCCTACACTCCCAAGCTCATCCCTGCAGTGGACAAACTTTGTCAAGTATACTGGAATAGTGTCATTCTTCTCCATTTTTATTTTTCTGAGCTTGTCTTTAAGCACCAACTTCCTCTAGTTGCTTCTGCTTTGGAACAAGTCTGTCAAAGCCTTCCACATTAAGAATGGAGTGGCTTTACCATGAAGGTTGGACACAATGTGGTCCTTCACACCTTCCAACGGAATCCTTCGACACTTTGCTACCTTCTTTTGCCATGCATCAAGTGCGGCTGCATCGCTAGAACTCGACTTAGGAACATCACTATCGATGAACTCCTTCAGCCCATTATCATCCAGCACCACCTCCATCATGTCCTTCCATGAAATATAATTCAAGCTCCCATCAAGGGCATACTCCAATCGCAATCCGTTGAAAGACATTTCAATGAATGCTCAACTTCAACACCAAGAAAACACTGCAGCAAATTCGAATTCCACCAGCACAAAACCCAACCGCTTCAATAATTGCAATCTGCTCCAATGATCAACTGCTCTAATACCATGTAGAAATAATATAACTTATGTGTTATATTTCCAAGATTCTCTTGATATCACACTATTTTAACTTCATGCAAAATACAAAATCTATTCCACCATTGATCATCTGCCTAAATTAAATCAAGATTGCAATGCACACATGAAACAATAAAAATTCACACACATTAACACAGTTGTTTAATGGGAAAGCCTGAAGCTGAAAAACCAAACTATCTGTATATAATATATGTCATAGAGATCATGTAACAATCCTCATACAAAGCTGATCATATCAAGCTCTCAGTACAATACAATCGCTACACACTAATCATGCCCGATCTTGCAAATCCATGCACCAATCTTTGCCACCTGCTAGCATGCCTCTACTGCACAATCCCTGCTAAAGAATGGCTCTGAATGAACTCAAATTTCTCCAGCCTTTCTCACGCAATCCTCATTGGCATCTCCAATGAATGTGTGGTGCAAACAATGCAACACTATAGTCACAACTAATAGTCACGCTTGCTCTTTCACCTATCTCTCCACTGGTTTCCATTGAAACTGCCATGCATTGTATTTAACTGATGTATTCTTCAGTTGATTAATGAGTTATTATTTAGTGAATTAATTAACTAATTAATTCACTCCACTCTCACTAGTGTATCAATCAGTTAGACCAGATACAACTAGCTCAACTGAGTCTAATTAAGTTAAACTAAATACAACTCCACCAACTACTTCTCCAACTCCACCAAACTCTATCACACCCAGAGTTCTAGCGAAGTCCTCCATGCAATAGCTCCGGTAAACCCTCGAGATAGCATAATTCATACCTTAGGATAACGCACATACGTGCACTTAAAGTGCTCAAGAGAATAAGATAATGTTTAGAGTCCAAATATTATTAAGAGCTAATAATATTCGGCATATCTATTTTTGGACTGGCAATCTAAAAATAGATTCTGCCCGGTATGTATAAAAATAGAAGTCCATCTATTTTCTCGGACTCGACCAACCATCCACAAATAACATCATGCAACTCATAGAATATGATCGACATGTCTAAAAATAGACTTTGCGCCAAAAATCACCTGTGTGGGCCCCACCTAGTTTAGGTGATTATTTTCCAACTAGGATCAAGGATGATGTTTCAGGATGCCTCCTTCACTGTTTCTTGTTGCAATCTTCAACAAAATTTAAGGATATTGCAAGTACTAGTTCTTCAAGTTGTCTCAATGATACTCAATATGAAAAAACAAGAATTGAGCTTTTCTATATTAGATTTATTTCAAATCATACCAAGATAGACACATTGTTTGATAGTGGTTCACAAACAAATCTTATTTTTGAAGACATTGTCAAGAAGTTAAATTTAGAGACAATTCCACATACTAAACCATATCCTTTAGGTTGGGTATGTGAGAATGAAAAATTGCAGGTGACAAGGAAGTGCATAATTAGATTTGCAATCACTGCAAATTTTCTTGATGTAGTTTCGCTTGATATATGTGGTATAGTTTTGGGAAGCCCACATCTTTATGATAGGAGAGTCATTTTTCATCGCCATGAGAATAAGTATCATGTGATTAAGAATTGGATTGAGTACATTGTTAGAGTGCATAGTAATAAAATGAGTTTTCCTCTTATGAATGCTGGACAAATGAAGATAATTGTTAATGCTAGTCAGAATTTTGCATTATTAATGTTCAAGCATAAAGATGTTGAGAATGAAGCCTTTCAAGGATATGATTCAAATTTAAAATATGATTTCATTAAGGTTGCTAATGAATGTGATAAGATTTTTTAGTAGTATAACATGTTTCCTCCTAAAAGAGGTAAATAAAATGAAGTAAATTTGCAGCAGGATGCATCATTATTGAAAATTGGTGTGAAAAAGATGCCAATATAAAATAACGTAGGGGTCAAAGAGAAAATGCAAAAGAAATTTGACAAAGAGGACATTGGTTCCAAAACTTCTTCTTGTGGGTTTCATAATGTGTTGGCTTTGAAAAGGGATGGTGCATGGGGATGGAAAAAAAAAAACAAACAATGATAAATAAAAAAAAAATCATATATAAGTTAAATATACATTTATTTTTAAAAATTATGTAACAAAATGCTTAACCTTGAATATTCATGGCCACTATATCATGGATATTATTAATTTGTAAATGAGATGTGTTACAATACCAAGGGTCAATATCATGGCTTATCAATACCAAATGCCAAAAAAAGGCAATACATTTCATATGCATTTGTGCACATGGCATTTTTTTAACTAATGAATTTAATAAAAAGGGAAAAAATGACATAACTACTTTGTAAATAACTCTCAACATTTGATTTGTGTGTATTACTAAGAATATTCTAGGATATTTTAGGGATATTAAATTATTACCATCCACCTAATCATTATTGATAATCAAATTAAAAATCTAGAAACACCATTCCAAAATAGATATATCTATGGAAATAATTATACAACAAATACATTTACTTTAAAAATAAAATAAAATAATAATAAATTATTGTCGTTTTAACCATATTCATTTAAAAAAATAATATATTTAATTAATAATTTATTGTTAAAATCTCTAAATTATTTCAAAATACAAGTAAAATTGATAATTTTAAATGAAAGTTATAATATAGTTTCTTAGATTATTTTTCTTATTCCTCTCATTTTTCTTCTTCAAGAATAATCATATCACTTGTGACAACTAAATTCACATAACATCATATTTAGATAGAAAAGTTTATATTTTATTTATTTAATAGTTTAAATAATGTTAAAGAAAGTGAATGTTGTTTGGTTACAAATTTATAATTAGTGAAACAAATGCTAGATTTGACATGTCAACTAGGTAATTGTGAACGAGAATGGAGCGAACTCAAAATTTCAAGAACTTAATAATCATTAGAATGAAGGTATACTAATTGATTTTGGGACTAATAGTGTCTTTCCATGAGTGAACTTCATTTGTAGGTGCTATCATCTCAACATGGAAAGGTGATGCTAAATGAGGTCATCAAGGAGAGGTTGCAAGAAGACGCTTGTGGAGATGAGACACCAAGATGATATCATGTATGAGTAAAGTAATCTTGGACCATGACAGAGAGATGGGAAATCATGTTGACTTCGAAGGTTCCAATACTTATCCAGACCCTTTGGAGGGCGAAGATGAATTACAATTCATATATATCATGAATATTTAAGACATAGTAAAAAAGAGAAGGACTTGGCAATGACACATTACAATGAAGTCTCATGTCCCAGTTTCGAAATTGTAGCACTTCAAAGTATCAATAAAAGGTTGTGTTGTTTTGTCCCATGTGTTTTTGCCACATTATTGGTGGAATGTAATTTTGTAATTTCAAAAATTGGAAAATGTGAAATGTGAGCAAGCCCAAAGGTCACACATGGAATCTGAAGATTCACTAGGAATTCCAAGATCACTGTAGGAGCTCAAAAGTCACATGGGAGCTCAAAAGTCATGAGGGAGGGCAAGAGTCATATGGGAAGTGAAAGGTCACATAATTTGTTATAAATTAACAGTCATGCCTCAAGAAAATGGACTATCATCTTGGATTCTCTAGAAAGGCATAGGAGAGAAGATCATTCTTTGGAGGAGAAAGTGGTGGCTTAACATTCCACTATTGGGGCTAGTGTTACATCATTGTAATTTTGTATCTTAGAACTTGCGCTCAATATTTCTAAGCTCTCATATTTGCCGCACCTTCATGCATGTATTGTGGATGTTGTAAGACTATTCCTTCAATGTTTACAGTATATGTTTGTGTTCATACATACAAAATAAAATGAACTATTTCGTTGGCTTTGGTATACATCTTATTGAATGTGTGTTATTACGTGATTTCACGATCGTTGTTACTTTGCGAAATATTTCACTAGTTAATTAACAATTATTTTTGTGCTCTTGTGTGTCTTTATTAGGATAATGCTATTACATTTTCTTCCAAAGGCTCATCCTCTCTTTTACCGATAGTGAAAGTTCTTTGTATTCATTGTAATTGATGTTTCACAAAGCTAACTTACTTACTTATCTCGAAAGTTATGTGCATGATCTCTTATGTTGATAATTATAGCTAAGGAAAATATTTAAGATCAATTTGGCCGAATTCCTGAATGGGGATCCTATCCCAAACGATGTGAGGTCTATTTGGGACTTCATACTGGGGATAACCCTTGTGTTGGTGGACTTCCCATACCATCAAAAAATGGTGCTAGAAGGAGGTCCAGATGACAATTTGACCCCATAGAATCTCGTTTGAAGCCTTCATATTGAAATTCTTCCTCCCCATATATTTATTCCGGGTTTTTTTTTCTAAAAAGGTAAATATTTCAATCCCTAGGAACTTTTTCAATCCCTTGTCAAAGAACAAGATTGATGGTGAAGGGGAAATCTCTGCATATGATCATATCTTACGATTTATTGATATTTGTGTTGATAATGATGATGAGATGACGATGTCCTATGCATATTTTTCTATTTCACCATTCAAGGTTGCGTCAAGTCACAATGTGATACCTTTTCATGTGATTATATTTATTCTTTTAAACAATTCATTGATGAGCTTATATATGATTTTCTAGAGTATACTTCTGAGGATTAATTTAAGGAAATCGATGAAATCAAAAAGAGACTGAATGAATCAACAGATGATTTTTGCAAAATATTCCTCAACATCTGTTATAATATTCCTTATAAGGATAAGGATTGGTGTCATTTAATAAAAAAATTTACACATCTAGTTGGCCTGTTTGAGAAGGAATCTAAATTTTAAATGAATGTTGTTAGCCAGAAATCAAAAGATTCAAGTATTTTGTTCCCTAATTTCATTATGCCTACTTTTTTTTTTGGGTACAAGTCAAACAAAACCTTTGATTTAGGAGGTGGAAATGGTTCCCCCTGATTTTCCTTATCCTCTTCCATATTCAGTATAAAATGATATTGAAGTTTGTACTAACATAGAAATATGTGTTGATACCAAATCAGGTAATGAGGTAAATTTCCATGGAAAGGGGCAGAGTCGTCTTGATTCATAAAATAAAATAAATTATGTTGAGGTGGAGCAAACTCAATCTGATAATTATATTGGTATAGAATCCTTTGATTCCCATGTTAATGAGAGTTATATTGATTCAGTCAATCTTCCATCTTCCTATGAAATTCTCTCACTTCTGCCTCCCTGCAATGACCAAGGCATTGTCTTGGGTGATAGTGGATGTTTAAATGACCCTATAGAGCATAAAATGCATGATGATTCCTTATTTCCTAAATTTAATAATAATGTGTAGGATTTGAGTTTAGAATATGATTTAGTTGCAATTGATGTTTCTCCATGTGGGTCTTTTCATCTTCCTTCACCTTCAACACACTATTAATTGTACCCTTATGTGTTCGATGAGTCTTTGACACCAGCAATTTCTCAAAGTTCTTCATATCTCTGTCCTACTGGTATTGATTATAACCAGGTACATGATGGTGTTGTTTCACGATTAGAATATGATAAGGTTGAATCCATTGTAAATGATTTGTTCAATCACACATCTTTAATAGGTGAGAAGGAAGATATTACAACTCTAAATGTTCAAGGAATTCCTTCATTTGATTCATCCATATTCTTAATCTATGAAGAGTCTCATGTGTTAAATTTAAAATATGATCAAACGAGTGGTTGTAACAACTATCATTTTATTGAAAAAAATTTCATTAATACACCTAATGATAAATGTATTTACACACCTGTTGATTTTTCTAAACCACCAAAATTCGATGATACATAATTGGAGAGTTTAGACAATTATCAGGAGGCTAAGGAACTTCAACTTCTGTTGATGGTTATGTTAGTTCCTCCCTATCTCTCTGTCATCTAATGAACACTCGTCTTTGAATTATTTTAAGGCCTCTCATGTTTATCATTTTAAATCTTGTGATAGAATTTCTGATCCAGGTGGATATTGGTGGACACCCACCTATTCCACATCGAGCCCCACCATTTTTTCTGTTAGTTTTTTAGTTTCCTTAATTGTAGCAAAATTTATTATTTTTCGGGTCCTGAACTTCCAAAGGCGTTTTGAGGCCCTAAATGATGTTTTTTAGGAAAACCAAGAGCAACATCATGGTTCTTTGTTTGATGTTTCTTGCTCAAAACTTTTAGTCCTCGGAAATATATTTCTAACAAGGTATTATGCGCGTCAAATGGAGATCATATGCCAAAGTTACGTCCCCGGGAAGTTGATGGACCAATTTACCAAAACGAGGCCCATAGTTTTGTCACTTCATCTCCTAGGGTTAGGATTTTTGAGGTTTAGGGTTTTCCATTGTTACTTAATAATAAATAGGCCTTTGAGCATAATTGTAACACAGTTCAGAGGCTTGTAATGGCTGCATCTCTTCTCAGAGATAAGCTACCAACGCCTCAACTAGTTTATTTCTATTATGTCTGTAATCATATTTCAGTTATTTGATATTAATGAAGTGAAGTGTTATTTCCACTGCATATCTATGTCTATGTGTATTTATGTATTTTATTGAGTTCCTGCATAATTTTGGATTAGTGGTATCAGAGCGGTCTGCTCTTTCTCTGTTTTATTTGCATGTCCCCAACAAGGTCAGGGTATAAGGAGTTAGGTCTCGATCTGGTTAAACCCTTGAAAGATCAACCTTGCAAACCTCGATGACCTCCCATGGAAAAATAAAAGAAATATGAGCGAGCAGGACATCCTATAAAATTATTGCTTGATGAGGCCCTCGAGAAACAAAGGAACACGATTATGGATAACGTTTCCCAAATCCTTCAATGACTACCCACCGGCGGTGCATTGCATCCAACAGCCACTCTGGAGGCATCACTCATTTCAAGGTACAAGTCAACTTCAACATTCCTGTATTTGAAGGAAAGATAGATTCACACGTCATAGATATATGGTTTAATTTTTTGGAAGGGTATTTCTTGGTCCATGATTTCTCTGACTAAGAAAAGATTACTTTTTCACTCCTCAAAGCCACCCCCCATGTCAAAGACTGGTGGGAAATCTACTGTGATCAAAAGGACAGGAGGTGTTCTCGGTCACACCCACTTGGAATTCGTTCCAAGAAAACATCAAGGAACAATATTACCCTGTGGGGAGCTATGAGGACAAGTAAATCCAATGGACCATATTGTGCTAGCAAAGGGATCAAGATGTGCACGAGCTAATGAATTTGTTCCATACCCTGCGTACAAAGTTGGGTATTAAAGATTCAGAGAAAAATTTGGTGATAAAATACCGCATTTTTTTGCACAGATACATTAAGGAGGAAATGGAGTTCTTCTACATTACCTCGCTTGGCACGACATATCGATATTCCACCAAGATCGAGCAGAAATTTAAGCAGAAGAAGTGATAAGGAGTTCATAAATTCTGCTCAAAATTCAAAGTTACAGGATTGGGTTGAAAATAGGATGGTTGCATGTATCTCGTCTTCCTTATTACGGCGTCGTGAACGGTTCGAAAAATTGATGTCCTATGAGGTAGATATCGTGTTTTGATCGAAATGCCAAACACATAAAATTACAACAATTTGACCAGGTTTGACTGTGATGTACAGTCAACAAATGGGTGGATGTACATCAGCAAAATGGAATTTTCCTTGGAATATTCCCTCCACCAAACCAACCACGGGTTGAAAAGTATCGCAATGCTATTGGTTGAATGGGTTTTGAAGAGCCAATCATAGGGTGAAACATGGCCAGCCCTGAGGCTGCCACGTGTCCCTGAAACGGCATATCAAAATTTTGTTGGAGGTCGCAGCAATCAACCCCTGGACCTCCCGTCGAGCACGCATAGGTCTTACCGTCCGCACTACAAATTATTTCTTAACCTTATGGGTGATGGTTTATACTTATGGTTGAATGAATTCATGTTTGGGGGTTGGAACCGCTAGCGGTCCCAACCCACCAGCAATTCCACCATGTATTGTCACATGGAAAACGCAAATCGTTTCAAACCATAGTCTATGAAACAAACCGCAAATTGTTTCGCAATGTTGTCACATGACGACTTCTACTGCCAACCTCCACGCGGTCAATACCTAACCTCCAACATTCAACCCATAGTCAAGTTTACAACTGGAGTTCCTGTAGTTTACGCCTTGGGTTCTGTTAACAAATGTTGTTAACCGCAGGTTTTCGGGTTGGCATGTGGCCACCCCAACCATCAATTTTA
This sequence comes from Pinus albicaulis, assembly GCA_034641835.2. Taxonomy (NCBI): domain Eukaryota; kingdom Viridiplantae; phylum Streptophyta; class Pinopsida; order Pinales; family Pinaceae; genus Pinus; species Pinus albicaulis. The sequence continues at coordinate 952,184,922 of CM076584.1, read as the reverse complement.
ATTTTGCGGTCATTTCGGTGGGCAGTTTGGTGGGCGCGCCTAAATCAGCGGCCTATTCCTAATTTATCTCCAGTCAAGTGGAGTTCTCCACTTTTAGTGGAGTTATTCTAGGTGAAATTGGGCAAAAGAGTAGGAGACTCAATTTCACCCATTCTGGGTGAATGAAGAGTCATTTTTGACTAATTGGAGCATTCTAGAGCCATTGGTGTAGAGAAAACAACCATTAGATCACTGTAACTACATTTAATAGCAAAATTTTGAGCATAATTAAATATGGGCATGCCATTCGAAGTTGGACCAGCAGATGTAGTCCAGGAGGGTTGAACTGCTTCATCATGAATGCTGTGTAAATTTCATGTGGTGACTTATTTCTCTGTTTTACACGATTTTTCAGTATTATTTAAGCTTTTTTTATGCTTCTAATTCACTAAAAAGAATCTACAATTCATTGAAAAAATCCTCAATCCTTCTGCAAACTAATGAGACAAGTATGCACATGTTTTTAAACTGAAAAGACACTTAGCACGAAAAAAATAATACAGTCATTTCAGATCAGGTAGGTATCAGAGCTAGAGTTTATTCTCTGGTGTTGTTTAGTGCAAAGAATTTTTTAACTATTTGCAAGTTTTAGATGCTTACAAGGCTCAAGATCAAAAGAGGAGAAGTCAAATTGGTGGAAGAAAAAGGGTCTCAAAAAGAGCCAAAGCAAAGGAGAGAAATATTGCCACAATATCCACCGCCTAGTTCACAAGAAGTATAAGTTCCATTAACCATGCCTCACTAGGAAGGAGAAATCCATGAAGAATTTGACCCTAAAGAGGAAGAAAGAGTGTTCAGGAAAGCATTTCTTGACATGATTGAGATAGTTAGAATTCTTTATCAAGAAAGGAATGAGAGACTGGAAGAAGGATCCAAACTTCACAAGGAAGGACAAGGATCTTCAGGAGGTCACCATGATGAAGATAAGTCAAATAAGGGAAATGGAGGAAATGGAGAGCCATCATACTCACCCTCATCATCATCATCCTATACTTCTTCTTTAGTACATCAGCCACACAAGTTAAAGAACACTGGTAAAAGTAATTTTTTAAAACTTGATGTTAAGTTTGAATTTCCAATGTTTAATGGTGAAGCCACTGCAGAAAATCTTGATAATTGGATTAGGAAATTGGAGGTCTATTTGAGAATACAAAACCTTCAAGATGATGATACCAAAATTCAATTAGCTTCATTGAGAATGGAAGGTGCAGCACTTGTTTGGTGGGAAGCCAAGACAAAGGAGGAAATAAAGAAACATGGTAATATTATTCTATCATGGTCAGATTTCATTACTGCTATTAAAAAAAAAAATTATCCATTAGCTCATATGCAGAAATCCATCATAAACTGGCAGAAATTTAGGCAATTAAAGGGACAAAATGTGTAAGAATACACCCAAGAATTTAGGAGAAGAGCTCTCTTATTAGGGGTGGATTTGCAAAGCCAAGATACTTTTCTAAAGTACATAGGAGGCTTACATAGCTACCTAAAACATACTATTCTCATGTTTAACCCCACCAGCCTAGATGAAGTATGTGTTCAGGCCACACATCTAGAAGCTAGAGGGAAGAACATTTCTGAAGAGGGTAGAAAGAAGCCTTTTAAGGGTAAAGCCAAAGAGAAGACCTCAAAAGGTAGAAGCAAAAAGAATGCATCTGTTAAGAAAGAGGGAGAAAAAGTGGTTTGTAAACATTGTTCAAAAGAAGGCCATGATGAAACTCATTGTTGGAAATTACATCCTAAATTGAGGCCAAAGAAACCCAATAAAAAAGGGAAACAACAAATTGATTCTGCAACTCAACATGATTTAGGATTTGATTCAGGTGATGAATCTAAAATTACAGCCATGGGATTGAAGAACATGAAGGGAAAATAAATTGAAACTAAACCCAGTACTAGTACATCAAATTTTCACATAAACACTCCAAATGAAGAAGAAAGAATAGAATTGTTTCATGTCAGGGTCATATCCAAACCTACCAAGATTGACACACTGTTTGACAGTGGGTCACAAGAAAAATTAATCTCTAAATATTTTCTCAAGAAACTTAACCTTGATACCATACCACATTCAAAACCATATCCATTAGGTTGGATTTGTAAGGATGCAAATCTACAGGTTTCAAAGAAATGTATATTGAGGTTTTCAATCACTGCAAATTTGGTTGACACAGTTCAATTAGATGTGGTTACACTTGACATAGTTGATATTGTATTAGGGATTCCTTACCTAAGTTGAAATTAGATTTATATGATGTGGTTAATGCACATCATGAGATGTTTCAGGAGCCAACGGGATTGCCTCCAAAATGGGAAATTCTACATGAGATTCAGTTGCAGCAATATTGCCATCTTCCAAACATCGGTATGTATCGCATGTCGATAATAGAGAATGCGGAAATAAAGAGGAAAATCAAAGAGATGTTGGATAAAGGAATCATAAGGCAAAGCACCTCGCCATGTGGTTCACCCATAGTCTTGATACCAAAGAAAGATGGGACTTGGCGCATGTGTGTAGATTTTCAAGATTTGAACAAGATTATGGTAAAAAATCATTACCCACTCCCAAGAATAGATAATTTTCTTGATCAGCTGAAAGAAGAAAAGTTTTTCACTAAGTTATATTTACGAAGTGGATATCATCAAGTAAGAATTGCAGAAAGTGATATATGGAAAACTGCATTCAAAACCAAACAAGGACTCTTTGAGTGGCTAGTTATGCCTTTTGGTTTGTGTAATGCAACAGAAACTTTCATGTGAGTTATGGATAGTGTTTTACGTCCATTCCTTGATGAATTTTTTAGTATGTACTTAGATGACATTTTAATTTTCAGCAAAACAAGAGAAGATCATGTCTTGCATGTGAATAAAGTGCTTGATATTTTGAAGAAAGAGAAATTGTTTCTTAAGATGTCAAAGTGTGAATTTGGAAAGAATTATTTGGTCTATTTGGGACATATTGTAGGAGGAGGAGAATTGAGGATTGATCCTTCTAAAGTGGAAGCCATTGTGAGTTGGCCCACACCCAAAAAAATTACCGAGGTAATAATTTTCTTAGGTGCAGCTCAATATTGGAGGAAGTTTATTGCTAACTTTTTTTCCATTGCAGTTCCTATGCATGCATTGACAAGTGTGAAGAAATTATTCCAATGGGGAGGCAAAAAAAAACAAGCTTTTGAAGCTTTAAAATAAAATATCAGTTCAGCTCCAATCCTTGCATTACCAAATTTGAGACATCCATTCGAGATACAAACTAGTGCTAGTGATTATGTCATGGGCACAGTACTTTTGCAGCATGGTAAGCCTATCACTTTTCATTCTAAAACTTTTAATGGTGTTGTGACTAATTATCCTACATATGACAAAGAACTATATGTGTTGGTACAAAGTTTCAAGAAGTGGAAACACTACTTGATGGGTAAAGAGACTATTGTACATACTGATCACCAACCATTACAGTACTTGCAGTGGCAAACAAAATTGCAACAATCAAGAAATTTCAGGTGGATGGCATTTCTTCAACGGTTTCACTTGGTTATAAGGTATGAGAAAGGTATTTTCAATAAAGCTACATATATTCTTTCAAGACCAGTCATTAGTGCTTCTACTTTACTCAAAAATTATTCTATTGTACATGAGAGTTACATAGAACAATATGCACCTGACATTGATTTTCAAGATGTGTATGCTAGTTTGAGTGAAGGGAATCAAGTTGAAGATAAAGATTATCACATGCATAACAATTTGTTGTCTCATTTGGGCAAGCTATGTATTCCACAAGGAGAGAGGCTAAGTGTCATGAGAGAAGCTCATTCATCTATTATTGCTGGACACTTTGGGGTAAGAAAAACAATGGCAAATCTACACGGGTATTGTTATTAGCCTCGCATGATAGATAGTGTGTCATGTTTTATAAGAGGTTGTTCTATGTGTGCAACAAGTAAGCCTAGTAATAGGAAGCTTGGGTTGTACACGCCACTACCGGTACCATCAAGGCCATGGGAAAGTGTCTCCATGGACTTTGTTGGAGGTCTACCTATGTCAAGAAAACAACATGGTTATCTTTATGTAGTTGTGGATAGATTCAGTAAAATCTGTATACTTATGCCATGTAAGAAAACCATTACTGCTGAACAAACTGTTGAACTCTATTTTCAACATGTTTGGGTTCATTTTGGATTTCCAACTTCTATTTTTAGTAACATGGATTCCAATTTCATTGGGATTTTTTGGTCAAATCTATGGAGAATGATGGACACAAATTTGAAAAAGAGTACCTCTTTTCATCCACAAACAGATGGAAAAACCAAGGTGGTGAACAGAACAGTTGTGCATCTATTGAGAGGATATTGTAGCAAACATCCTAAGTTGTGGAATGAACAAGTGCATTACATCCAAAACGTTTACAACCGGGAAAAGCAATCTTCTACACAAACCTCACATTTTGAAGTATGCTTTGGGTATTTTCCAAAATCTCCATTAGACTTCATTTTTGGGAAGGGTGTTGTAATTGATGGCCATAGTGACATTAATAAGGCTCGAAATTTCATTGATAAAATTCAGATTATACATCAACAAGTTCAAGAACAACTTGAGAAAAGTCAAAGAAAATACAAAGAGATGCATGATAAACATCGGGTTGATCACAAGTTTCAAGAGGGAGATGAGGTATGGTTTCACATTAGTAAAGAAAGGATGCAAGGGGAAGTTAAAAATATCAAACCCATTCACTATGGTCCTTTAAATATCATAAAACAAGTTGGTAATAATGCATTCCAACTTGACTTTCATTCTTACATGCAAATGTATTCAGTTGTTAATGTTGAAAACTTACACTTGTATGAGCCACCTTTGATAGATGATCAAGGAAGTGATGTTCAACTACCTTCTATTGAATATTTCTTTCCAGAATATCTGGATGAGCTCAAAGAAGATACAATTCTTGATAGGAGGATAAGAGCATCAAAGAGGGGAAGCGTTGACTACCTTCGAGTTGGGCTCAATGGCACTAAACCAAGCAAGGAAAAGTGGATAGAGGTTGGAAAGGTGAGGGAGTTGTACCCTCATCTACTGAATAGGTAATCAATTATTTTGGGGTCCAAAAGCTTCCCAATGGGAAGGAATGATCAGGAGTTCATAAATTTTGCTCAAAATTCAAAGTTAAAGGATTAGTTTTAAACCAGGATGGTTGGGTAAATATCATCTTCCTGATTCTAGTGTCGTAAACAGTTCGAAACACTGATGTCGTATGAGGGAGATATCACGTTCTGATCGAAATGCCAAACAGGTAAAATTGCGACACTTTGACTGGGATGCACAGTCAGCAAATGGGTGGATGTACAGTCAGAAAAATAGAATATTCCTTGAAATATTCCCTCCACTGAACCAACCACGGGTTGATAAGTGTCACAATGCTATTGGTTGAATGGGTTTTGAAGAGCCAATCATAGTGTGACATAGGGCCAGCCTTGAGGCCGCCACATGTCCCTGAAACAACATATCAAAATTTTGTTGGAGGTCGCAGGAATAAACCCCCACACCTCCCACTGGGCACGCACAAGTCTTACCATCTGCACTACACGTTATTTCTTAACCTTATGGGTGATGGTTTATACTTATGGTTGAATGAATTCATGTTTGGGGGTTGGAACCATCGACGGTCCCAACCCGCCAGCGGTTCCAGCGTGTATTATCACATGGCAAACACAAACCATTTCAAACTATAGTCTATGCAAAAAACCATAAACCGTTCCACAGTGTTGTCACATGGTGATGTTTAATGCCAACCTCAGCGTGGTAAATACCTAACCTATAGCATTCAATCCGTAGTAAAGTTTACAACTGGAGTTCCAACTTTAGTTTGCGCCTTGGGTTCCGCTAACAACTGTTGTTAACTGCGGGTTTTGGGATTGTCATGTGGCCACCCCAACCGTCAAGTTTAATGTTGTGGTTATTTTGGTAGGTAGTTTGGTAGGAATGCCTAAATTGGTGGCCTATGCCTAATTTATCTCCAGTTAAGTGGAGTTCTCCACTTTTAGTGGAGCTTTTCTAGGTGAAACTGGGCAAAAGAGTAGGAGACTCAATTTTCACCGATTCTGAGTGAATGAAGAGTCATTTTTTACTAATTGGAGCATTATGGAGCTATTGGTGCAAAGAAAACAACCATTAGAGCACTTTAACTACATATAATAGCAAAAAATTGAGCATAATGAAAGATGGATATGTCATTGGCGGCTGGATCAGCAAATGTAGCCTAGGAGGGGTGAACTAATTTATCATGCCTGCTGTGTAAATTTCACATAGTGACTTATATCTATGTTTTACATTGTTTTTCAATGTTATTTAAGCTTTTTTTATTCTTCTAATTCACTAAAAATAATCTACAATTCATGGAAAAAATCCTCAATGCTTATGCAAACTAATGAGACAAGTATGCACATGTTTTTAAACTGAAAAGATAGTTAGCACAACAAAACTAATATATGAATTTTAGATCAGAAGAGAGACTTTGGATCTACGAATCTGAAGCCAGGGAAAGGTGCCCCCGAACCGCAAAAAAAGGGGAAAATCCAAAGCGGGGTGACTCAAAACAACACCACAAAGACAAATAAGGACACGGGGAAGTGATTTGAATTTCATAACAACCCCACTCACAACACAAGTAAGTGTCAGGCCAAACAGTCATTGGTGGCCGATTTGAAGGCATCTTAATCAGATGCATGTCTTGATTTTGAGTTAGAACCAGAAAAGGGCAATGACAAAGGGAAGAAAATCATTGATACTGAACCCAATGCCAACATTGTCACCACTACTACCACCAAGCTCCATAGGGAGGAGCCCGAGGATCCATAAGAGTGGGAGTGCCTCTTCCATTCCCATATGTGGGTGAAGGGTTCTCCACTGCAATTCCTAGTCGATAGTGGTAGCTAAAAGAGAAAAATTTCATCAAAGGTCATGAAGCGACTCACCCTATTAACCATAGCACACCCGCAGCCATATACCATTGGGTGGCTTCACTAAGGAAGATATCTTCGCATCAGCCATAAGTGTTGCCTTCCGTACAGCATCAAGCCCTTCACGCATGAGGTATTATATGATGTTTCTCTTCTTGATGTGCCTGATGTATTATTGGTCCAACCATACTTGTGGAAGCTACATGATGTGTATGAGTCTAGGCATTGTTATTATTACTTTTGGAAATAAGTTGTACAAGATATCGAAGGTAGTGTCGTCTCCTGCCATCCCTTTTATTACTACAAAGCCACATAGTAATATTATTTCCCAAACCATGAAATTTATTTTAATTAAAATTATCCCACAGGCCAAGAAGAATATTATGGCCATAGCCTCAAAACAGGGCTCCCATGCATAGCAGTAGCAGATGGGAAAAGTCGTGGAGGAATACAAGGACATTTTCTCCTCACCCACAGAGGATCCTCTACAGTGTCAGGTCAATCACTCCATCGATCTGACGCTAGGCACGTTGTTGCCTGATGTTTTCATACCGCATGTGACCACACAAACAAAATCCACACATGTATTGTCTGAGGCTAATAAAGTAACCAAATTTATTGAATGCATCCAACACGTCCGCCAGCAAGTCCACAACATCTTAGATAAATCTAATGCCAAGTACAAGCAGTGCCATGATCAGCATCATGTGCCACACAACTTCCACATGGGTGAAAAAGAGTGGCTACATTTTCAAAGGGAACGCCTCGCTGGATGCCACCGCAAGCTTCACTCACTCCGATATGGGCCATACACCATCACCAAGGCAAGTGGCTCACCAGGGACCAAGTTCAACAGAAGTTTCCTGATCTCATGGAGGAACTCAATGCAATGGGGACCATTGCTTCCTAAGGGGGGATGGATGATCCAGGTGGATATTGGTGTCCATGCTCCTATTACACTTGGGCCCCACAATTTTTTTCTTTCATTTTTTCAGTTTCCTTAATTGTAGCACAATTTACTATTTTTAATTGTTTTTCGGGTCCTAAACTTCTAGAGCTGTTTTGAGGCCCTAAACGACATTTTTTTGGAAAACTGGTTGCAACATGGGTGTATAACCAATGTTTCTCACTCAAACATTGTAGTCCTTAGATAGATATTTCTAATGAGGTATTGTGTGTGTCAAACGGAGATCGTATGCCAAAGTTACGTCCCTAGGAAGTTGATGTACCAATTTACCCAAACAGAGCCCATAGTTTTGGTGTTTCATCTCCTAGGCTTAGGTTTTTTATGTTTATGGTTTTCCATTGTTTCGTAGTAATAAATAGGCCTTCGAGCCTTATTGTAACATGGTTCAGAGACTTGTAGCTGCCACATCTCTTCTCATAGATAAGCTACCATCGCCCTAGCTAGTTTATTTCCATTATGTATGTAATCATATTTCAACTATTTGATACTAATGAAATGAAGTGTTATTTCTGTTGCATCTCTGCATTTATGTGTATTTATGTTTTTATTGCGTTCCTGCATAAGTCCAGATCAATTTCTGACTAGTTGGAAGAGTCTTATCCGGAAAGCTCTATTGCTAATAAAAAGTTCCAGTTTTATCTTAAGCTTGCTATGAATGAAAATGTGGATGAATGAACATGTGTGAGAGGTTTTTAGGGTGTTCATGGTCATCATTATTTTTATCACGATAGAGTTGTGTCCTGGATAGAACATTCTTTTATGTTTAACTTTTTTTGCATACGTGACCTTCTTTATCACGTGCAAGCTATTCAGGTAAATATTTTTGTTTTTGCACTTTATTTCATGCTGGAACTAATTGTTCACATCTTTGTGTTTACAGGTCAGGAGCAGCTCTTTTTGTTGCATTTGAAATTTGATTTCACTTGATCTTGGCCTTCTAGTTTAGATAGATTAATATTTAGGTATAGTTTTGTTTGTTTCCTTATTGCATTCTAGTTTCTTTTACATTGCATTACAACACTTTTCTTGCATTCCTCTTCTCATTTGAGTTTTTTTCCCTGCACCCCCTTCACTATTCTTTATGTACTACTTTGTTTTCTTATTTTTCTATCTTATATGTCATGTCATTTTTATTTCATCTATTTTCTTGTGCTTTGTTTTAATAAGACTGTGTATGATAGTTTCCTCATTCAGCTTTGATGTAGTATGAAATTTTTTTTAAATGAGGGCACTGTGACAACTAACAATGCTTATCTTGCTTGTGGTCTCCTTCTTTGTTTGGGCCTAAATTTCTTAAGATTCCATGATGCTCTAACGAAGAATACGAATCATTCTAAATGTAAAGCTTTATCAAATCTATGATGGCCGGATCTATTATAGGACCTTCGTCCCTTGAGTCGGTAGTTGTATGGATTGGTTTCTAACATGTCATCTCAGTCGAGTAGAGAATGGAAAGGAGAAAACTTAAGTGAGAAAACTAATTTCAGAGGTGTATGTATAAGAATATTTGTAAAAAAAGGAACAATCTCTCTTTCTCATAAAATAATTCGTGATACCTCTTCCACCCATGGTGAAATAAACATCGATAAAATATTAATGAGCTAATAAAATAAATAAGGGGTGAAATAAGAGAAAGGATTATTGTGTAGAGAGGTGAAGCAAGCAGCTTCACTGAGGTATTGAACATGCAGTGAAGTAATTCTTGCAATTCATTGAAGTGACTTTTTCAGGGTACTGAATTGGCTCACTGGAAGCAGAGCAACACCAGAGATGATAGTAAGACTTTGAAGATCTTAAACTCACAATTTACATACTTTTACCCCCTGATAAAAACTATTGAAGTTTGACTAGTTTTATGAGTGTGTCAAAATAACAAGAGGAACATGAGAGACTACATCTATAATCTAGATAAGTAAGGAATTTATAGTAATCTATAGGATAATAGAATAATTCCTAAAAGCTAGATATTGTGTGTAAAAGTTAGATCTAAACAGAGAAGTTGGGGTTCTTCCAATGAATCTCCAATTGTTGTAGTTGCTACAACGCCCTCCAAAATTTTTCCTACCCTCATTTTGGAGCTTCCTTATGATCATTCCATCTTTTGTTTTAGGCCATTAACTGTAATATTCCCAATTAGCAGCAGCTAATTGGAAATAATAATTTTTTCTCAGATTTTTCTTTTCTAATGTTCAGCCAAAAATAAAAGGGTGTTGGGACCCATAACCCAACTTAGGATAAATGATCTACCTAAAGTGACTTAGCCAACATAATTATTTTAGAGTGGGGCCCAGGGGGACCAAGTGACAGCACAGGGAGAGGGACAACACAGAGGCTGCATGGCCCAGGTAGCCCAGTATCAGCATGGGCCAGGACATCGCATAGTAGGCAAGGCAGCGTGGCAAGGAGGACAACGTAGCATAGTGGGGCACAAGGGGATGTTAGGGTCTCAAGCATAAAAGGGAGTGAGGACATAGCTTCTCATTCATTCTATTATGCATCTTCAGAATTCTGTCTAACAGATATTGAGCACACTTATGATGTTTAACTAAGTCTAAAAGTGTTGTTCAGCACGCGGGTTTCTCCGAGTAGAGATCTGAACCTCAACCTCGGGGGACTTTGAGTGCCTTCTTAGGTGAGGATATTTACCTTCAGTTTTTAGAGCAGAGAATATAAAACCATCCATCCAAGAGTTACACAGTCTTAAAGCAACGCAGTCACTCATAGAGGTTACGTAGTTTTGGAGGATGGCAGCTCTGAGAGTGAGGGATCTTCAGTAGTTTCAGTCCGGGAGAAGTGTGAGGGGATCAACCCTTCAAAAGTTTTCTTTTGGATCAGAGAGAGGCCAACATTTCTAGCCATTCATTTCATAGGCCAGCGTACTCACCAAGAGTGCGTAATTTTACCAAGGGGGTCAAATTCTTGGGTCAGCCTTTTCGGAATTCATTCTTTGGTTTTTCCAGGTTTTGGGAGGAGAGTTCATAGCTGGAGTTTCATAATTTTCTAAGCAGTGCAACAACCCCAAAGAGTAGCTCCATTCCAGCCAGAATCAACACTTACCAGCAGCAGCAGCAGCTCGGGGATTTATGCAGTCACAAGGAGAAGAATCAATCCATACCAGGGTTTGGAGAGTTATTTCATCTTGCCTTGAGAAAGCCAAGGTGCCATCATTCTGATTACCTTCTTGTACTCATTTCCTATTTCCAAATCTATAATAAAATGTCTCAGCTTTTCTGAAATGTTTGCATTGATTTTCATGGTGCATCTCTATTAGCTGTAGTTTTGTTTATGTTGCATTGTATTGTTGTTTATTTCCCATTTGGAATATTACAGTGGTATCAGAGCTCATAGAATTGGCTCAGCCTGTGGACTCATATCAATCAATGACACTTAGAGACAAAGAATACATCACCTACCAAAAGCAGTGGTACAGGAGCAGAGAGCGAAGGCTCGAGCCCACATTTGGTGAAGGGAACAACGTTCCAATAGAGGACGCAGATGAGGAAGCACCTATGGCAAAAGAATTAGATGACGAGAAGGAATTCGGTAATCTCCTCTTGAATTTTGTACAGGAACTCTCCATAAAAATAGAGGATATGGGTCAAAATATTGATGGGTATAACAAAAAGCGTGAGACCCCAAGGGGATTTCACATCGGAGAAGGGTCTGGCACTTCTCATCACACACAGGAGCATAACACAGTGCAAAAAGTGGTGCTACACACTCCCCCAAGTTCCACTATGCCCACACTCTTAACTAAAGGTACGGGAATGGGAGGACCCCAAGAGCTGGAGGTGGATCATTATGGGGATTATTTTGCAAAGTATCAGTCATACGGGTGAGAGTTTAGTGAAGCTATAAAGGATGTGGGTACATGTAGGGAGGTGAACTTCAACGTACCATGGGAATATTTTTCTTTCCAACATATGACAGGTCATCAAAATGTTCAGCAAAAGCTTGGTGGAAAAGTTGGACATTTACTCTCAGCTAAACTAGATGGCGGAGGTGGAGGCCATCAAGGTGGTAGCGCTGCACCTTGAGGGGGAAGCTCATGACTAGTGGTTCCATGGGATGGCCACGTTGGGTCACTCAGCAGTGACAACGTATGCAGATTTCACCTTGAGATTGGTGGATATATTTGACTGAAAGGATCTAGAAGAGAATTTTGTCGAGTTGGCCAAGCTCAAACAGTTCGAGAACTCAGAGACTTACATTTCTGAGTTCTTGAGACTTTCTGTGATGGTGCCAAACTTTTCCATAGCGAGGAGGATTTACATGTTCATTGATGGGTTGGTAGAGCCTCTGCGTGGGTTAGTCATGTCCACTAGGCCTGCTACACTTCAGGACGCAGTTGGGAGGACATTGGACTTACAAGATGCTTTGCCCAATAGTAGAGCTCCTTTCCCCTAGAGACCGGCATTTCAGCCAAAGTGGAAAGACATGAAAGTTCCACCACCGGAGGGGAACCAAGGCCAAGGGCATTTGGATGATGAAACCCAGAGAGATTTGAGATAGAGGAAGCTATGCTTCACATGCCAGGAGCCATGGGCATCGAGTCTTCGATGTGTTGCAGGGAAGGCACATTACATCAAGGTATTCTTCGATAGTGAGGGAGAAGAATATGCTTATGAGGAGTTAGAGGGAGATACTAGTGCTGAGGCACCGAAAGGAGATCATCCACCACCAACTCCCCCAGGAGCAGGAGGGGCAACGTTTGCACCCACGGGAGGAGTCCTTGCATCTTTGTGAGAAGTTCCGAAGTATTTGACACTACGTGTTTGAGGCACCATCTAGGGACATCGTATTTCATTTTTGGTATATAGCAAGGCCACTCATAACTTCATTGATTCCAAACTAGTGCAAAGGAGGGGCATACCGACAGATAGTTTTGATGGCTTCTTAGTGTTGGTTCCGGGTGCTAGAACCATTCAGTGTATGAGGTAGGTTCCAGAATTGACAGTGACCATGTGTACGTACACGATGAAAAACCACTTCTTTGTGGTTGACATCCCAAATACCAATGTGGTATTGGGAGTTCAGTGGTTGATTACGCTAGGTAAGGTCACCACAGATTAGGATACATTGTAGATGGAGTGGACAGACAAGAAGAGTGGGAATCATGTGATGATCAGAGGCATGCACACATACCCTCCTCAAATAGTTTCAGTACACCGGATGGAGGCTGAATTTCGGAAGGGGGACATAGAGTGGGTAGTAGAATTGTGTATTTCAGAGGCAAGAGTCACAGGGCAGTCAGTACACCCCAATGTGTAGCCGATATTGGACATATACTCCATGATTTTTGGGGACATAGCACTAGGAAAGCTTCCAGACCAGGCATTTGAGCACACTCTCAAGTTGGAGCAATGGATCTAGGCAAATATCACCACCCCCTATACGCACCCCAAGGCCTACAAGAATGAGATTGAGAGAACTATCCATGAGCTCTTAGAACTAGGACACATCTAACCCAGTACTAGCCCGTTTGCTTCTTTTGTTGTTTTGTTGAAGAATAAGGATGGCACATTGTAGATGTGCATTGACTACAGGGGACTCAACAAAAATACCATGAAGAATCGATACCCCATCCCTAGGATTGACGAGTTGATGGATGAGCTGAGGGGATCGAAGTTCTTCTCCAAGATCGATCTAAGGTCAGTGTACCATCAGATCAAGGTGAGGGACCAAGACGTCCCGAAGATTGCATTCAAGTGCCACCACTGCCATTTTGAGTTTTTGGTGATGGCTTTCAGGCTAACCAATGCACCGACCACCTTTCAGTATTGCATGAACTACATCTTCGTGGCCATTTCTGGAATTTTGTGCTGGTGTTATTTGATGATATCCTCATATACAACCAAACTTGGGAGGAGCACTTGTAGCACATTGAAGTTGTACTGTGTATTTTGGAGGAGCAACATTTCTATGCTAAGCTCTCCAAATGCGAGTTTGGGCTAACAAAGATGCTCTACTTGGGGCATATCATTGTTGTGGATAGAGTGAGAGTCCATGATGAGAATATTTGGGCCATCTGAGATTGGTCGGAACCAAAGAATGTGATAGAGCTCTGGGGATTTGTAGGCATCTCCACCTATTACCAGAAATTTGTCAAGGGGTTTTCTCAACTTGTTGCACCCCTCATAAATATTACCATGAAGGGGGCATTTGGCTGGGTTGATACTGCGCACAGGGATTTTGACAAGCTCAAAAGATGTGATGAGCAGTTGTCTGGTGTTGGCTTTTCCGAACTTCACGCAGCCCTTCATTCTGGAGTATGATGCTTCGGGAGAAGGAGTAGGTGTAGTGTTGATGCAGGGGGGCCACCCTATAAATTTCAAGATTCAGAAGCTACTGCCACATGAGAGGTTGTATCTGATATACGACAAGGCCCTATGTTGGCCACTATGCATGAATTGGCCAAGTTTTGGCAGTATATGGTAGGTAACAGGTTTCGGGTGAGGACTAATCACAATAGCCTCCGGTTTTTCCTTGAGCAGAAACAGTTACACGAGAGGCAACAGAAGTGGGTCAGTAATATTCAGGCCTACGACTTTGACATTGAGTATGTCAAAGGGAAGAACAACGTGGTGGCAGATTCTTTGTCATTCATGCCAGCAACGCTGTCCTTGATGATCCTAGACGTAGACTGGAGGGCTCAACTGTTGGTTGAGTATTCGAAAGACCGATTTTCCTGTGAGTTGTTGGACGGCCATATTGCAGATGATAGGTACAGGGTGATGGATGAGGTCATTTATTACCGGGACAGGATCTTCTTGACTGGGGGTTCCCAACTCAAGGAGAAAATACTGCATGCATCTCATGATTCTCGGTTATCAGGCCACTAGGGATTCACAAATACCTACAAGGCCATCAAGGAGAGGTTCTCTTGGAGAGGTCTCAAAGAGAACGTACTCAAGCATGTCAAGGTGTGTGAAGTGTGTCAGAGGAATAAGGGGGAGATGAGCCACCTTGCCAGTTTCTTATAGCCACTTCCCATTCCGGAAGGAAAGTGGGAAAGCATCTCTATGGACTTCATTACAGGGTTGCCCACAGTGCAGGTCAAGGATTCCATCTTTGTGGTTATTGATCGACTAACAAAGTATACCCATTTCTTCGCCATATCAGTGCAGTACACAGATTCATAGGTGGATGAGCTATTTTTCTGGGAATTTTTTAGGTTACATGGTCTTCCCAAGACCATAGTCAGTGACAGGGACAATCGTTTCAAAGGAAGCTTTTGGTAGGAGCTCTTTCGTTTAGTGGGTATAGAGTTAACTCCTAGTACCAGCTACCACCCACAAACGGATGGGCAGACTGAGGTAGTGAACAAGTGGCTGGAAGGCTACTTGCAAAACTATGTCATGGGGCAGCAAAAGGCATGGATGCATTGGCTTCACTTGGGAGAATACTGCTACAACACTACTTTCCATATGCCTATTGGTGTGTCTCCATTTTATGCTTTGTATGGATATCATGCTTTGAATTTTTTTTTATGATATGTTTTGAGCTAGCAAGGCCCCCAGGGCCAAGGATTGGATCCAAGAGAGCAAATATATACTCTGTGCTCTTAAGGAAAACTTAACCACAACAAAGAACCAACATAAGCAGTATGAAGATAGAGGGTGGGTAGAAAGACAGTTTGAGGTAGGTGACTTGATCTACCTCCGACTTCAGCCATACAGGAAATCTACACTGAAGCAGAAGGGGGCTAAGAAGCTCAAGCCCTGCTTCTATAGGCCTTACAGAGTAATCCAGTGAGTAGGATAGATTTCTTATGAGTTGGGGCTGCTGTTGGGGAGTAGTATACATAACATTTTTCATGTATCATGCCTAAAGAAGGCTTTGGGGCAACAGGGGAGATCCCACCTACAAATGATGAGGGGCATTTGGTGTTATGGCCAGAAACTATTCTAGACACCCGGGAGAGATAGTTACGAAGCAGGAAAATCAAGGAGTACTTGGTGAGATGGAGGAATATCTTGGATGAGGATGCCACTTGGGAGGGTGAGAAGATCCTGCATCATCCATCCTTGAAATTTCTTGAGGACAAGCAACATTTTGGTGGGGAGGGTTGTAATATTCCCAATTAGCAGCAGCTAATTAGCAATATTAATTTTTTCTCATATTTTTCTTTTCTAATGTTCAGCCATAAATAAAAGTGTGTTGGGACCCATAACCCAACTTATGAGAAATAATCTCCCTAAAGTCACTTAGCCAACATAATTATTTCATCATGGGGCCTAGGGGGACCAAGTGACAATGCAGGGAGAGTGACAGCGCAGAGGCAGTGTGGGTCAGGCAGCCAAGTGGCAGCGTGGGCCAGGACAATGCAGAGTAGGCAGGGCAGCGTGGCAAGGAGGATAGCGCAGCATAGTGGGGCCCAAGGGGATGTTAGGGTCTTAATCATATAAGGGAGTGAGGGCCTAGCTTCTCCTTCATTCTATTATGCATCTTCAAAATTCTGTCTAATAGATATTGAGCATGCTTATGCTGTTTAGATAAGTCTGCAAGTGATGTTCAACACGCGGGTGTCTTCGAGTGGAGATCCCAACCTTAGCCTTGGGGGACTTCGAGCGCCCGCTCAGGTGAGGAGATTTGCCTTTAGTTTTTAGAGTAGAAAATGTAGAACCATCCATCCAAGAGTTATTTAGTCTTCAGGCATCGCCGTCACTCACAAAGGTTACCCAGTTTTGGAGGATGGTAACTCTGGGAGTGAGTGATATTCAGTAGTTTCAGTCTAGGAGAAGTGTGAGGGGATCAACCCTTCACAAGTTGTATTTTGGAGCATAGAGAGGCCATTATTTCGAGCCATTCAATTTAGACACTACTACATTTGGGGGAAATTCTGACACTTGGTTCCGACACTTTTGACCAAGTGTCGGAAATTTCCCCAAATTTTTTCAATCCCACCCGAAACCGTCATTATACTGACGTTTATAGAAAAGTTTCGCAATACCGAAACTTAGACAACGTGTCGCAATTGCGACGTTTGGAGGAATACGTTGCAATTGCGACACTATTCCCCAAAGCGTCGCTATTGCAACGGCTGCCTCCAGACGTCGCAAGTGCGACACAATGTCTAAGTGTCGCAATTGCGACGTTTGGAGGTATCTGTTGCAATAATGACGCTTTTTCCGCCGTCGATATAACGACACTTATATGTGCGCTACATAAAAATATGAAACTTATATGCGCGCTACATAAAAATGATTTTATTAAAAATACGAAACTTATATCCGTCGCAACAGCTACATTAATGTCTGATATCATGCACACATTCGCCCTCCACTCTTGCAGAACAGCATTCGCCCTTAGCATTTTCCCTCAGCATTCGCCCTCATCTCTTGCAGAACAGCATTCTCCCTCAGCATTTGCCCTCAACTCTTGCAGAACATCATTCGCCCTCAGCATTCGCCCTGAGTTCTTGCAGAACAGCATTCGCCCTCAGAATTCGCCCTGAGCTCTTGCAGAACAACATTCACCCTCAGCATTCACCCTGAGCTCTTGCAGAACAGCATTCTCCCTCAGCATTCGCCCTGAGCTCTTGTAGAACAGCATTCGCCCTTAGCTCTTGCAAAATGGTAATTTCTTACTGCAGGCCCTTCCTCCTATAGTAGGGTTGACTCTATTTGGGTTTTTTTGGTCAATTCCATTGGATTGTGTTAGGCTGTAGGGTTCTCTTTAGATGTTAAGAATCATGATTCAATACCCTCTATTATCTTCATCACCCAATACAAGATTTAAATTTTTCCCAAAGAAACGCTTATTAATTTGGTAGCCATTATTTCTCCCTGCTTTAAAAACCCTACATTTAAATGAAAACAAGCATTGCATTTCAACTACAAAAATATATTAGTGTTCAAGTGTACATGTGTGCATCACTTGTGTAGGGTATTCCTTTTCCACTTTCACATTATCCAAGAATGTGTGCGGTATAGTTCATATTTTTTGTGATTTAGATTATCTTGAAAAAGGAAAGGTAAATTATTTCCCATGGAAAAAGAAGGTTTTCCCTTTTTACTACTAGAAATGGTACAACAAAGTTCCATTTCTACCCGAAACTCCTATGAAACAGGAACCAAATAAAGGCCATGTCCTCAATGGACATCATTTGGCTTTTGAAATGGCCATTGCACCGTGTTGTTTCTTATATTACATCACGATAGTTTCTTAGGTCATTTCTTGTTTCTTGAGATGAAAAACAACCAAAGAAATTGTGAAGATCCTTTCAAGAAATAAATGACCATTTCTCAATCATATCTCAACTATTTTTTATTGTATTCAGTGGTTGCTTACTTTGAGAGAAATTTGACACTTTTATAAGGAATATAACATAAAAACACAAAATGGGAAGGAATTGATGAGGTAGATGTCCTTTAGTTGTTGTCAATTAAGAATTGATAATACACGATGCATGTTCTGTACTACAAACTAGATTCCTTCCTGGAGTTAGGACACAGAGTATTGAATCAAAGTTGTAGTTTCTAACTTCTTGTATTGGTTCATCGATCTTGAAATTCAGACATTGCATGTCTTCATTGCTTCATGTTTGAATAATTTGCATCATATCGTACAATAGGAAATTAGGAATTATGATTATTATTACTTTATGGATCTATTAAGTTACTTTTAAGTTTGCATGGTTTAGTGTGAAATTATTCTAGTGTGCCCCTAGGCCCAGGTGAAGGAATGTCAAGGACTGAGAACCCTAGTTTTTTAATGTTATTGTTTCTAACTATTTTTTAAAACATACAAATTACAATTAAATTTTAAAACTTAAGAGTTAAAACTTAAATGATTCAAATGAATTGGTATGCTATTTGGATGAATTGGTCTGGCATATTTAGAAAGATCAAACCTCAGAAATAAACATGTCTATTTTTTAATGGTAAAGAAGTCTTAGACATTAAAGTTACAGCTCTGTTATAGTAGATGTATAAAATGCTTCCTACAGGTTTATTGGCATGGGGTTGATTGAATACAATCTGGACATACACAGCCTAATTTCCAAGAGGGATTATTTTTTCACACCAAAGGTGATGTAGCTACTATGACTATGATGCAAAACTGGACAAATAGCATATCTATCATACTAGGCATGGCTTAGACAGAGTAGTTACTGGTGAATAAATTTCTGCTGGCTTTGACTTTAAATGTAACAGAAATTTAATCTCTTAACCAGAGGTTTCCTGGATCTTAATTTTGTGAATTTTCTGCCTTGGGACTACTATGAAATATTATACAAAACAACAGTGGAAGTGAAAAGTATTCCAATTTTAATGTTCTCTTATAATTAAATTTCCCAAGGGAGGACAAAGTAGCCTATCCAAATCCATAGGCTATAGTCAATTATAAAGGGGGAAGTTAAAACTTTAAAAAAAAAAAAATTTAAACCTTAAAACATACCTACCTATCCATGAATCATAAGTTCATAACTTACCCAACGAAAGCGTAGACTTACCACAAACATCCATCCTCAAATTGCTATGGATGAGCTAGAGCCTCAAGATGAGAGTGATTCCTACTTGGAGAGCATGCTAAGTGAAGATCTAAGTGATGCTGATGACATGGATGTTGATGATATGGCTTGAGGAAGCCATTGCTCACTATTAGGCTTTAGCTATTTTTATTTTAGTATATCAAAATTTCCTAGTTCATGTTTACAGTTTGCCATTTGGAGATGCCTTGAGGCAAATTTTGAATTTAGTGTGACAATGGACATATATTTTGAAATTTTGAATCATGATTCTAATTTCTTATAGGTTATTAATATGTAAATTGAGCTCCAATTTGCACTTGATATCATATATGAATCATGATATTATCAAACTAGAAAATTTGAAATTTCAATGACAAATGTCACATGTGAATGTTGAAACTTGAATGTTGAATGATGTGCATGTTTAAATCTTTAAAGTTTAAAGTTTATAAATTATTAGTAATTTACAAATTACTATATTGGTGTCATTAAATTTATAATTTATAAATTATAATTTAGAAAATATAGTATTATATATGATACATAAATTATAATATATATTAATATAGAAATACCCAGATGAACCCACGCACCCGGTTTCAAAAAATGTCGTCCCCGTCCCTGTCCCCGTCCTCGAACCCACGTTTCCTGGCAACATAGTTTCAAACATTAAATATCAACAAAATCGTTTAAAGGATATTGAAAGGAAAAAGGTGATGGAAGATAGAAAGTGCCTTACTTAAATGATCTAAGGATTTTTCAATAGTTGCTCCAAAAGCTTCACTTCAAGGCCCTTCAAGATTGTCTCCAACAATGCTATACCATCAGCTTCAACAATGTTGCTCCAAAAATGTCCTCAAGGTATTCACAGCAAGTTTACTAGAAGTTGCTCCAACAATATATTCAATAAGGTCTTCATTGTCAACTCGTCTCTTGTTTGAGTGCCTTAATGTGCAATGACATGTTTCCAGGACTGAATTCAATGCAAAGCATATTTGAAACTCTAACTCTGTCTTCCAGTGTCTTATTAGAAATTATTTCAGTTTTCATTTTGTGTTTTCAAGTTAGATATTGTTTTCAAGTTTTTACATTTATAATTTTATTGCAATGTGGCAGACTGATCAGAGCAGTGCAGGAACAACCCCGAGACGGGATGATCGCGGAAAGAGGCCAGCGGAAGAACATGTAAAGTGCCAGCATTGCTCTATCTTCAGGTATTTTAGTTATTTACACAATTGAAATAATATTAATTTTGTTCAAATATGCAGACACCTAGCCATGGTACGCCTGATGATTCCCTCTTTGAGGAAGAGCTTTCTTCATCCCTATCTCCAGTGTTCTTGTTGCGAAAAAAGGCACGAGATGCAAGGTCGAAATTTAATACTTTGATAGATGCGCCTCAAACACCTGAAACAGAAGAGAGGATTAAAAAACTTATGAGCCAGCTAGAAACATATCAGGTAATAATTAAAAGTCAAAAGGATGTTTTTTTTGTTCTGCATGAGATGAATTGTGATAGTTTGATTTTTAATTTTTACATTGACTAAACTAACAAAAATTTCTTTTGTATGTAGCATTTTCTGGCACTTGCTGAACCCGGTGTTGGTGGTAGTGGGACAGAAGGGCAAGAGATTTCCCAGCAACCCTCTCGTACACCTTCTACTCCTTTAGGTGCCAGCCAAGAAACACACCCTGCCTAAGCAGACACCCAACCAACCGTTGAACGTGTTGGCAATGATGAGGTTGATATGGCCAACTACATTATTGTGTTTCTTGGAGCTACACGTGTCAGCTCCACAGGGACCATTAATGGCACGTTCTTGGTGAACGATGAAGGTGTCCCTATAAAGCACGTACAAATCCTAGGAAAATTTTAATATTTTAAATATTTCATGTACTTTATCTAAAACATATTTATCATGATTTTTATTTTTAAATTAATGATAATATCTTTCTTTTTTTCTGTGTAGGAAACAATGAGTTCTACAGGTTTTTGGAGAGCCATGCGTTGGTAATTTTTGGCCCAACCATACGCACAGGGTGGAATTCCCAGAATTCCAACCTAAAAAAAGAACTTCTAGATTATCTAGAAGCCCTTTTTGGGGTCGGCACATTTGACAGAACAGCGGTGGCTCGGGTATCCAACAAATATTTGAAATATACCAGGGACACCTATAGGACGCAATTGCAATTTAACCCTAGATATGAGCGTCCTCTCACAGTTCCAGAGAGTGAGTGGAGATCACTCATCCATGACGAAAAAGAGAAAAGGGCAAAGAAAGAAGGAAAAATGCCAACTGGACCCGCAAGGTAAATTACAACTTTAATTCAATATTTTTAATTTTCTCTATGTCTAAAATAAAAGTGTGCTACGTCATATCTGACTTCAATCTTTTGATGCTAGGTTGTCTGACACCTCAAAGGCAACCAAAGCTAGGATTGAAAAAAGGGCCATCACAAGCTAGGCCAGGGCGGCTACTTGAATTTAGCCACAAGAATTGTAATTAAGTAGCTAAACATCTTATAATTAATTGTATCGCCTTCCAACATTTTTGTAATCCTATCAAATATGATTAAAAATACACAATCATATGTAATGTAGGGTGATGACTTCGGAACAGAAACTACAGAGGAAGATAAAAATATCGCTTTCCATTTTGGCTATCAAGCTGTAGTTGAACGTCGCAGAAGCTTGGGGCAGGTCCCAAGATCTACAATGCCTGATAAGGTAAAACATTAACCTTTCAATATTTTTGTTTTCGTCCATAAATTTAATGTCTAACCACTTTGTTTAAATCAGGGGAGCAACACTACCGACGAGGTAAATAACCCAGTTTTAGAGCCAGATGTAGATGATCCTCTCGTGCAACCTGATCATTGTAGTGGGGACCAGGCCGACAATGCTGCTATCAGTGAGGGCCGTGACGGTAATTAATTTCCACTTATATTTTTTTCTAATTATACCTTGATGGTTGTCCTTATAACGTTTTTTTGTTTAAATGACAGAGAATGTTTCCCTTGAGGATCTTACCACCAGAGAGAAAGACAGGGCAACAGTCCCAATGGCGACAACTGGTGCACCAGGTAAATAATCTCATTGCAATTTTTTTTATTAATATTACCGAACTAGTTCAATGATATTTAAAAATTGACAATTAAAATTTAATATTATCTGTTTTTGTAGGCGATGCCCCATCACTAGATGAGACCAGACATCGTGACTATGCGGCGACAACTGTTGCACCAGGTAAATAATCTCATTGCAATTTTTTTTATTAATATTACCAAACTAGTTCAATGATATTTAAAAACTGACAATTAAAAATTAATATTATATGTTTTTGTAGGCGATGCCCCGTCACTGGATGAGACCATACATCGTGACTACGCAACTAGGTCAGCGGTGACAACTGGTGCACCAGGTAAATAATCTCGTTGCAATTTTTATTATTAATATTACCGACCTAGTTCAATGATATTTAAAAACTGACAATTAAAATTTAATATTAGCTGTTTTTGTAAGCGATGCCCCGTCACAGGATGAGACTAGACATCGTGACTACGCAACTAGGTCAGCAGTGCGGGTTGAAAGGCACGAAACAGGAGCAGAGCACGATGATATTGATGATGTAATTAGGAGCTTTAGAAATAGGAAGAAGAAAAAGAAAATTTGATAATGTAAAATATTGTATTATTATAAGACAAACGTTACCATACTTGGAACGTTTTTTGCGTTATATAAAAAAACTCATTTATCATACTATTTTTATGTCAAGCATTAATTGCAATGTTTCCTTGCGTACTTTTTGTTGAATTGTTTTTTTATTAGTTATTGAATTTTTTTTTATGCTCATGAAAGTAAAAAATGAAATATAGATTGGGTATTGGGGAATTGAGAGTGATGTGAGGGGGGGGGGGAGGGGCCATAAGAGCTTCCACCTTCACATGGTTGGCCCTGTTTAGTAGAGAATAATTTATTGGAGCAATTTAATCTTGGAGCAAACCTCCTCGATCTAGTGTAGCAACAAAAAAGTCACTATTGACTTAGTTGCTACTCTTTCAGATCGTGGGAGGCTTGTTCCAAGTTCATGCGACTCCAATAAATTGTTCTTGAAACGAAAAGGAGCTTATTCAGGTATGTTTTGACATTTTCAACATATGTTCTAACATTATCATAAGAATTCATCTTAGAATAAAAAATACTACATCAATTACTTGTATTTATTGTATAGATAATGATGTATTTTGATTGAATTGGCAATGCAGGTACAAACCCTCTTGCATCATGAGCAATTCAACTTGTCAACCAGGGTCATGTCCAGGATATTTTTGCTTGTGCGCTTGACCAGGTTCGTAATGTCACATTTTGTAAGTTCCTTTACGGTTCATAATTCAATATTAAGCTTGTTCATGATTATTATCTAGGTTTTTTGTATGTGTTTTTTCATCTATTTGATTGTAAGCAACTTTGCATGTTTCCTGTTGTTCACTATGATTTCTCCCATTACCACTCCCAGGATGAATCCAACTTTATTGTTACATAGGTTACTTTATTGTTACTATGATTTCTCCATTCACGATTTCATAGGTTACATCATGTAAAGTTGTCAATCTCAGGTTGGTGATGAGCTTTAGTTCTCCAGATTTGGGGCTTTTCTGATATTTTCTCCCTCATGTCATTCCTGCATCACCTCATTGTTTGAGCATTCCAATTGTCTACCACTTGTACCAATTGGCACATGTCAATCTCTAATTGGTGCCACATTTCACCTATTTTCAGTGAGAGTTTAGGGTTTCTCTAACATAGCTTCAGAAATCCAATTCAGTGCCTGCTTGAATATCGTCACATAATACTCATGGTTTGGATTGATGAGCATGTTCTGAATGATTGGTTGATTCATAATAACCACCCATATAGTCATCTTGAGATATTTCAGAAGTTTTCTCGAGTTTCCTTTTTCACCATTTCTAGTGGGTGGGATGTTGTGGGGTGATCCATTAATACTGGTGCTCTTGTAGTAGGGAATTTGTTTTTGGGTATATAAAGGAGAATTTGATGTAGATATCCCATTCGATGCATTCATAGATGGGCATGAGAGGTCAATAATTTAAATTAAAAATATGCAACCTCTAGCATGGCAACCTGAACGCCGCGAGAGACACTGGTTAAAGATTGTTTTGTACTGGCCTTAATATAGTCGTCATTTCTTTCTATTATCTTAATGCAAATATATAGTTTGGTCTCATTAAAATGAGGATTGTGGTTGTATTTCTCTTTGGTTGTTTCTCTCTTAATGCTCCAGAAGTTGCCAAAAGTTGCGATAGTTTTTTAGTTTGCCTGTTACAACTTAAAAGTGGTTTTTAGCAATGGGAGTCATGTTTTTTAAGGTTCATACTAATATGAAGATCTTGTAATTCTATATTCAGCATAAGAGAAGATGGCCTCTGCTTTGGGCAGTATGACAACAATTGCCACATCTACCTCATTGGGTAACAATGGAAAGGGGAAGAATTTGGGTGCAATGTTTGATAATTATGGCAGCAATTGTCTTCTCTTTCAGTTTTTTCACCCATTTCCTTTAATCGCTCAAGCAGAAGAGGGACTCTGAGATTACGAGACAGAGAGAAGGTAGTTAATACAAGAGCTATGGAAAGGAGTTGTACTTCAACAAGGATGGCTTAGTGACAAAAAAAATGTAGTTCAGAGAAAAAATTATGTTTAAAGGAAGGTCACCTGCACGTGAAACTTCACTGCGGTGGATCTTTCCTTGTCCACTTATATTCGATTTTAATGTGTTATTTTAATTTTTCATAGAGGGTTGTTTTGGCATATGGTCTGGAATTCAATTGCACACTTACTGAAAGCATTTTCAATTTGTCTTGTAGGCGGTGTGAACAAACTTGCTGATCTTGTTGGAGTCACCCTTGGGGTGAAGGGAAAAATGTTGTCTTGGAGAGCAAGCATGGTTCTCCGAAACTAGTTAATGATGGTGTGACAGTAGCTAAGGAGGTAATTTGTAGATGTGTGCTCTGGTTTTCTTTTTAACGTTTTATTAGTTCCCCCTCTTAAATGTCTTAGATTTGGTAGGCATAATTTGAAAACTCAAAGGTGAAAGGAAACATATTTGTTACCTAGTGGTCTACTTGGCCTATGGACTAGCCACATTAGAGTAATGCATAAATCTTTTCACAAAAATAAAAGGAAAGGGTTATGGCTGAGTCAAATTTTATTGTTATTGACAGTGTAATGAAATGTATCTCAATGTTATGGTTTTGGCCTTTTTATTGGTTGAATTAGAGGACCCAGTTGAAAATATTGGGGCCAAGTTGGTAAGGCAAGTTGCGGCAAAGACAAATGATTTAGCTGGGGATGGAACCACAACATCTGTTGTTCTTGCACATGTTGGAATATTGAAAAATTCCCGAACAATGAATGGAGAATAAATCTCCCTTCCTCTAACACAGAGAAAATAAAAATTTCTTTGACAGGAGACAGAGTTTCAATACTTTGAAAACAAACTTCTATTCCCTTCAATAACTCAAAAAAAAACTATTACACTTCTTCATCACTGAGAGGGATTACAAAATTATGACTGCTACAAAACGCAGTGCATAAAACCAACTCACTGTCTGTTCAAAACAAACATACTCTGTCTCTAAAACACTCTGTTGTGTTTTTCACTTTCGCACTGCTGTGCATACACACTTAAAAAGTTACACTCAGTCTTTCACTTTTTACACACTACTGTGTAATAAAAAATTTACCTACTGTCTATAAAAAAAACTACCAAGCTTTTTGGTCCTTTTTATTTTTATATGTCGTAACATATAAAACATATTATAATAAACCCTCTTTTTAAAATAATAAAATTAAAACTAAATTCTATAGCCCACCTTTCATTTCGCATATGAGATATATATAACATATGTTTAAAACATATGTATATATTAAAGCATACATAAAATTAAACTATCAAAACATTAAAGAACCCTTTCCGTCAGACTTCAAAAGTCTAAATAGATTGAATTTCAAACCAAATTCGCGTTCCAAAATGGGATGCTGACATCTGCCTAATTTGTAACGCGAATTCTCAATCCAATGTGCCTTATAAAAAATTCGGGTCTGGTTTTTAGGTTTTCAAATTCCCTTCAATTTCATGCGATCCAATATTAATGCTCCACATGTCCCCCTTTTGAATTTACAAAACTGGGGGGTAAATTTCTGTTTGTTTAATTTCTGGTTGGTGAATTGCATTAATGTTGGTTGTTGTGTTTAAATACAATCCTGTACATAAATATGGCTGCGGCCGTCTACAAAAAAAACTTGCAGGAATTTTAAATGTTGAATTAAATTTCTGGATGGCATGCAAGCAACCTCCAAAAAAAAATGTTGCTGGTGCATCCATCCTTCTGCTGCAGCAGTTGAAGTTAAAATTCAACAGCACGGGGTTTAATAAGTGAGGGTGTAAAGGTAACTTTTTGTCGATAGTACTGGATTAAGATCATCTATTCATTTTTGTAGGGTCTTATGGTGTTTTGTTTTTTAGTTTTGGGTTGGGTTTATTGAGTCTAAGATAGTTTTTTAGTGAAAAAATTGCTATTAGGTATTAAAAAAATTTGGTTCTTTTGTCAAAATTTATGAGCTTGTTAGGAAATACAAAACTGACAATGGTTGTATCTTAAATTTGTGGAAAATAATTTGAAATGAAACCTTTTTGTTTAGGTTGTTGCAGTAGGTGCGAACCCCATTCAAATTACTAGGGGCATTGACAAGACAATAAAGGCCCTTGTTTCGGAACTCAAAATTTTGTCAAAGGAGATAAACGCTTGCCTTTTGAGTAGGCTGGTTTTCCTTTTTGCTGATGGTTTGGTGTATCTAATCGAATTAGTTGCCTAAGGTATTTTTGGTTGCAAACTCCTTTTCATTTTTCATACAGTATTGGCCTTGTGAAATACATTTGATTGTGTGGTCTTGTTATATCTACAACATTTGTAGTTGTTT
This sequence comes from Pinus albicaulis, assembly GCA_034641835.2. NCBI lineage: Eukaryota > Viridiplantae > Streptophyta > Pinopsida > Pinales > Pinaceae > Pinus > Pinus albicaulis. The sequence continues at coordinate 952,157,485 of CM076584.1, read as the reverse complement.
AGTCTTATGGCCGAGGTGCACTTTTATTATGGAAATAGTTGATGCAATATTGTCATTTAATCCTTACTGTAGGGTAGCATGTTGAGAAGTTTCTTGTGAAACATTTGGTATTCAAAATGACACTTGATCCTATACAGCATCATGCACTTGACTTCAAAATTCATATTCAAAGTGTGCCAGACAATTCTTGCAAATTTCAAATATTTATGTTGTTTTAAACCATTATCTTTTTCATGTATTGGATGCTGAAAATGTGAAAAAGACTTTGGTATGAAACCAACTGGTGAATAATTTCCAGCAAAACAACTACTTCCCAGACATGATTTAGAAGTAGAACATATGTACTTATGAAGCATAGAAAGATATCATTGATGCATTGTCAATGTTTGGCTAGGGTTATTTTTGGAGAAAATAACTCCTTATTCCTAGAATAGTGATCTTCAATACAAGTAAATGCCAGAGAAGAGAGATCATCGTGTGACATAAACCTATTAACAAAAGTGAACACGGAATGATTATTAATTATGGCATACTAAGTTGTCAGTGATTTTGACTATTTGTCTTTAACATGTAAATATGTTAAATTCCAAACTTACATCATCATGGTTTGGCATCATGAGCTTGACTAATTGTCCACCATGCTCATAATTTCATTGTTTTCTTCATATCTATAAACAACGTTTCAAATAATAATAATAAAGTTCTATAAGAAAAATCCAGACCTCCATGTTGTTGCTCCTTGTGAGACAAAGTCAAAATTGCATTACACAATCTGACACATAAGAATCTCCTATATCCCGGTGGTATGTATCCAAGTTCCTATAATAATGTCTTCAAGACTTATGTTGACATTTCCAATGAGATATTTAAGCAATGAAAGATGGAGCCTTCTTCATTGTTGTATATGTAACAGTCTTTTATTAATATAAAGATTGATGGTTTTGTCTTTCTGAAAATGAAATGTAAAAATAATTTATTGTGGTTAATTGAAAAGTTTTTTTTTTAAAGCTTTTCATTATGGAAGGGCGACATAGATATATGCCCTTCTAATTGAAATTCGGACCTGCCCTTCAAATTTGATCACTATGTGGGACCTTAACAAACAATAAAAATATTCCGCCGTGCTTTATATAAAACATATAACAAAACCTTTGTCAAAACTTCAAACGAACCCTTTAGCCGTGGGTATTTCATCACGAATTGATCATTTTACCATGTACCTTCTTCTAGAGGAATATTCTTCCACTTGATTAGGTACTTCATTATGGTTATATGTCAAAGAGATATAGAATGTTTATCTATAACTTTTTGTGGTTCAAGAATCAACTTTCATTCTTCATCTAATTTTGGAAGTTCTATTTACATTGGCATATTTTTTCCCAAAACCTTTTTTAGGCAAGATACATGAAAAAACTTATGAATGCAAGAAGAAGGAAAATATAACTTCTATACCACTTGTGAAATCCTATGAATAATTATTTAGGGCCATAACATTTTTGAGCTAATTCTTTATTCTTTTTTTTCTTGAATGAAGATTGCTTATAATGCTATAATCTAAAAAATACCCAATTACCCTCCTCAAATTATCTTTCACTTCAATGTTGTTCCCCTTGTTTTTTTATCATGTTTCATGTCATTTGAAGGTTTTCCATAATAATTTTTAAATTTTCTTTAGTATTTTCCATATGTGACTCTGTTTCCTATACTTTGGACTTATCTTGCAAAAAGTATGAGATACTAGGAGTTGGATATCCATAAAGGGCCTTAAATGGGGAATTTTAGTAGATGTATGATAGGTAGTATCATATTACCATTCTTCCTTGACGAACCCACTTCATCCATTAAGATTTCTTTTCTAAAGAGTAACATTGTAGATAACCTTAAAAACATTTGTTAACTATTTTTGTTTGACCATTTGATTGTGTTTGATATGTAGAACTCATGGCGGCTAGTGTTTCTCCACTCATATTAAATAATTATTTCCAAAAGTTTCTTGTTACTATTACTTTAGGAAAACCATGAAGACTATGAATTTATTTCACGGACACTTCTGCCACTTGGCTTGTTCTTTATGTACTTTGAGCTCTACCAAAAAAATCTACAAAATTTGTCTACATAAATGACCACAAAATGGTAATACTTACCTTTATATTTCAGTAACACTATAATAAATTCTATTGATATATCTTCTAGTCTTTGAATATGTATGTGGAATGGTTCAAGTAACCCTAGAGATTTTACTATCTCTCTTTTATTTATTATGCAAACCTGACCTTCTCTTACAAAATTTTGAATATCTTTCTTCATTCCTTCCAAAAATATATTTTTGATCCTTTGAGATGTTTTAAGGAACCCTGCGTCCTACCATCAGAGAGACATGGGACTCCCTTAATATTTTTTTATTCAAATATGCTTGCATGCATAAAAATATTCTACATTTGCACCAAAGTATATCTCTCTTTCACTCCCAATGCTCCATAGAGTTCATCCCATCCTTTATCAATTTTAGTTTTTGTTTAGTACTATTGTCATTTTTCCATTATGGCAAGCTTCTTCTAGCCACCTAGGAATAGAAAATGTGATTGGATATAAATTTGAGGCCTCTTCTATTTTAGAAAGAGCATCATGTACTAAATTTCCCTTACCCTTTTTGCAGATTATCTCAAAATTAAACTTTTCTTTTTTTCTCCTCATTTTTGTTAATCTTCCAATGAAATCCATAGCTTCAAAAAATACTTTATGCTATCATGGTATATCTTGACTTTAAAGTACCTCCCAATGATATACTATCCCCATTTTTTATTGCATGTAATATTGCTTCCATTTATTTTTCATACGTAGATTTCACGAAATATTTTCTTTGAATTCCTTGCTTTTAAAAGCCAATGATATCCTTTATTGTGTTAATGTTACGTAAATTCCTTGTCCTGATGCCTCACACTCTACTATGAATGTTTTACCAAAATTAGGTGCAACCGATGTTGGTGTAGAAGACATGGCTTCCATTAAAAGAGAGAATGCCAAAGTAGCCTCATCATTCCATATAAATGATATTTTCTTCAAGAGATATGTGAGTGGACTTGAAATGCATGCATAATTCTTAGCAAATGATCAATAATATCATGTAAGTCTAAAAAATCTTCTAAGAACCTTGATTTTCTTAGGAATAGGTCATTTTGTAATAGCTTGCAACTTTTGATTAGGCTCCAACTTCACTCCTTCCTTTAAAACAATATGAACCAAATACTCGAATTCTTATTTCCCAAAAGCACATTTGGATATTTTTACATAAAAATGATTGTTCTCAATAATTTATATAACTTTTCCACATGTTTAGTGTGGTATTCCCATGATTTATTATAAATATGTGTATTATCAAAGAAAGCCAACACAAATTTTATAATATGGGATCAAACAAAATTGTTCTTAAGTCGAGCTCGCCGGACTTCAAACGGCGATAAACCATAATTCAAACCAAATTCGCGTTCCAAAATAGCCTGCTGACGTCGGCCAATTTTGTGACGCGAAAACCAAATGAATTCCGCCCTAATCTTTTTCGGGTCCGAAGTTGGGCTGGCGTATGGAGTGATAGTTGTGACACGAATTTCTTATCAAATTTTCCCTAATATTTTTCGGGTCCGGATTTCCACTGCGCGAACGGCCCAAACAAAGATCCACTCCAATCAATTTATGCCACGTGTCCTCAATCAAAACTTGTCCTGCTCCCGGCTACGGGTGCATTCGATGGTATTAAAGCCAATGGGACATGGATGTGGCGATTTCATATCAATCGCATTAAGTTTTAACGCTGTTCAATTAAGTTCCAACGTTTCACATCAAATCCGCATTAATTAATTAAGTTTTAACACTGTTCAAGATCGGACCTCCACTCTTGTTAGCGATTCCGCATGCTCCAATATGATCCAGCCTTCAGCTCTCATTAATGATCAGAGACTAATTATGATGGGCGTCCTTCGATTGCATTGCAGTCGGGTCGATAAAATGGCATTTCGCTATGGTTTTTCAGATGAGCCGGTTGCTGGGTTACACTGCCTGCTCACTGTGACGAGAAGGAGAAGTGGCCATTTGAACTGCTGCTTAGACCTTGCTACATATCTACATTTCTCTCGGTCTCGTCTGTGTCTGTCTTCGTCTGTTTCTTGGAATTCTGCTTCTCTATCTCCTATTGTGCCCACTACTGAGACTACACCCATGCCTCGCCTGCGTCAAAGGATGTGTTGCCGCAAAGGGAGCACTAGAGGTCAACCCCTGCGTGCTCCCTCCAGCCCCTCAATCGAGTTGTCTTCCGGCTAATCCAGTGATTATTACGCAAGTCGCTATCCAAATACTAGGAGTGGGCGGGATCGGGTTGTAGGATCTGGCCACCGTATGGATTCCCCTGCTCCTCGTTTCCCCACCGCTAGTTCACCTTCTCCCACGACGCGCACTGCGCAATTTTCCTTTAATTTCTCTCTCAACCGCCCACGAATCACAGCTTCAGTCAATGTGGTTTTCCACGAGGAGGCCCAAATGGAGGAAGAATGCACCCGTCCGGCGGGTCTGAGCTCGGAAAAAGCCGGCCAACATTCGGGCCTTCAGGAGGGGAGCCGTGGCATGAATGTGGAGGTAGCACCTAGCGATCCTGGACCTTCCAAAGGATGGTGCCGAATCGTCGAGGAGCCAGAGGAGTAGTTTGGTTAATTTGTTTTTCTTGCTTCGCGGCCCACTTAATTGGGCTGCTTTTAGATTATTTTACTGTGCTGGACCTTTGTAATATTTTTGAATTCTGTAAATTAAACGTTCAAGACTGGTTTCCCCGTATGAGGGCAGTCTTCTTAATTTTTTGATTTTTTGATGAAAAATTTGCCATGAGTCTGGGCAATGTTTTTGTGTGAGGCATATATCAACAGTGCATGTCTCTGCACATTTCCTGTATCCGCTTTATGATACTATTTTCATGGACGGTTTTACTTCATATAATATATTCAAAACAACGTTTTTTCTCTTGTGAAAAAAAATTGATTAATGTTTATCACTCTGCCTTCAAAACTAGCGATGCTGGTTTATTGATATGGTCTGATGGTCTTTTTATATTTTGGACATATCACACTCCTCACATGATTAGCGTTTTTCTCTGTTCAAGGATTTTGGGTACTTTAATTTGTATTTGCAGGAACAATGGACGTCAGTACTCTATCTGTTGCTTTACTATTCTACATACTGCTATTACACTTTCTTATAGATTCCTCGGGCATATTTGGATGCTTTCTCAGATTGTCGATAATCTCCATGTGGACCGTTACTGGGTTTTATATCATGTCCTTGTATGTGACAGGGGGTATTTTTCTATCATTGTCTAGGGTGGGACTTCCACTTTTCTAGATGGATATTTGGGTTCCAATCTTCAAATGTGAAAATGTAATGACTTCATGGACTGTTTTACTTCATATAATATATTCAAAACAATGTTTTTTCTCTTTTGAAAAAAAAATGATTAATGTTTATCACTTTGCCTTCAAAACTAGCGATGCTGGTCTATGTTGCTAGTTTATTGATATGGTATGATGGTCTTTTTATATTTTGGACATTTCACACTCCTCACACGATTAGCGTTCTTCTTGGTTAAAGGATTTTGGGTACTTTAATTTGTATTTGGAACAATGGACGTCGGTACTCTATCTATTGTTTTACTATTCTACATACTGCTATTTCACTTTCTTATAGATGCCTTGGGAATATTAATTTGGATGCTTTCTCAGATTGTCGATAATCTCCATGTGGACCGTTACTGGGTTTTATATCATGTCCCTGTATGTGACATGGGGTATTTTTCTATCATTGTCTGGGGTGGGACTTCCACTTTTCCGGATGGATATTTGGGTTCCAATCTTCAGATGTGAAAATGTAATGACTTCATGGACTGTTTTACTTCATATAATATATTCAAAACAATGTTTTTTCTCTTGTGAAAAAAAAATGATTAATGTTTATCACTCTGCCTTCAAAACTAGTGATGTTGGTTTATTGATATGGTCTGATGGTATTTTTATATTTTGGACATATCACATTCCTCACATGATTAGCGTTTTTCTTTGTTCAAGGATTTTGGGTACTTTAATTTTTATTTGGAACAATGGACGTCGGTACTCTATCTGTTGCTTTACTATTCTACAAACTGCTATTTCACTTTCTTATAGATGCCTCGGGCATATTTGGATGCTTTCTCAAATTGTCGATAATCTCCATGTGGACCGTTACTGGGTTTTATATCAAGTCCCTCTATGTGACATGGGGTATTTTTCTATCACTGTCTGGGGTGGGACTTCCACTTTTCTGGATGGATATTTGGGTTCCAATCTTCAGATGCGAAAATGTAATGACTTCATGGACTGTTTTACTTCATATAATATATTCAAAACAATGTTTTTCCTCTTTTAAAGTTTCATTTTTTTTTTAAATTGAACCCGTCGTCGGTATACCGACGCCTTGTAAGCGTCGGAATTGAGACAGCTTAAAAACGTCAGAAGAGCGACAGTATAAAAACATCGGACGAGTGATGTTCAAAACGCCAGACCACATTTCGTCGGAATTGTGACAGTTTACAAACATCGGAATAGCGACGTTCAAAACGTCGGACCACATTTCATCGGAATTGCGACAGTTTACAAACGTCGGAAGAGCGATGTCCAAAACGTCGGACGACATTGCGTCAGAATTGCGACAGTTTACAAACGTCGGAAGAGCGACGTTCAAAACGTCGGACCACATTTCGTCGGAATTGCGACAGTTTACAAACGTCGAACCACATTTCGTCAGAAGTGCGACAGTTTACAAACGTCGGAAGTGCGATGGTTTGGGAAACATCGGAAGAGCGACGCTTGTTTCGAAGTGACGGAAAAATTGTCGATAGTGCGACAATTTTTAAGTGCGTCGGAACTACAATGGTATGGAAAACCACATTTTTCCCGCCCTCGAACTGTTGCTCTTGTGACGACTATGTGTCGGAATAGCGACGAATTGGCCGTCGGAAATTCCGCCAAATTTTCTAGTGAGAGGCTAGCGTACTCACCAAGAGTGCGTAATTTTCCCAAAGAGGTCAAATTCCGGGGTTAACCTTTCTGGAATTCCTTCCTGGGTTTTTTCTGTGTTTTGGGAGGAGAGTTCATAGCCAGAGTTTCATAATTTTCTGAACATGGGAACAACCCCAAAGAGCAGATCCATTCCAACCAGAAGCAGCACTTACCAGCAGCAATAGTAGCTCAGGGAGTTACACAGTCACTAGGAGAAGCAACCATCCATAGCAGGGTTTGGAGAGTCATTTCAGCTTGCCTTGAGCAAGCCAAGGTGCCAACATTCTGATCACCTTCTTGTACTCATTCCCTATTTCCATATTTATAATAAAATCTCTCCGCTTTTTTTTACACAGCATTTTGTCACTGTCCCTGCAATCCCTCGCCCCGCATATTGGAGGGTATTTCCCATGACTTGTGAGTAGTGTAATACTCTGTAAAAACCTTCTTTGCACCTTCTGCATAAGGACATAATTTCTCCTGTTGAACATTTCCTCAAAAATCCCACAAAAACCTATGTTTTGGCCTTGGCGCGAGTAGCCTGTTCATCCCTCACGCCAATATGGAGGATGTACACTAGAGCCCATGCCACCTAGCACTTTGTCCCTTTGTTGTGCCCACGCCAGCCTTTTTGGGAATTTTTTTTAACAAATTAGAGGCGGAAGTTTCCTTTAAGCACCACAGGGATGAGTCACATGAATTGGTTAACTTGATGAACCATGGATCTCCCTCTTTAGGTAGTGGTTTCCTCCTCCCATGGAACACTCCTTGAAGATAGTTCTCCCTTCCATGATTATAGGGATCCTAACCTCTCCCTCTCCCTCTATATAAACATGCTTTCTCCCTTTATGAAAGATAGTTGAACAAAGAGAATTATACAACTGAAATGCTGAACTTGGAGAACTAAGCTCTAGTTGAATAATTGAGAAGTTAGATCAAGAAGGAAACCCATCGAGAGGTCCCTTATCCCGTCTGAATTCCCTGACGAGCTTTGATACATGCTTCGCTCGAGCCCTGCTGGAGGAGACTGCAACGTCAGAGCATAGTTGTATCTCTTCTTTCTACCTATTAATATAAGTGACTATTGTCTGGTTCCCATCTTGTGTTTTTTCTTTATTGAATGCAATATGCTAGTCTTCTCTAACTGACTAGTAGTTTTTGGATGGAATTAGTATGTGGTATGTGGTTATCGTTTTCTGATCTTTGTGCAAGTGTCCAAACGCGATAGGTGGAGGGGTTGTGACTTGTCTTCGATTAGAGTGAGAGGTTCTCATCATCACTATGGGTGTCAACGATAAATTTACCACAGGTAGGCCATCTTATCGCATCCTCTTTCATTCAAATATCTAGGAACCTACACTCTAGCATGATTCATTGTTACTAGACCCACCCTAGGGCTAGAGGGATCATCTCTGTCCACAGAGAGGAGTTACCTACGTAAAAAGTTGGTGACTCCACTAGGGATCAATGCGAGTTTGTCTTTCGTCCATTAGGTCTTCTTCTTGGTCTTTGCCTGCTTAGCTTGCATTTTCTGATTATTTTTACTGAGTCTAAGACCCCTATTCAACCCCAGAGGATCAGATCTGACCTCTATTTTTCCAAAATTTTCCTTTTTCTAGGGTTGGCTTGATTGGCGCGGTTTCCAATCTGACAGTCGCGCCCACTAGTGCTTGTTGGTAGTTCAGCACCTGTGCCATCCCCTGTCTGGCGCTGAATACAGCCAGACAGTCGCGCCAATTCCTGTAGGTGTTAGGATTTGCCCTGTTTTTGAGTTTTTGGTCATTTCTTGTGCTTTTGGGTTAATTTTCGGCATGTTTTGAGTGCTTTGGGATTGTTTGTGACTGTGAACAACCTTCTTCCTTCGGTTTTTTGTCCATTTCTTGTCAGCATCATGGCCTTATGTTTTTCTAGTGCTTTGGTATGTTGAGCCTCCTGTAGGAGCTTTGGTATTTGTTTTTACATCCACCTTCGTTCCTTGTTTGATTGCATTCAGTTCCCTTGATCCGTTTCAGTGATTTCATTTGGTGGAATGAGTCTTGAGTGAGTCTTTCCTCTTTCATTCAGTTTTGCTTCTTGTCACTCTGAGCATAGCTCACATTGCTTGTATGGGTCTGTTCCGACATCTTTCTTTGATTTGAGAGATTGTGACATTGGTTTGAGTTTTTGTTTTGTTTGCTTGTGAGTTGACTGAATTTTTTCATTTCGACTCTCGTATTCACATTCTCGAACTAGTGTGAAGATTCATTTTTCATGTCATTTAGTGCATTGTTTGCTCTATTACATTGAAAAATGTAAAAAAAAAAAAAAAAAAAATTTCTTGCATTCTAGTTTGCATTGTGGAATTGAAAACTCTTTCGCATAACTAGCATTGGGAATTCTAGGAAATATTTCTCATTTTCATTAGCTTGCACCAGATACTGTAGTGGATGCTTATGTGTTTTCTCATTATTTTCTATCGCTTGAAAACTCCTAAACTTTCTCGTAGATAGCTTTCATCGAACGAAATGGTATTTTATGGCATGTAGCTTGCATTTAGGGATTTGTGAGATCCAACATTCGGTAGGACCTTGGAATTGAAACATAAATATAAGATAAACTTAAAATTTATTCAATTAAACTAAGGCAACATTAAAACTTAACGAAAAATTTAGTGGTCTAAGTTAGAGACGTGTTCTGGTGTCTTTAAACCTAGCAGTTGTCACTCGCCATCTGGCTTCAGACATCACTAGTATGGACTTGTGCTCCCCGTATCATCGAGTACATAAAGGGAGACCCCTCTAGGTTTCAATCCTTTTATCCGTAGGAAGCCGAGTCTGCCACCTTGTAACCGTGATACACCAAACACAACATTTGGGGAGACTACTCGCATGTACATCAACTCCTTGGTTGATTCTTCTTTCATTTTATAATCAAGGTGTATATGGCAGTTCATGGGAACCTGGTACACCCTTTTACCTAGACTACCTGAGCAGTCATTTTTTATCTTTACTGACTCCATAAATTTGAAAAGATCATCGAGCACTTGTCCTTTCACGCTCGCTTAAAACTGAAAGAGACTAGAGTCATCTTTGACTGTTTCTTGACTCTTAAAACATGAAACTATTAGTGTCCCGTGATTTGGCTGATTGGCAAGCCAAATGACAGTGTAACATCAAACCAATATTTGGAGCCCAAGGAGCTAGCCTTCCTGGACTCAGAGAGGGCTCTCTCTATTTGTGTAAGGGATATATGTGTGTTTGCTTATTGTGTTCTGATTTTAGGCGAGTTATGAAGTAAGTTTTTGGTTTTGGTTTTTAGGTTGTGAGGGATGAAACTGATCAAAGATATAAGATAGGTAAAAAGATGTCAGATCAACTGGGCTATGGGGTCGAAAAGGCCAAGAAATATTTCAGATGGTGATACAAGGTTGTTGAAGGGCCGATTTGATTCGAGGTAAAATGGATCTTTGGGTAAAATGGAGTGAAATGGACATCAAGTTTGTGAATAACAAAGGATTTCAAACATAAATAGTTTAACAGCTGACATAAACATGGTAGGTAAAACCATTAATCATGAGAAATGTAACTATAAGCTAATCAATGCATAGAAATAAACATTCAAGCCATGCATAGAGATATATAACTCTCTAACTTTGGGAAATGGCTATCAGAATTTGGGGAAATACATTTAAGACATACAAACAACTCAAATCACTATGTCGGAACGCCTAAACATAGTACTTCAACCTATTCGGCACTTTGAAAACAAGATTGCATAGTTTTAGGCAAAGGGAAAGATCAGTACAAGACCTCCTTGGTTCAACAAATGACAATCTAATCAATCAAAGAGAATTTTCATAGGTGGAGCTATGGCTAGCCATGAGTAAGAAGGGAATACCATAAATCATACTTAGCATGCATAAAACCACAAATGAAACAAGAAAAAAATATTCTTAAGTTATTAAAGAGCAATCAAGAATTCTTTAATGTGACTAAGAATGAAGAAGACATGGGAGCTATAAAGAAACAGGAAATTTGAGATGCCTCCAAGGGCATGTCTCAAATCTATTCTCTACTGTCTTATAGCAAGAAAGAACATGTATTTATGAATGAAAACTAGAAAACAAAATAGAGAGAGAAACACTATACCATTATACCAAGTCATGGAATCCAACAACAATCCTCTTTCATCCTCCAAGAACATCCAAGAAACTATCCAAAAGCATGAGAAGAGTATTTCTTACAAAGCTTATCTGACCATATATTGCTTCTATTCATCAAGTTTAGCCTTTTTTACAATGAAATCCTTTGGAATATATAGGCCAAAGTGAGGAAAACCTCTTGGTTCAACTTGCAATCTCATTGGCCTATCCAAAATATCTGATTTTGTCCTTGAGGCTTTGCAAAGCCCAAGGCACAAAATATCTAATAAAATATCTAAAAAATGCTAAAAAAGGGAAATATATTGACTTTTCATAACTTATCATGTACAAAAATAGCTAAACGCACATGAAGAAAAGTCAGTTTTGAAAGGTTCAACGTTTTACAAAAATACTCAAAAAATACATCAACAAAAGGTCCCCTGACTTGCCGGAAACTTTTTGAAGCCTTCATGATGTCGAAATGAGGCTCATGATGGCTCGTTGGAAAGCTTTGAGTGTCTACTTTCTAAAAATGTTTATTTTTCTCCCAAATGACCACTAGAAGTCCTTCAAAAATAGACCTATGTGTAAAAAACCAAAAAATAGGCCTTGCTGATAAACGGGGCAGAGTGTAGAAAAAACGAGTGTTTTTCGCCATTTCGGGGGAGAAAATGATCTTCAAATGATTTGAAAATAACTGAGTATGTGACCCTGAAATTATGGCATCCAATGATACCATTTTCATCCTTTGAGGATGCCCCAAACTGAAATGGCGATGCCCATGAGTTTTTTCCAAAAACCCAAAAATGACCAAAAACCAAAACATGTCGAATTTCGCCCAAACATGGCGAGCATGACCCTCAAGGGTTTTCAGAAACATGTTGTGAAGCAGAGGTGAAAATTTGGAGCCTTGAGGTGTCTTTCCTCAATTTTGGTGTTGGGCGCTTCCCTTTGGCCTCCTTGAGTTTTTCCTGAGCAACCTTCAATTTCCGTCGGGCAAACTGATTGAGATTTTTATAATGCCCGATCATTCTTCGTTGAAGGTCCAAGTCCCTATTTTCCTTCTCCAATTTCTTCTCCAAGTGATCATTAACTCTCTCAAGCCATGCTTCCTGATTGTTCTCTATCTCTTGTTCGAATAATGTAGTGAGAGGGGTAGATTGGAGAAGGGAATCTTCTTCTTCCTTTTGTTTCTCAAGGACCTTTTTGAGCCCCATGGTTCTTGGCCTCTTTCGCCCGAGCTGATATTCACCTTCGCTTTCATCGAACTCACCCATGAGTTCTTCCAATCTCACTTGTGCTTTGGAGGCCTCCTTTTTGTATTTGATGGTCCGTGTCTCATATACAGCCATATGGACACTCATCTGCTTGTTTTGAACTTGCAAAAAGTGATTGAAGTTCCTAGCCCTATCAAGATCAGTCCCCAAAGCATCAATTTGGCTTTCTCTATGGATCAAGAGATTTTCTAGGATCCGGGCTTCATTATCACTATCATCACTTTGGATTTGGATGATTTCGAATTCCCTTTCCTGTTCATGACTACTTTCTTCCTTGTCCTTCCCTTTGCTTTGGGTGGATTTTTTAGCCTTCTTCCTCTTGGGCAATTCGATCATGGGCTTCTTGGGAAATTTTCCCTTACTTCGAAGGGCCCTAGTCACATTTGGAGTTACAACTCTAAGCACCCTTTTCCTTGATGTCCAAGGCTAGGCCACTTTCGGATAAGAGAGCATGGCCCCTTGCCTAGGAGAGGCAACTAGCACATGCTCCATGGGCTCTTTACCCTTGTCACTTTGCTCCTCATTTTTTCCACTGTCTTGGATTTCTTCATAGATGCCTTGGCTTTCCTTTTGCATTTCCTTTTGAGGGTTTTCCTCCTCACTGTGTTGCACATGTTTATCATGCTGCCCCTCTTCTTCATGAGGCTGCAGTTCCTTTTTAAGAGGTTGCTCTTCATCATCATGAGGTTGTTGTTTATCATGTTGTGGCTACCCCTGTTTATCATGTTGTGACTGCCTCTATTAATCATGAGACTGCTCATCCTCACTGTGCTGCACATCTTCATGTTGCTTCCCTTCATCATATTCAGGAGTCTGTTGTTTTGCCTCACTATGATGTTGCTCATCATCCCCTTGCTGCCCTGTTTCATCCTGCTGCTCATCATCATCACTTCCCTCTTCTTTCTCATGCTCTTCTTCCTCATCATGCTCATGCTCTTCTCCCTCTTCAGGCTCTTTTTTTTGTTCTATGGTAAACTTGAGCTTCTTGGGAACAGGTTTGCTAGAAGAAGGTGAAGGATGGTGAGTAGGAGGTGTAGGAGAGGGACAGTGGAGAAATCCGGATGGGTGATGAAACTATCCCAAGAGACCTCCCTCTTCTCAAGCTGATGAAGAATGATGACTTTGATGAGGGAGTGATGGAAGAGGCAGGCTGTCTGCTGTGAAGGAGGCTTTTTATTAACAGTAGAGGCCATTTTCTCAATGCTTCTATGTAGGAAGAAATGGAGATTTAGCAATTTGGCCCTTGTGAAATGCATGAGAAATCGAATGTGACAAGCATAGACTCGGAAGAATCTTCCCCCACAAGTGAAGTATTTCATGATGATCTTCATGAGGGGGGCGTAGCTAGTCAAAAGATATGAAAACGGGAAAATGGAAGGACATGAATCTTTGTGCTCAGGATTTAGAAAGGGCTTGTATTCTTCTGAGTCCAGGTGGCTTTGTTTAAACCACTTCTCCCCGGCATAAGGGATTTTAGTGGCCTTGGAGATGGACCTTGTAGAGAATTTGAAATCTAGGCCTGCCAGCTGAAAATGCTTCTCTCGAAACCTTAAAGCACAACGGTGTGTTAAAGGGGAAAATCTCTTCACCTCTTGCACTCTTTGGAAAAAATCTAGACACCCAACCTCATGAAAATTGAACAAGACTGATGGGTGGGCATTCACTTCTTCAGTGGAAACAGGCTCAAATCTCTTGTGCAGGCCACTCCTACTGTCTTTCCTAGGAGGCATCTTGTTTTGAATGCTCTCTGCAACACCAAGCTGTCTTAAATGGCTTTTGGAAAGTTTTTCTCAAGCACACACCTTTGTCCTGCCTATAAGTCATTGTTTGACCAAGACAACTGCTTCAATTGCTTTGTGAAATATTCTCCCAACACCAACCTTTTGCTCCTTACAAAAATGTTTTGTCTCTTTGTGCCAAACAACAAATAGTTATCAAAATAACAAGCACACAGTCAAATTGTTACTGTGTTTGGGTAAGGTTACAAGGATCCTTTGTGTTTTGGTATAAGCAAGACAACCTTGTGAAAAACAAAACACCCCTCCCAATCAAAAACACTCCTCTTGTATTTCACTGTTTCACATGCACAGGCAGACAAGAACCCTTTCAAATTGATTAAAAGATCTTTCACCATAGTCTACTTTATGGAACAAAGGAGGCAACACTAATTTTCTATTTCGTAATACTGAGGAGGCATTTTATAATGGTCCAACTTTCACCTTATAAAACTATGTTCACCTTAGGACTACCGCCTCTTCACTATTTTTGCCTTTGGATCACTATTTTCCCTTCACAAACACTATTTTCACCACTGTTAGGACACCAATGTTTTTGAAAGAAGTTAGGGTCTTTTTATATGGTTTTAAACATCCAACCAACAATGTAAAAATGTGTAACAATCATAGCAACAGAAAGCTCTGAGTTTGCTCAAAAATACTGCCCCTAATCAATCTCTCTCTCTTGGCATTTATAGCAATAGCACCTTTTAATTTTGGACCAGAATCCTCACCCTTTAAACACTATTTTGACCTTATACTTTGCTGACAGAGGTTTGGTTTTGTCCTATCACAGTTAGAACCCTTCAACAATTTTAAACCCGTCTAACATTGTGCTTTGTGTCCAGTCACTAGCATATGTTTCATTACTTTGTTTTGAAGACAATTTAGGCCTTTTGAAACCAATATAAACACTCCACTAGCCTCCCACTGTAACAATCTTTGTCAATATTTTTAACAAATCACCTTGATTTTCCTACCAAGACCTCCATTTTTTAAATCACCATTTAGTCTTGAAAACATGGCAACAATCACCCATTTAGAAACTCGAATACACCAAGGAGGAAAATAAAAATACCTCGAAGATGGATTTTGGTCTTTACTTGAAGAGTTGAGCAGCTTCAAGAACCTTTTGGAGGCATTTTAACTGTTCAAACATGCACGGCACGTTTGAAATGGAAAAGCGTCGCGTAATATACAGGGTGTCGGGTCGGCCTTCGGGCAGTTGTGACCGCACCTACAAGCGGGCCGCGCCACAATACAAACCCTTTGTAAATTTTCTCTTGAACGGGCCGCGTCATTTTCCAGGTGCGCCGTGCGGGCTTAAAAGCTTCAAACTCTGCAATTTCCGCTTGAAATCTCCTTGTTTCGGTCAGAGAGCAGCCTAGGGGAGTGTTGCTCGTGTTTTGAATTTCAAATAGATTTGGCAACGGTCAATCCATCCTTTGTATTTTGAAAAAGCCAATGACCCTTTGAAGTGATTTATGAGGGCTTTGAAACTTTTTTTGAAAAAAGGTATTGGTTGCAAAACAAAACACGAAGCATTGTTTTGTGATTTCATCATTTTAAAACCTATAAAGACTGCCTTTCGAACTAACCCCTTTACAAGATGCTGAGGTCGACTTTTGACAAGGCAACATAGTGATGTTTCTTGCTTTAAGAAAAAAGGATTTTTTAAGGGACTGCAAACTCTTTCTGCTGCCCTTTCATTGTTTCTCATTGAAAAATAACCTCTGTCACTTCTTCCTATTGTTGACCTTTTCAAAGAACCAACTCTGCTCAAAGAAATACTGAAGATTTGTGAGGGATTCTTCACCATTCTGCAAGGAGATCAATCAACACCTTAAAACTTAATTTGATAGTTTCTGCTCCTGATGTTTTGAAGGTGATCATGCCCACAGTGAAGTTGATTGAACTGTTAGGTGCTCTTTAAGCCTCTCTTTTGACTTAGATTGACAAAGTAATCCAGTCTTCAACTTTATGGAGATATAGCAAGGGATGGTGAGCTGAAGTTTAAGATGTAAAATTGGAAAATTGTCCCTTTGTTCCTTTGTGAAGGAAGTCTGCAAGGATAATGAATTTCTCATTCATTTTACCATTTTGACAGCAGCTCATTTGAAATCTAAGCCATACTGAAAATGAATGCTCTTCATCTTTTCATAATGGTGAGCCTTCTACTTGTAATGAAGGGGGCCTATTTTTGACAAATTCCTAGGTTATTTTCAACTCTTGTTTTAACCAAGTGAAAAAGGTTTATGAATATTGTGTTAGTGGTTTTCTTTGTACATGATGGCAGAAGTCAGTTTGAGACCAAGACTGTTTGACTTCTTTGGCCATTTGCTTAACAATATTTCTTCATTGATAATCACCCCACTAGCTTCACATTGTATTTCAATAACAGTGAAACTTATGTAAACAACTTTTAAAAGCACCATTGCTTTGCCTCTACTTTTAACACCATTTTCTATTCGGAAACCTTCAATTTGTCTCCCACTGCTCTTAAAATTTGCCTTTTAGTCAGTGAAAAACCCAAAAATCAAACTCTGTCACTAGCCCTCTACTTACAGATGAAGGAGGTTCTCTCAGTCCTTCCAACCCTCTACTCTTGTATGGAGGAGGTTTTCTCAGTCTTCCAACCCTCTGCTCTTGTATGGAGGAGGTTTTCTCAGTGATGCCATTTCATCAGCTTTTAAACAGTGTTATCTTTACTTTACTGCCTATTCATACTTGAGCAAATGAAGATGACAAACTGTCAATAATTCATGATGTGCATTTCTCTGAGACATGTAACTCTGCTTTCTAAATACCTTTGTGCCTCTTTAGACATCACAAGCAATTTGGCTAGTATCTGCACAACATTTCTTGTCATTCATAATTTACTAACCTTTAACTGTGATTGCAGGAGCTTAATGAAACAACCTTTTGCCCTGTAGCTGCATCCCAGGCTCAAAACCACATGAGAAGCAGTTGTCTTCTCATGTTCAATTAAATATTGTCTTCTGGAATATGGTAACACTTCTGCTCTTGAAAGATCCATTGAAATACTGTAAAGCCACCTAATATCAGTTTGACCTATGGCATATGCATTGCTAAGACTTCAGGGCTTGTTAGTGGTGCGACCTAAGGTTGTAACCAACTTTATTTGCAGAACAGGAATGTCTGTTAGGACTGGTTGATCATAGATAGAGGTTCTTTGGCTTTAGGATAGTTTTCCAAGGGAGGAATGCCTAAAGTGCCACTACCTAACTTAGGGGAGACTTATTGGACAGATTTGGATTGTTTTCTTTGGAGCTGATGGACAAGCTAGTATGGCTGAGGCTAGATAGGGCTTGACAATGAGGTTTTATCTCGTCATGGGCTGATTGAACAGGTAGGAGGGAAAAAATGTTTATGGGTGTTTTCCAGCTGGAAAATTTGACAATTTTTTAGATCAGCTGCTAGAAAACTTGGTTGTAACAACTAGTCATCACCAACAAGTGAAAAATATTGATGACTAACAGTGGCTCTATTTGGGGAGGGCATCTCATTTTCAGGAGGTGTCCAGAATTTCAGATCTTGGTTCTTTGAAGACCAGTGCCTTTATCCATTGGCGCAAATATCTTTCTTCCTTGATGCTATTTCTGAAAATTGACAACATGATTAGTATCAATGATATTTCTACCTACCCCACTATATTTCCTAACATTGTTTCTTCCTTTGGGTGCATTTGGACTAGAAACCCTTTGACAATATATATATATATATATATATATATATATATATATATATATATATATATATATATATATATATATATATATATATATATATATATATATATATATATATATATATATAATGAACCTATCTAGTTCTACACTTATATCTGTCGGGAGTTCAGATTAAGTTGATGATCTCCTTCATTTCTCTACCTATGCTAGATCGACTGTCAAGGTTAAGCTGTTTGACAGGATTTTATTCTCTAATCTAGAACATGAAATTGAAAAATGACCAAATCAGGATTAGACAGCTTGATTTGTCACGTACTTGTGGCACGAAAGACAAGTTGCACAAATATTATTTTGCATAAAATGAAAACTAGGAAAAAGCGGGGCTAGGATACATAATTTGTTTTTCATCCCCGCTTTCCTCTTTGGTTCTGTTTTGAGCATGTGGAACAAGTATCTTTTCCTAATCTACTCTCTTTGATAAGTCAAGCTTACAAAATGTTGACCATCTTTTCCACTCACTAACTTATCAGCAAATAAATTTAAAACATGTTCAGCTATGATTAGGCTAGATAATTGAACAAGACATTTGAGCACTAGTAGCGGCATTTAGACTTGCGCACTTTCCGAATGACTATTTTTTGAACATGGGGCCTTCTTTTTATTTTTCAAACCGCCCTCTTTTTCTATTTTTCTATTGTTTTTGAATTTTCTGTTTTTTATATATTTTTCAAACAATGGTATATACAATGATTGAAAATGTTTTAAAATTGGAGCTCTTGACAAAAATAATGCTTTAATGTTCTGCCATTCACGGGACCTCCAAAGGTTTCAGTCCCATCAAGTTCTTGCAAGAAAAAGGCATTGTTTCCACTAACTGAGCTGATGATGAAAGGTATGCTTTTGATGATTATTTCAGTGGCTTTTTAGTAGAATTTGTAAACCTTTTTGCATCATGAATTTGGAAAGTAATAAGGAACTATAACAAAACATGTGAGAATTGATATGCAAGACTTAACCACTGATAATGGTTATTTTCTGTGCAGGAAAAGGAGAAAACGAGGAATTGCCGCTCCAAAGGAAGGGACAAAGTCGAGATAACTGCTGTCCCTCTGAAGGAGAACCGAATGCAAACAAGGTTAAACAGATTAAAGCAAATCGGCCCGGAAAAGAAGGAGAAGACACCAGCTCGGCGCAAAAGAAAAGAAAGGATGAAGAATTAACAGTTTGGCGAATCCCTCAGGATCTTCGATCCTGAGGGATCGCTGCTTTATTTATCTTGTTACTTGGACATCTCCGCCGTCGCCTTTATATAAAGGGACAGCACTGTTAGCTTGATATAGAGGATATGCTTTTATGTAATTTTTTGTAAAACATCAGCTTTGATTATTAAGTCTCGTTGAGAACTGGTTCAATGTATTTTTGACCGATGCATTAATAAAAGCTTGGTGATTATTTCATCTCTGCGTCTGGATTAACTTAAAGCGGTGTATCCTTGGAGGCTAAGGGCCCGGCCCCGGAGGACACTTGCTTCTGTACCATTACGACTTGATTTCTGCGTGGTTTGTTTATCATTGTTATTTGGTAATCTGATATGCTTTATAAGTTGATATTACATGCTCTGTTAAGATTAAATCATTGAGGTTTTTACAGATAGAATCGTGTATTGACTCTGCATCAAGTTATTAATCCTTTCAGAGTTAATTGCATGTTATTAGTCTTAACTGAATATTCTTATTGTTCTGTTACAGAGCTTTTATATTGAACATTCGTGTCATAGATTCGTTTGAGGTAGTGTTCTTCATAATTGTTGAATTCAGAGATAATGTTGTTCTATTTGGGAGCACAGTCGTATCCCTGTTAATTAAGATTACTATTTCAGCGTGTTGTGTGCGTATATGAGTTACTAGAGCTGTTCTATAATTTATCAAATAGTTAATGCTGTTCCATTAGTGTGTTTCGCGTGATTTGCCTTAAGAGTGAAAGATTGTTATTTGATTGCGAAGAGTGCATTTGGGTTAATAGATCAAGTTTGGTTACGACTCGCGAGATTTAGTTGTTTGATTGATGTTCCATTTTAGAATTACTGTTCCATTCCAGATTTGTTGTTCAATTCTTTATTTTCTGTTCCATTTACCCGCATTTGTTGTTTTGGTGTGAGAGATGATCTGAGGCTGTAGTGAGTTTTGGCATTCACTGTCTAGCTCCCAGACCCGTGGTCTATGCTCTAATTTCCTTTCCATCAGTTTCCGAAGGGATGGGTTATCGCTGCCGAACCCTTGACTGATAAGCTGCCTAGTTTTCTGAATGTGTGATTTATTCTTTTGAAGTAATTTAGTTACAGACAAGCATCCGTTTACTCTTGTATTTCTTAAACACTGTACTACTAGCATTACTATGACAAGTGATAGCCTCAGACTGAGACACTCTTTGGAATAAAAAAACGCTCCCGGATTGACATATTAATGTGAGGTAATTAGAGGTGAAAGAGACCCTTTTTATAGCTCTACATTTTGGCGCCGTTGCCGGGGAAAGAGTGTAGCCATTTGTCTTTCTCAGAGTAGTGTACGAGCCTGCTAGGGAGGAGTTGGATCCTAAAAACGGAAGGTAAGAACCTACGTGCGGAGCATGTAAAAACCCTGCTCCACTGTCCGCTTTCCTAACAGAGTTGTTTTTTGCTTTGTTTGAATAGAAGTTGGTAGTTCATTTGAGTGCATGACTAAGCAGAAAAGACCAGAAAAGAATATCAAACCCCCATCCAAGCCTGAAAAAGCTAAGGGGCCGGTGACCCTTGGTCGAACGACCTTCATAGACGAAATCTATAAGAAAACAGAATCTCAGCCATCAGTAGGCCCCAGGAAAAACATTTCTAAACAACCTACTAGTTCCCTTCAAGCCACAGGATCACCATCTGTAGCCTTTGCTGAGGTGCATAGTCAAACTGAAGAGCAGGACTTTCAAGAAATCGAAAATTCTACTCCAGAACTATTGCAGGAAGGGAATTCCAGCAACTTTTGTGAAGGAGAAGGAGAAACAGGGGAAACCAAGGAACCAAAATCTCCTATTGAAACAAATCAGCCATTACATAGCCTAGATAAGGGAAGTGCTGCGAAAATCATCGTTGAAGGAATCCAATCTCCTCAGACATCTGGTAAGGAAGGGAATTCTAGCAACTTTTGTGAAGGAGAAGGAGAAACAGGGGAAACCAAGGAACCAAAATCTCCTATTGAAACAAATCAGCCATTAGATAGCCCAGATAAGGGGAGTGCTGCGAAAATCATTGTTGAAGGAATCCAATCTCCTCAGACATCTGGTATTCTCATTATTCCAGATAAGGGAAGTGCTATTAAAAATATCCCTGTCAAAACCATTCCCTCTCAACCTAGGAATACCCTCCTAGATATCCTAGAAGGTTATTGGCATATATTCGATCCCATGGCTCAGAACCAGCCAAATACTCAAACCTCTACATTAAAATATCCTATAGTGGATTCTGCAGCAAATGCACCCATGAAAGCTATCCCTCTTCAGCATATCCCTACATTTCACGGTCTCACATCAGAAGATCCGGATGCATTTTTATTCGAATTCGATGTGTTATGCAGGGGGTATGATTACACCACCGATCCCCAGAAATTGAAATTATTCCCCTCTACATTAAAAGGGGCCGCTTTAAGATGGTTTATGGGACTAGGTGGCGGGGTTATCAACAATTGGGATCAAATGAAAGAATCCTTCTTAAAAAAATATCAGGATTATTGTAGGTCTAGAGAATTAAAAGACGAAATATTCCAAATGTCAGCCAGACCAAATGAAACATTAGAGGAGTATGTGGAACGTTTTCAGTACAATCTACAAAGATCTCCTTATGCATCACTACCTTTACCTGATAATGTGTTAAAAACCGCATTAATAAGGGGCATGAAGGAACAATGGATTGAAACATTAAACATTATGGGAAAAGGGGATATTTATCAAGAAAATTTTGCTGACATCATTGATTTATGTATCAGGAGTTCGAGAGGCAGCACAAGGATAAAACCGACAGAATATGATCGGTTTGCAAGAGATAACAAAGTATCAGCAGAAGGAGTAACACGTGCAGAAATTGGAAATTTATTAGAAAATTTTAAAACTGATATTATGGGGACACCAACTACACAACTTGATATTGTGCAGGCTAAACAGAAGCAGCTGGAGGCAGAACAGAATTTGGCAATCTTCTGCCCCCGATGCAGAAAAAAACATAGCCACAAGGAATGTCCACTGGATAAAGTCCAAACATGCGCCATCTGTACAAAAGATCACCTTACGGAGAGCTGCCCCTCACTTCCTGGATTGAAAGCGGTATATAAGGAAGCAGAAGAAGAACCAGAATCGGTGAACTCGATCAACCAGCGTCGCCAGTGGCAGCCGAGACAACCTGGTATGTTTCCGGACTCAACCTCTTTTTTTCAACCCCCACAATATAATGCTCAACAATATGGTATGTGGCAAAATCAATCTCAACCCCCATTTACAAACTGGTCACCACAATCGTTTCCTTCTTCAAATCCATGGCTGAATCAAACAAGCCAATCTGGTTGGCCGAATTTCCCTTACACTCCACCATATTGGCAAAATGGCCCATATCCTTCACAATGGACTCCCCTTACTTCACAAAGTTCACCCTGGCAGACAAGCTGGCAAAGACCGATGCACCAGCCAGCTGGAACTATTCCACTCCCTCAACCTACTCTGCCAGCCTTACAACAAAATCCCCAGTCTAACCTGAGACCGCAACTCCCAGCCCAACCCGATCCCAATCCAAATAACAGACAGGTCCAATCTATTCAAATCATAGAATCACCAGAAATAGGACCCGACCAGAGGGAGTGCAATGACCTTCAGTTAAGATCTGGACGTATAATTGAAACCGAGGGAGATAAAACAGTTCATATTGAAGATCAGTTACCAAGAGAACATCAGTTACAACACGAGGATGTAAATAAGCAACAAACTCATAATCAAGCAACCACATCCTCTCCTCCATTCCCAGAACGATTAGCCATACCTCGACCCATACAATATCCTGACTTTGACATTCTAGGAGAATTACAAAAATTGTACATAAAAATTCCATTCCTCCAAGCCATTCAAGACATTCCCATATACGCAAAAACTATCAAAGAATTGTGCATAAAGAAACCAAGGAGGAATATAACAAATAATCCAAGAGTCCAAGTAGTCGGTACTTTATCTGACCTATTGTCTGGGAGAGAAACACCCATTAAATATGAAGATCTAGGGAATCCAATTATAACTGTTCAAATTTATGGTCAGACCTTGTCTAATGCCTTAGTTGATCTAGGAGCTGCAATTAATATTTTAACAACCACTACTTGCCAAAAGCTCGGCATTACATATGTAGAACCCACCTCCACTTTGTTAGAATTGGCTGACCGATCTGTGGTCAGACCAGAGGGTACTCTACATGATGTCATGGTCTCTGTAGAATCCTGGGAGTATCCAACCGATTTCCTGATAATTAATCCAAAAACCCGACTTGATGGACACCCGCTAATTTTAGGTAGACCTTGGCTCGCCACTGCCGATGCCTACATTGGCTGCCGGCAGGGAAATATGACTATAACCAGAGGACCAAATAGCAAGAATTTAGTTCTATATCCTCCAGCGCAGCCAAGTTTCACAATAATCAAAACTAATAAGCACCCTGTATCATACCTTACTGATAACATCAGATCTCCATTAACTATACAAGAGGCACTTGATTTTAAAGACCAAACAAAAGATGATGCCATTAATAATTTCATTAGTCAAACTGAACCTCGCACACAGTGTCACATGATAGAAGCAGCATTTGATAATGAATTAGAGGAAGATCCTCTGAAAGATACGCATGACCAAACGATACCTGTTACTTCTGTTGCAAATAGTAAAACTGTGGAAATTGCACCGGGAAAAACTTTAAACATCAATGCTAATCTCACACCTGAACAAGAAACTAAGCTCATCCATTCGTTAACGAAATATCAAGAAGCATTTGCATGGGATTACCCTGACATGAAAGGAATTGATCCCCAGTTATGTACACACCACATTTATACAGAAAAAGACGCCAGACCTGTTCGTCAGCCGCAAAGGAGACTTAATCCTCATCTAAAGGATGTGGTAAAAGCTGAACTTCAGAAACTTTTAGATGTCAACTTTATCTATCCTATTTCTGATAGTAAATGGGTCTCTCCGCTTGTGGTGGTACCAAAAAAGAACGGAAAATGGAGAATTTGTGTGGATTATAGGGAACTAAATAAGGCAACACATAAAGATCATTTTCCTCTCCCATTCATAGACCAAGTATTAGATACTTTAGCAGGAAAGAAATTCTTTTCTTTCCTGGATGGCTTCAGTGGATACAATCAGATTCAGATTGCCCCCGAAGACCAGGATAAAACTACTTTTACTTGTCCTTGGGGAACATTTGCCTATCGAGTTCTACCTTTTGGCCTATGTAATGCTCCTGCCACATTCCAAAGGGCTATCCTTAGCATTTTTGCATATTTAATAAATGATGGACTTGAAGTTTACATGGATGACTTTACACCATATGGAGATGATTTTGATCCAGCTCTAGACACCCTAGAAAAAGTCCTACAACGCTGCATTGTTACCAGGCTTTGCTTAAGCCACAAAAAATGTTTCTTGATGATGACTAAAGGACTTATCCTAGGACACTATGTTTCAGCAGCCGGCATTCAGGTAGACCCGGCCAAAATCCAAATACTTTGCTTATTCCCACTC
Source organism: Pinus albicaulis (assembly GCA_034641835.2). Lineage (NCBI taxonomy): Eukaryota > Viridiplantae > Streptophyta > Pinopsida > Pinales > Pinaceae > Pinus > Pinus albicaulis. The sequence goes on along the minus strand of CM076584.1, from coordinate 952,132,738 downwards.
CTACTACTCAAACAGAGGTACGCAGCTTTCTTGGATTTTCCGGTTATTATAGACGATTTATAGAGCATTATTCGCACATTGCTGCTCCTTTATATGCACTAACCGGTAACATTGATTTTCTTTGGACAGAAAAATGTGACCATGCTTTCGAGGATTTAAAGAAGCTCGTATCCACAGCCCCAGTCCTTCGAGGACCAAACTGGGACCTACCGTTCCAGATATCATCTGATGCCTCAGATACAGCTATTGGCGCAGTCCTTGGGCAGGAAGAGGATAAAAAACCATATGCTATCTATTACATCAGCAAGAATTTATCCCCTGCTGAATTAAATTACACTGTTACTGAAAAGGAATTCCTAGCTGTAATACATGCTGTCAATAAATTTAGACATTATATTACAGGCTATCCTGTCATCTTGTATACAGACCATTCTGCCATAAAATATTTAGCAAATAAGCCTGTCACAAATGCCAGATTAACTAGATGGTTAATTTTATTGCAGGAATTCGATATCACAATCAAGGATCGGCCTGGCAAAGAAAACCCTGTAGCTGATTTTCTTTCAAGAATACCAAAACCAAGCGATGCAGCAGCAGTTGAAGATCAATTTCCGGATGAGCACTTGTTTGTTGTTGCTGTTCAAACACCCTGGTATGCTGATGTTGCCAACTACCTCGCAGTAGGTAAACTACCAAAACATTTAACCCCTAATGAGCGCAAGCAGATTGTTCAGAAGAGTTCTCGATTCTCGTGGATTGGGGGCTATTTGTTTCACACAGGGGCAGACATGCATATCATGCGATGTGTTCGAGAGGATGAAATCTTTGACATCCTAAAAGCCTGTCACGATGGACCGTGTGGTGGACACTTCGCTGAGCGTAGAACTGGACACAAAGTATTGCAGACAGGATATTACTGGCCCACGATTTTCAAAGATGCAAAGAAATTTGTTCAAGCCTGTGACAGCTGCCAGCGAGCAGGACGACCTGGTCAAGCCGATGAGATGCCTCTGAAACCCCACAATTAGTCATCGAACCATTCGAGCGATGGGCTCTTGATTTCGTTGGACCCATCAACCCCTCATCAAATCAGAAAACATATATCTTGGTGGCAACAGAATATGTCACCAAATGGGTTGAGGCAGAAGCATTGCCAAGAGCCACAGAGGACTCTGTCATACAGTTTCTGTTCCATTTATTTGTACGTTATGGCCTTCCCAGGGAAATAATTACAGATGGAGGACCACAATTTGCTGGGCATAAATTAGCTGCAACGCTCAACAATTATCACGTCCAGCATAAAATCACTACTCCATATCACCCACAGGCGAATGGGCAGGTAGAAAGTAGCAATAAGATAATAGAATCAATCTTAACGAAAACCATTGCGTCACATAGGCGTGATTGGGCTACCCGACTACCTGAAGCACTCTGGGCCTATAGAACCACATGGAGGAGCACCACCGGTTACTCACCTTATCAATTAGTGTTTGGAAAACAACCCATTTTTCCCATAGAATTCGAAATCCAAACATTACGGACATCACAGGAAGTTGGCCTAGATCTAAGCGAGGCACAAATCAATCGACTACAGCAGATCAATGAATTAGACGAAATTAGGCTCTCTGCACTACAAAATACAGCATTGATTCAACAGCAGCGAGCTAAATGGCATGATGCGCTCATCAAAAACAAAGTCTTCCACGAGGGAGACTGGGCTCTGTTATACGACTCTCGGTTTTAGGACTTCCCTGGAAAACTTCAGACTCGATGGTTGGGACCATACGAAATCCAGAAGGTGCATGACAACGGAACCCTTACTCTAATTACCATTGACGGTTCTGGATATGCATTCAAAGTAAATGGCCACCGAGTTCGTCTCTATCGCAAACCACTCACTCGGGAATCCTTCTGCCAGCAGCTACGCCGAGACACTGATATGAAGATTTTAGGAGAGGAAGAGAAATCTTCCTCACCTGTAATTCATTAAGGGTTCATTTCTTTTTACAATTTGTACATAAGTTCTTGTTTTTGAGTCGTTCTTGTACATAAGTTTGAATTAAATATTTTCTTGTCATTTTTTTTGCTGTTCTTTTTCTTTCCCAAAGTATTGATTTTTTCCATTCTAAAAAAAAAAATGGCATTTGCGTGTTTTTATGCTGTTGGTTTTGCTTGTTTTGTTGTTCCTTTTCTAAAGGAACAACATTCTGTATCTCTACTGTTCCTTTTACAAAGGAACGGCATTTTTGCGTCTTTTGCTGTTCCTTTTCCTAAGGCACATCATTCTTGGTTACCACTGTTCTTTGTTCCAAAGAAACAGCATTCTTTTGTTGCTGTTGTTCCTTTTTCAAACGAACGGCATTTTGAGTGTTTTTATAGTATTTTTATTTTTGCTGTTCCTTTTTCAAAGGAACAGCATTTGCATTTTTTTCTATCGTCCTTCGTTGTTTCTTTTTCAAAAGGAACACCACTAGCATACTTTTTCTCTCCTTGTGAAACAGCTTATTTCTTTTGCTGATCTAAATTGAGGATGCTTCTTGCCCGTCTTCTTTCTAGTCTTTAAGATACAGCTATGTACTTATGCAATGAATATAAAATCACAACATACCGAAATCCGCAAACCATAAATCGCTATATCTATAAAGCTCTGCATTAGTAAGAGGACAAAAGGAAGGACACACTTATTTCTTATCTTTTGTTGTCATTGTTTTACTAATTTTGCCCTGATTGGTTATCCTTATCATGCTGATCCCTTTAACCCTCTTTGATTATTTTTTTTTAGGAATAAGAGCAAAGGGCTTATGTCTTCCTATTAAGATGATAAGACTTCTTCCACCATTCCTACTCTTAAGGAGTGTTGAATCACCCTTTGTGTATAAATAAGGAAAAGTACTCTATGAAAAAGAAAAAATATCTGAACATGATATGTGAGATGTCAAATGCAGGATAGGGGGTCTCATTAAGAGCCAGCCTACCATGATCATGAGGATAGAAGTGAAGTGGCATTCCCATTATGGCCACCACACCAGGGATATGGTCCAAAAGGTATATCAAATAAACGAACCTTGGAACAGGAGGTCTCACCACGAGCCGGCCTGCCCACGTTTCACTCCTTCCTCGTGAATGGCATTATGGTTAACTGGTCACCAAGCCAGCATAATGGTCTACATTTTGACATAACAACATTCATAAGCATACACAAAGGATCATGGTTCCAAGGGTAAAAAAACAACTCTGCCAAGGTTATGAACACCTGTCGGCAGCAGAGCACTGTTAATGGTATTGAAGTCACCTTGGTTACACCAATGGGTAAGATACTAATACTCTTTTGTTTCTTATATCCTAAGAACTAATCATATATATTATTTCCCGATTTATACATCGCATGAACATTTATCATCACCAATCATGGCAAAGGAAGTGACCATGACCACTTGAGATTTGACAAGTACGATAGATGTCCTACCCACCAGCCTCATATCATAACACAGTAGCCTCTTACATAATACGCGATTAACTCTCCGCCTCGATTTCGGTAATTCGTTGTCCGTCTAATCATGGCATAATTCCATATGCTGTTCCTTTCTGACTCGGTTGCAGATCGGGTGCTGCTCCTTTATTTGCCGGCTGGGACAGCCTATCACATTGCGGGGGGGGAGGTTAACCTCATTATTCCCTGAATTACGTGTCAGCTCACCATTCGGGAAAGATAGTGTACGACGGTTTGGCATGGTTTAACGGCATGGAATTTCTATTTTTACACAAGTTGCTGTTCATAATCCATTTCCGTTGCATTGTTGCATACTCTGTGTTTTTTTCGAAATCTTGCGATTATCACCCTCTCTGTGTTTCAAACAGCACAAGTAGTTGATGTTCCATTGAGAATCCACAGTGAAACCATGGGAGGAAGGGAAATTCGAAGCGAACCCCAGAAATTGACAATCTCCGCTACTGCCCGGGAAATCCTGGAAAGAGCAGGATGGTTGAATTATCTCGGTCGCCTGCAGGAGTCTGACGAAACAGTAGCGATGGAATTTTTGCAGAACCTGCAGGATGATCACTCCACAGTAAGGGGGAAGCGGATAGCGGTCACCGACGATATAATTGCAGAAGTTTTGGGACTACCAGCCACCGGACCAGTATGGACATTAAAGAAGGAAAGATTACAGAAGATCATGGAAATTTTCCAGGACGAAGGTCAGAGCTTGACAATTAAGGGGAAGGGCATTCTGCCAGCAACGCTAGGAGAACCCTGGACAAAATTAGCAAGAACAGTGCAGAGCTACATCACCTGCGAAGGGAGGAAAGACGTGGTAAGACCACGACATCTTAAACTCTTAGCCATTTTAAAGCAGAAATGCTCTGTAAACCTACCTGCACTTCTGAATTCATTACTGCATGATGCTGCACGAAGCATAAAAAAGGCACAGCATGTAGAGTCAGTCGTCAGTCACCATGGGTTAATACGATTAGTAGTTAGTCATGGTCTCACCCAGCAGCAGAGCAGCTGGGAAGAGCTGATTGAAATGATTAAGGGGGGATTGACAGCACCATCCCCAAAGCGTAAACATTCTACAAGCACATCAGAACGACCGGCAAAACGCAGAGAATTAGTAAAACAAAAACATGTTGCTAGTGCATCAGAACGACCAGAGATACACCAGGAATCGGCAAAGCGCAAGCATGCCATCGATCCACCCGAACAGCCAGAGGAGCCCAGAAAATCAGCCCGGTTAGCTCGGATGCGAGGAAGGCTAGAGAAGCCCAGAAAATCAGCCCGGTTACCTAGGATGCGAGGAAGGATAGAAAAGCCCAGAAAATCAGCCCGGTTAGCTCGGATGCGAGGAAGGCTGGAAAAGCTCCAGGAAAGCACCAGCCAACCAGTGGTAATTGAGGACGAGCAATCCGAAGAAGAAGCAGCCGAGCATTCAGAAACAGAAATAGAAGCAGAAGCTGAACAGGAGGAGGAAATGGGACAGCAGGGAGGTAGCCCATTACAAGACCCAATGGGAGAAGACGAATTGGCCGCAGTCCTGGCCAATATGGGTAAGTATGGCCAACCTTCTAATTCAGTAGACCTCCACGACAAACCCCAAGAAGAAAACGCATCTGAAAAATCACATGCAGTAGAGGCAGAAAAAGGAAATCTGCCTATTCATGATGAAGAGGAGATAAGAGAGATTGAACGGGAACACTCTGTTCCCAAGACACCAGAGGAAATTCCAGAGGGAGTAGGAGCAGAAAAAGCAATTGCCCAGGAAGAGACAGAACCAGTCAAGGTTCCTACCCTAGAACAGCCAGAGCAGAACAGCGAGGAAGCACCCCAAGAGAAAGATCTAGAAACTAGTCATGGTCCAAACCGCAGCAGACAGCCTGTTGTTCCTTCTAATGAAACGGTGGAAATTAAGAAATTGCGAATGGAACGGAAGAAATTATTGAATACAATAACCCAGCTCAGACAGCAAATTAGAGTTCTGAAAGCAAACCAGAGGGTAATAAAGACCGGAGGGAAGAAAAAGAGGGCCAACAATCGCCCTGCTGTTCAAAACCCTACTGAAAATCCAGCCGCCGTTCCAAACGATGCTGAGGAACAGCAACAGACTGATATTCGCGTTAAAATAGAAATGGATGATATGAGGACCAGGGACAAGAAAATCCAGACAGAGGCACCACCCTTAGGGGTAATAAGGGTTCTGAACTCCAAACAGCATAATAAGAAAGTTCAGGTAAAACTCCCGGCCTCTACTGACCTATGGAAAAAAGATCCGAAGACAAAAACCTTGCATAAGATGGTGAAGCAAGCCCAGCAAGACGCCGAACAACTTAGAGAGCAAACGGTCTCCCGAGAAAAATATGAAGAGTTACAGCAGCAACTAAGGGACGTCAATCAATCCAAAAGCCAGGCCTTTGAAGGGTGGAAAAAGGAACAAGAGGAAGTTGCACAGGTAACCCGTAGACTAGATACTGTTATCAAGCATATGAATACCTTGTGTTCTTTATACAATGATGTTTTAGCATGTAGGGCCCCTGCTAAAAACTATGCTCTGTTTTTATTAGAATGGTATTTACAATTAAAAATAAAAGTTGTTAAAGCAGGCGCCCCTATACAAATCAACACTGTCAATGACTTTATAGACTGCTGTAAACATTATGGGGTGAAGGTCCAGAGATTGCTGTGTGAACTTTATTTGCATGACCTTGTGCTAGATCAGGAGACTGAGTTGAACCCTAGCCCTTTCGTTGGAGACATCCAATTACAAGCATTCATTTCATTCGGGGTTAATCAGATTAAGTGGCTCAAAGCCTATGATACTTTCCAGAGTCAGGAACATGGCCTAGATTTACGGGTAAGGGCTGAGCCTAGGAACCCAGTGCAGTTGTGGAAATCTCATAGAAACCTCATAAAGACTCCGGGTGTCAATGAAATGTTAGGACCCATGCATGAGGCACTCATTCGAGAGAGTTTAGAATATTTTCTTTCCATCAAAAATCTGGCCATTAATGCAGCCAAATTTCGGTACCGAATCTCTGATCCAAACATCCAGCTCAGGGAACCATTTAAGTATGAGAATTTTGAATTAGCTGCCAACCGTTTGAACCTCTATGGTGAGAGAATTCTGAAAGCAGGGTCATCCTGGTTAGGATATAGATTTCGCACTCCAATTATTTGGCACCCTGCACCCGGATACCAGGCCCTGTATGAGATGCCTGAGGGGCAAACAGGTCAGTTCTTTGATTATCTAATCACTCATCATGGTTGTAGGCCTCCGCATGAGACTCCTTCTCCAGCATATTCTCTCACTGCCTTGCATGTCAACTACAATGTTTTCATGAGGACATGAAACAAGGTAAGCAGGGGGGTGTGTGGAGTACTAAAAAGGTATTCTTTTGATGATTATTTCAGTGGCTTTTTAGTAGAATTTGTAAACCTTTTTGTATCATGAATTTGGAAAGTAATAAGGAACTATAACAAAACATGTGAGAATTGATATGCAAGACTTAACCACTGATAATGGTTATTTTCTGTGCAGGAAAAGGAGAAAACGAGGAATTGCCGCTCCAAAGGAAGGGACAAAGTCGAGATAATTGCTGTCCCTCTGAAGGAGAACCGAATGCAAACAAGGCTAAACAGATTAAAGCAAATCGGCCTGGAAAAGAAGGAGAAGACACCAGCTCGACGCAAAAGAAAAGAAAGGATGAAGAATTAACAGTTTGGCGAATCCCTCAGGATCTTCGATCCTGAGGGATCGCTGCTTTATTTATCTTGTTACTTGGACATCTCCGCCGTCACCTTTATATAAAGGGACAGCACGGTTAGCCTGAAAAGAGAAGAATAATGAGAAGGATACGCTTTTATGTAATTTTCTATTAAACATCAGCTCTGATTATTAAGTCTCGTTGAGAACTGGTTCATTGTATTTTTGACCGATGCATTAATAAAAGCTTGGTGATTATTTCATCTCTGCGTCTGGATTAACTTAAAGCGGTGTATCCTTGGAGGCTAAGGGCCCGGCCCCGGAGGACACTTGCTTCTGTACCACTACGATTTGATTTCTGCGTGGTTTGTTCATCGTTGTTATTTGGTATTCTGTTATGCGTTTAAGTTGATATTACATGCTCTGTTAAAGATTGAATCATTGAGGTTTTTTTACAGATAGAATCGTGTGTTGACTCTGCATCAAGTTATTAATCCTTTTAGAGTTAATTGCATGTTCTTACTGTTCTGTTACAGAGCTGTTATACTGAACATTTGTGTCATACATTCGTTTGAGGTAGTGTTCTTCATAATCGTTGGATTCAGAAATAATAGTGTTCTATTTGGAAGCACAGTCGTATTCCTGTTGATTCAGGTTGATCAGATTATTATTCCAGTGTGTTGTGTGCGATTCTGATTTATTAGTGCTGTTCTATAATTTATCAATAGTTAACGTTGTTCCATTAGTGTGTTTTGCGTGATTTTCCTTAAGAGTGAAAGAATGTTATTTGATTGCGAAGAGTGCATTTGAGTTAATAGATTAAGCTTGGTTACAACTCGCGGGACTTAGTTATTCAATTGCTGTTCCATTTTAGATTTGCTGTTCTATTCCAGAATTGTTGTTCAATTATTTATTTGTTGTTCCATTTAATCGCATTTGTTGTTTTGGCGTGAGAGATGATCTAAGGCTATAGTGAGCATTGGCAGTCACTGTCTAGCTCCCAGGCCGTGGTCTATGCTCTAGTTTCCTTTCCATCAGTTTCCGAAGGGATGGGTTATCACTGCCGAACCCTTGACTGATAAGCTGCTGAGTTTTCTGAATGTGTGATTTATTCTTTGAAGTAATTTAGTTACAGACAAGCATCCATTTACTCTTGTATTTCTTAAACACTGTACTACTAGCATTACTCTGACAAGTGATAGCCTCAGACTGAGACACTCTTTGGAATAACAAAACGCTCCCGGATTGACATATTAATGTGAGGTAATTAGAGGTGAAAGAGACCCTTTTTATAGCTCTACACAATGGTATATACAATGATTGAAAATGTTTTAAAATTGGAGCTCTTGACAAAAATAATGCTTTAATGTTCTGCCATTCACGGGACCTCCAAAGGTTTCAGTCCCATCAAGTTCTTGCAAGAAAAAGGCATTGTTTCCACTAACTGAGCTGATGATGAAAGGCCCCTTCCATAAGTTTTCAAACTTGCCATGTTTACCTTTGTATTCTCTTCTGGAATCCCTTTTTAACACTTTGTCCCCAATCTGAAAGTCATTTTCCTTGGTCCTTCTGTCAAAAATTTGTTTTATTTTGTCTTGCGCTAACTGAGCCTTTTGGTAAACTTCTTCTCTTGTTTGCTGTAAATGGATAGTCTGATTTACCCTCCTTTGCATGTCATTTTCTTCTATTTTAACTTCTTGCAATAACTTCATTACTGGGACCCCTAAGGATGTTGGGAAAATGGCATCTATTCCATACACTAGTTGGTAGGGAGACATGCCGATTGATTTTTTGGTGGTCAGTCTATCAGTCCATAGTGCGTGTACTAGTTTTCCATGCCATGCCTTTTGATTTTGTTCCAAAAGTTTCTTGATGATGTTGACTAGGCTTTTGTTAGAGGACTCGGCTAAACCATTACCTTGAGGGTAATAAGCTGTGGAATGTCCTAATGAAATGTGATATTTGTAACAGAAGTCAACCATTATTTTGGAGGAGAAGGCAGCGGAGTTATCTGTAATGATCTTTCTAGGACAGCCAAATCTAGATAGGATATTGGTTTCTAGGAACTTGATGATGACTGAATCAGTGGCATTCCTGGAAGGTATGGCTTCTATTCATTTGGTAAAGTAATCAGTGGCTATAAGGATCCATTTATGTTGAGCGGATGAGGAAGGGTGAATTTCCCAATAAAATCTAGGCCCCATTGCTAGAAGGGTCCTTCGACTATGATGGCGTGTATGGGCAAAGGTAAAAGCTTTTTCTTGCCATAAAAAATTTGACACTTATGGCATGCCATAACTAGCTTGTGAGTGTCAGGAAATAAGGTAGGCCAATAATAACCGGCTCTAAGGATTTTTTTCGTTGTAGTTTTCCAGTAGAGATGACCTCCACATTCTCCTTCATGCATTTCGTGCATAATTTTCTCTGCATCAGACTCAAGCAAAAATTTAAGCAGCATACCAGTGGGATTTTTCCAATACATAAATCCATCTATAATGCAAAACTTTAAAGAATTTTTTTTAAGAAATCTTGCTTTTGTCTTTGATAAATTTGGAGGAGCATTTAGATAAAATAATACATAAAGAATATCTGCATACCAAGGTGAATTTAAAAACACTTGTTCAACATGAGGGGTTGTGCATTCTTCCTGTTCTTCTAAGGCATCAAAAAAATTTATATCTAAAGCTTGGAGGTTGGTTTCAACCATTAGTCTTGCAAGTCCTTGCCCTTTAACCAGTTTGGTAGGTCGGATTTCTAAGTCATATTCTAAGATGATAGCGATCAATTTTCCCCTTTTACCATCGGGATCTTGGTTTAATATGTCTTTGATGACGGTATTAGGAACAAAAGCGATGACATGAGAATGCAAGATGTAAACTCGGAAATCTTTCAATGCTTTTACCAATGCGAATGCTTGTTTTTCCATGATGTTATATTTCAAGGGAGAATTTCTCAGGGATTTGCTGAAAAAGGCAATGGGTTGCTCCTGCCCTGCTGCGTTTTTTTGAAACAACACAGCAACTATTGTGTGTTCTGAGGCAAATGAAAAAATGTAAAAATCTTTGGTGAAATCAGGACTTATCAATACAAGTGTTTCAGTTAGGGCCTTTTTAACCAGTTCAAAAGATTTTTTGGCTTCCGTAGTCCATTTAACCCTGACCTCTTTTTTCAACATATTTGTGATATCTCTTAGGAGTTCGGCAAGATTTGGGATGAATCTTCTCAAGAAATTAATCTTTCCGATAAAGGATTGCAACTCCTTTATGTTTCTGGGGTGACTTATTTGTAATATGCCTTCGATTCTCTGGGGGTCTATTTTTATTCCCTCTTCCGAAATGATGTGACCTAGGATTTTTCCTTCTTCTAGACCAAAAAGTGTTTTCTTGGGGTTTAGGGATAAACCATATTTTCTACATTTGTTAAAAACCTTTCTTAAGTGCACCAGGTGTTTTTCATCTGATTTGGAATATACCATAATATCGTCAAGATATATGACTATGACATAACCTATGTCTTCTGAGAAGGCTATGTCCATGGCTCTTTGGAATGTGGCACCGGCATTCATCAATCCAAAGGGCATTTTAACGTACATAAAAGTGCCCCAAGGTGTGGTGAATGTTGTTTTGTGTTGATAAGTGGGGTAAACCAACAGTTGGTTATAACCAGAAAAACCATCAAGTAATGAGATCCTTTTAGCACCTACTACCTTTTGAAGTATGTGGTCTATTTTGGGAAATGGATAGTTGTTCTTTAAACAGGCTCTATTTAGATTTCGGAAATCGATACAGAGTCTGATTTCACCAGTCTTTTTCCTAACTGATACTAGATTTGAGACCCACTCAGAGTACCTGAGGGACACTATTTTCCCAGCATCATACATATTTTTTATTTCCTTTTCAACCAACGGTAGTAAGACTGGGTTTATTCTTCTTAACTTCTGTTTGAAAGGCTTCTGGTTTTTTTTAAGGGGAATCTTATGTTGGATGATGCTTGTGTCATATGATTTCAAATCTTGGTATCCCCATGCGAACACATCTTTAAATTCTTTAAACAACTTGATGTACTTCTGCTTTATGTGAGGAGGGAGGGTTTTGGATAGTTTGATCTTTCTTGGTTCTTACGGGCTTCCTATGTTATATTCTTCTATGTCGACCTCGGTAGGTTCCATTTTAGGTTTTTTGGCCACATCGTTAAAATCAAACAATTCTTCTAAAGGTGCAAGCCCTCTGGGTATGGTGTCATTTTCACACTGTAGGACTTCATGTTCCCTTTGGTCTATGTCCTCTCCCATCTTAGTTTCATATGAATGATTTACCAAGTTTACATCTGTCTAAGAATGTAAATTTGGCTCTTGATCTTGATTTTTGCCAGGTTTATTTTCTTCATTTTCTAAGTCTGTTTTGGTTACTTCAAATTCATTCTTAGATTGTAAGAAATCATCAATTTGATTGTCATCCTTGAATATTTGCCAATGGTCAATATTATCTAGTACTATAGGGGGATGTTTGACCTGAATACTGTATTGCTCGCTTAGACATGGTATTTGGCCATTGCTTGTGTTGAGTCTCAAATCTGCATCTTTCCTATATACCTTTCTAGACCTTTTTCATTCACCTGAACCTTCTAAGTCGTCAATATCATTGCATATTAATTGTAAAAGAGCATCTAAAATGGTTTTTAACTATGTTTTGTGTCTGCTGTTTGATTTAGATTTTTGCTCATTTAGCTGCGGAATCTTGCCACTTTCCGCAGCTGCTGCAACTTTCCGCAGCCATTTTGTGAAAGTCTATGTTGCAGGTGTCTTCAGGAAATTCGAGCCACATGGGCAAGTCAGAAATTATGTGGACATGGATCATGTCCTATTGGCTCGGGAAAATTCACCTAAGGAGGCTGTGGTCAAAGGTGGCCAAGTGGAAGTCAACCGTAGAGTCCCACGGTGACAGGACTCTGTTTCTCATCACGTGAAGATTTGTATGACCGTTTCTAATTTACGGGAGACACATCAACACCTGTACATGGCTCCATAAGCTGAATTCAACATCCACTCTTCATATATTTACTCCTCACCGCGGCCATGATGTTGGATCTCTGGACGTGATGGTTCACGTGTCTCTATCAACACAAACTTTAGGGAATTAGTTATATCACCTTTGTTATAAATAACGTGTTTTCATACGCATAATAGTTAGCCTCCATATAGCTTTGTAAGGTAATTGCGTTGCCACTCTGCTGTAATATCATTTCTCTGTTATGACTGCATTTTAATATATAAGAAGACTCTATTTCCAAGCGTAATTCGTATTTGAAGGTTGTTGCCCGAGGCTGGTGTAGAGGGCCCCTGCACACGCTGAGGTTTTGTGCATTACTGTATAGTTTCTTGTTTTATTTCTTTAAGTTCATTGTGCCATAATTCATTCATGTGTTTATACATTGCATCTTTCATGGTATTTATGCTTCATCTCTGTTCATAATATTTCATGCTTTACATTTTACTTCTGTCCATAATCTTTCATGTTTTATGTTGTTGTTAACTGATCAGTGTTCTTGTTTCAGATTACAAATAGGCAGCCTGGGCATTTGCATATCTTTTGACTAATGACATGGAATCAATATTGTTCTGCTGCTAATTTATTTTTCTTAGTTTTTGTTTAATTCCAGTACTGCTTTGTTTATTTCAATCTTGCACATTTGTTTCAGTAGTTAGATTTAGATATATTAAATTGCTCATGTCATTTTCAGTTACCTCCGAAAGCCACAGCTGGACTGATGGTGAGGGATTGAAGTATGAGTGTGTAGTTTGATATTAGTTTACTTTCTGCAACTTAGATATATTAAATTGCTCATGTCATTTTCAGTTACCTCCGAAAGCCACAGCTGGACTGATGGTGAGGGATTGAAGTATGAGTGTGTAGTTTGATATTAGTTTACTTTCCGCAAGTTAGATATATTAAATTGCTCATGTCATTTTCAGTTACCTCCGAAAGCCACAGCTGGACTGATGGTGAGGGATTGAAGTATGAGTGTGTAGTTTGATATTAGTTTCTTTTTTCTGCAAATTAGATATCAGATTGCTCAAGTTGTTTATGGTTACCTCCGAAAGCCATAGCTGGACTAATGGTGATGGATCAGAATATAAGTTGATGTAATTTGATTTAGATTTACTTTGTTGCAATTCTTGGATTTCTTTAAGCATAGTTTCTTTTGTATTTGGACAGCAGCAAGAATAATGAGTTTCATGATCAGTAGTTCACTGTTGTTTGACTAGAATAGTGATGCAATTTCATTTTCTTTGAAGAATTAATTTTGTCATTGTGTGTTTTAAAATTCTTTTGAAGTTGGTAAATCATTATAAAGGATATCATTGCCTTGAACAATCATAACCATACTTGTTTTTATTTTATAATTTCCATCTCACATTAGAAAACCAAAAACGACAAAAAGGTAAGAAATAGGTTATCTTGCACATATAGTGTGCCACACTTCATCAGCTTACGAATCCCGGATTGATAAATTAATGTAGCAATTTAGGACACACTAAATTGACCAAACATTTTGGCGCCGTTGTCAGGGAAGTGTAACTAGGTAGCCAATTTCTTTTATAAAAAAAACAAAATAGTAAAAGAAGGGAAAACTTGATAACTTCTTGAAGTATGCTCTCCTCTTACACCTAGTGTGATCTGGAGGATCAGAAAAGAGAGTTATTGGTTCAGTAATTTCTTAAGTATGCTCTCTTCTTGCACCTAGTGTGACCTGGAAGATCAGAAAGAGAATTATTAGCCCAACTTTTAAAATAAAAATTAAAAAAAATGGCATGCATAGAGCAATAGATTCCAGGGGAAGGTTTATAGCTAAAGCCAAGAGTTCGATTTTTACAACTCCATCTTCTTCAAGGCATAGACAAGATTCACCACCATCTACCCCTAGCCTTAAGATTTTTGGATTTCAAGGAGCAGCTGAATTAGAGGATTCTCCTATACCACCTACTAAATCTCATTTAGAAAAGGAAGAGACTCCCTCTCATCCTCCCTTGATAGAAGAACTAGAAGACTTTAAGGACTCTAAAGAAACTATCATGGCAGAGGAAATAATATATGGATTTGGAGGTAGAGGTAGAGGTAGAGGAGGAGGAAACAATGGAGACAACAATGGTGAAGGTAATAATGGAAGAAATAGGGAAGGAGACAACTTGTTTGGATTCCCTATAGTTGATGAGGAAACTCATACAACAATGAAAAAAATCTCACCATATGTCCTCCCCAATTTTTATGGATTGCGAAGTGAGGATCCTGAAACATTTCTGTTTGAGTTTGAAGTCGTGTGCCGAACCTATGACTATATGGAAGACTCTAAAAAACTCAAACTGTTTCCTTCAACATTGAAGGGAGCCGCTTTGAAATGGTTCATGGGATTAGCCACCCAATCTATTAGGACTTGGAATGATATGAAACAAACATTTTTGGATATATATTTGGACTATTGTATGCCCACCAATCACAAGGATGAGGTATTCAAAATGATGCAAAAAGAAGATGAAAACTTGGAAGATTTACTTGAAAGATTTCAATACAACTTAAAAATAGCAAAGATGAGCAACTGATATGATGAAACCTTGAAAGCCCTAATATTAAAATCCATTAGAGATGAATGGATAGATATTTTAAACATGATGGGGAAAGGAGACATTTCTCAACTTCCACTTCGTGACATAACAGAACTATGTGTCCATCTCTCAAGAGGAAAATCTAAAATAGGAAAAGGGCCTAGGGATCCTTCTCTTATTAGGGCTAACAAATCTGAAACTGGATCAGTAAGTAGGGCAGAGATTGGTAATATGCTTGATGATTTCAAAACTGATATCTTAGGGAGCCTTAGTGAACAACTAGACACCCTTAAAATCCAACACAAGCAGAAAGCAGAAACAGATGCTTTAGCCATCTTTTGTCCGAAATGTAGGAAGAAACATGCTTTGAGGGAATGTCCCTTGGATGCAAAAGTTGTAGAAACATGTATGATTTGCTCAGAGAATCATGAGATCAAGGATTGTCCTTCAATTCCTGGACTCAAAGCTGTTTTTCAAGAAGACCCAAATTCAGTAGAATCTCTTTGTTTTGTTGCAAGAAGACCTTGGCAGGGACAAAAAACTCAAGGGTTTAACAACCCTATGAATCTTCAAACCCCACCAAATTGGAATCCTTGGCAACAACCTTGGCCCCAACATCAAAATCCATATCAACCATGGGTACAAGGAATGCAAAATCCTTATGGGAGATTTGCTCAATTTTATCAATATCCTCCATCTTTTCAAAATCAACAAGCTCCACAACTTCCAAACCCAAATCCACAACTTTCATTACCATTTCCACAACAACAACCTTCTCAACAAAATCCAAATCCTCAACTCATGCTCCCATACCAGCAAAAGACAAATCAACTTCCATCTCAGCCATTGCCAAATCCTAACAATAAAAATCCTCAGAATACTTACATGGTAGAAGGAAAACAATTTCGTACCTATATGATTGTTCCTCTCAATGATGTACAAC
This sequence comes from Pinus albicaulis, assembly GCA_034641835.2. Lineage (NCBI taxonomy): Eukaryota > Viridiplantae > Streptophyta > Pinopsida > Pinales > Pinaceae > Pinus > Pinus albicaulis. The sequence goes on along the minus strand of CM076584.1, from coordinate 952,116,999 downwards.
TCAGATCTGGTAGAGTTTTAGAAAAAACTTCTATAGATATTCAAGAGCAAGATACCTCTGAGGAGGACTCTCTTAAAGTCAATGAGGGTTATGAGGAAGCATCTCTTCAAAATTCAAACATTCAAAAAGAAAAAGAAAAGTTAACACCCAAAACTCCTATAGTTGAGCAACCTGCATCTTCATCTACACCTCCTTTTCCTGAAAGACTAAAAATTGACAAGGGGGTGGAAAAACAAATCTTATTTCCTAACTATGATTTTCTAGATGAATTGAAGAATGTTTGTATCAAGATTCCCTTGCTACAAGCCATTCGAGATATTCCTATTCTAGCAAAAACAATAAAGGAGTTGAGTTTCAAAATACCAGGAAGGAAACTAAAAGACACAAGAAGAATCCACCGGGTAGGAAAAATTGCAGATATCATGATGAGAAAAATTACCATGTAGAAGTATGTAGATCTAGGAAGTCCAATTTTCAAGACACATATAAATGGGATAGAAATTTCAAACACATTGATTGACTTAGGGGTTGCTATCAACATTATGAGTAGACAGACTATGGAACAGCTAAAACTTCCTAACCTTCTTTTTACACCTATTTTACTGCAACTTGCAGATCGATCAATTATTAAACCAGATGGTGTATTAGAAAATATTTCAGTCTCCTTAGATTCTTGGGAATCTCCAGTAGATTTTATGATTTTGACTCCCAAGAGTAATCTAGGAGGGCACTCACTTATCTTAGGAAGACCTTGGCTAGCCACAGCTGATGCTTTCATTAGTTGTAGATTTGGGGATATGTACATTTCTAATGGTAATTTGACAAAGAAATTCAATTTGTATCCTCCAGCAAAAGCAATCACAGAAGTAGGAGACAATGAATGGGTTGATGATGAGGACACTATACAACCTGTCTTTACCATTTCTGAAATCAGTGAGGATAGTCAAATTCTAAACACATTAGAAAATTTTGAGATATCTTTAGAATATGACCCTACACAATTTCAATTGGAATCTGACATAGAATATTTATCATCAAGACAAATGTCTCTTTACTCTATGGAAGAATTTGGTAGTTCTACTATTGAGATTTTTCCAGGAAAAACATTGAATATCAACAAACATTTGGAAAAGTCACAACAAGAAGAACTAACCAAAATCTTGCAAAAACATTCTATTGCATTTGCATGGGAGTATATTGACATGAAAGGTATTGATCCTAAGACTTGCATCCATCATATCTATATTGAGGAAAACAGTAGACCAATCAGACAACCTCAAAGAAGGATGAATCCAAATCTTAGGGAGATAGTGAAAGGAGAGCTCCAAAAACTACTCAATGTAAACTTCATTTATCCAATTTCAGATAGCCGATGGGTTTCTCCTTTGGTTATAGTACCAAAAAAGAATGGTAAATGGAGGGTATGCATTGATTACAGGGAATTGAACAAAGAAACTTTGAAGGATCACTTTCCTTTGCCTTTTATCGATTAGGTATTAGATACATTAGCAGGTAAAAAGTACTTTTCATTTTTGGATGGTTTTAGTGGCTATAATCAAATTCAGGTAGCACCTGAAGATCAAGATAAGACCACATTTACTCGTCCATGGGGAACTTTTGCCTACCGAGTTCTTCCTTTTGGGTTATGTAATGCACTTGCAACATTCCAAAGAGCAGTACTAGGAATTTTTTCTGATCTAATCCATGATTGTGTAGAGGTTTATATGGATGATTTTACAGTTTATGGTAATTCATTTGAAGAGGCATTAGAAAATTTGGAAAAAGTTCTTATAATATGTAAAGAAACAAACCTTTCATTAAGCCATGAAAAATTCTTTATGATGTTTACTGAAGGTATTGTTTTAGGACATCATATTTCAAGAGATGGGATTAAGGTTGATAGATCAAAAGTTGAAGTCATCTCCAAGTTACCTATTCCAAATTGTCAAAGAGATGTTAGAAGTTTTCTAGGATTTACTGGTTATTATAGAAGATTTATAGAAAAATTCACTAAAATAGCATCTCCACTCTTCAAATTGCTTACAAAAGACTGTGAATTTAAATGGGATCCTGATTGTCAATCAGCTTTTGAAACTTTGAAAACAAGAATATCTAAAGCACCTATCTTGAGAGGACCAAATTGGAAACTCCCTTTCCATATTTCTACGGATGCTTCAGATACAGCTCTAGGAGCTGTGTTGGGTCAAAAAGATTTAGTTCCTTATGCCATTTATTATACCAATAAAAATTTGACTCCCACAGAGTTAAACTATACTGTGACTGAAAAAGAGTTTTTAGCTGTTGTTCATGCAATCAATAAGTTTAGACATTATATAACAGGCTATGAAACTTTTATTCATACTGACCATTCTGCAATTAGATATTTAATGAACAAACCTATTACTAATGGCAGAGTGACAAGATGGCTCTTACTTTTACAAGAATTCAATATTACTGTGTTGGATAGACAAGGGAAACAAAATACAGTAGCTGATTTCTTATCTAGGATTCAGAATACTAAAGAAGATTCTCCTGTAGAGGATAAGTTTCCTGATGAATACTTGTTTGCAGTGACTATTAAGACTCCTTGGTATGCAGATATTGCTAACTATTTGGTTACAGGGAAACTACCTTCACATTTATTTCCAAGAGAAAAACGAAAAATTATTCAAGAGAGTTCAAAATATTCATGGATTTCTAACGAATTGTTTAAAACAGGGCCAGATCTTGTGATCAGAAGATGTGTCAGGGAAGATGAAATGCCTGATATTCTTAAGGCATGTCATGATGAACCATGCGGTGGACACTTTGCAGACAAAAAGACGGCCTATAAAATCCTTTCTTTAGGATATTATTGGCCTTCCCTCTTCAAAGATGCAAAACAATATGTCAAAAGGTGTGACAGCTGCCAAAGAGTAGGGAAACCTACTCTTTCAAATGAAATGCCATTGCAAACACAGGTACTCATTGAACCCTTTGAAAAATGGGCTTTAGATTTCATTGGACCTATTAATCCACCATCCAAGCAAAAGAAGTATATATTGGTTTGTACTGATTATGTTACTAAATGGGTAGAAGTCAAAGCATTAGTATCTGCTACTGAAAATTCAGTTGTTCATTTTCTTTATGAGGATATTTTTACTCGCTTTGGTGTTCCAAGAGAAATTGTGACAGATCAAGGAAGCCAATTCACATCCAACCTGGTGGAGAAGCTGATGGAAGAATAAAAAATCAAGCATAGAAGATCTAATCCTTACCATCCGCAAGCAAATGGTCAAGTGGAGTCTACCAACAAAGTTCTCGAAAGTATCATCACCAAAATTGTTCATCTACATAGAAGAGATTGGGCAGAAAGGCTTCCTGAAGCCTTGTGGGCCTACAAAACTACATGGAGAAATACAACAGGACATTCTCCCTATGAACTTGTTTATGGGAAGGAAGTCCTGCTCCCCATTGAGTTCCAAGTCAAGACCTTCAAGATAGCAGTTCAGTTGGGGATGGATTTATCAGAAGCCCAAAAGCATAGAATGGAGCAGTTGAACGAGCTAGATGAGATCAGATAAGAAGTAATTTTAAGAAATGATCTAGTTAAATATCAAAGAGCTAAATGGCATGACAAGTACATCAAAGAGAAGAAGTTTCAACAAGGAGATTGGGCATTGTTATTTGATTCCAAGTTTAAAGATTTTCAAGGAAAATTTCAGACTCATTGGCTTGGGCCATATGAGATTGACAAGATCTTTAGCAATGGAGTGGTAAGAATCAAGACCATTGATGAGTTTCAAACTCTTCTTATTGTGAATGGCCACAGATTGAAAGTTTATCATAAGCCACTCTCAAAAGAGGAATTTGTCAAAATGTTTCAAGAAAATTCTGCAATCAGGCTGGTACAGAGAAATTCTTCTTCTCCACCAGCCTAGCTTTTGTTCTTTTCAGTTAAAAAAATAAAATAAAAAAATAATAATATGTATAAGCCTGAAAACCAATCACTGATTGGCAGTCTTATACAGAAAATATAGGGTGAAAATCAGGAACACCTGACACTCTATATTTTCCAAAAAACAAAAATCTCTCTTTCATTTCACAAGTTTTGTGACCACCCACTCCATTCCATTCCACTTCATTTCACTCCACTTCATTCCATTTCACTTCATTTTATCTATTTCATTCCATTTTACCAATAAAATTCTCTTTCATGACCATTTCCATTTAGTCAATTGTCATCCGTTCATTTCCATTCACCCAAATAATAGCCGTGTCAGTTTCCGCAGCTGACATCTGTTTCCGCAGCTAACACCAGTTTCCGCAGCCAGAAGAAGATTCCGCAGCTACCACTCTGTTTTTCAAAAGAATGTACAGCCAGATGTTATTTCCATAATCATGAAATCAAATGCAGGTATGAGGACCAATTATGAAGACATGGGGCATTCAAGATATCAATGAGGAGCAACTAATTGAAGACCAAGGAAAATTGGCAAGAATTCCAAGGTATGAGTAAAAATTTATTTCAAATGGCATTTAAAACACATTTTTATATAGTTATAAACCATAAGCTCCATTATGTGCAATGATTGTATTGACAAACTCCGTAACCACTCCATGATCTCTGTACAATCCTCCCACAATCCTTGCATTCATTCTCAAACAGTCCCATAATTAAACCTCTGATCTTCACTCATACTCCGATATTCCACCTGTGACAATGAAACGTAGTTGATTTGACTACGGCTTCTTTCAACCGCATAAAATCCGTAGCCGTTGTATAAATGTGCTTACATTTATTCTGCAGCCACCAAATTTTAAAACACTGTCGGATGTGTTATACTCCTCCTATTGTTCTATTAATCTCACAGCCGCATTTCCGTCGTGCTCACGTAACCCTTCTCTGTTCCACTTCACCCCATTTCGTTCTCTGTTACGCTACAGTCTCTATACCCACTTTCTGATATCTACCTATAGTGATCGTGCTCATTTCTGTTCATTCAGCCGTCCTACTTCCATTGAACCCTCCTCACGCAGGCAAGTTTTTAAAGAGCAGAAAGAAGGATGGGTAAATTTTTGAGAGCAGAACCAGAGGGACCTAAATTCATGGAAGGATACCCGCAAGTCAGGGATATATTGAAGAAGGCAAAGTGGCTGCGGTTTATCCAAAAGTTTAAAGGCTACCATAAAGAGGTGACAAAAGCTTTTGCAAGGTCTTTTAATGGCCTGGAGGTAGATATTGGAGACCTTAAGTTTACGGTGAATGAGGCATCTATAGCATCTGCCATAGAACTTCTTCAAGAGGGTGAACGTTGGTTTAAGAACAAAAGCATTAGTGATGAAGCCTAGAGAGTGATTCTACATAACCCAGGTATGGACATAACTATTTTTAAAAGAGGAATTCATGTTCATGCTTTGAAAGAGGAATGAGCTACTTTGCTGCTAGTTGTTCAAAAATTTATCACCTATGAGGGCCGTTTTGGGTCAATGTATATGTCCCATACCCGATTGCTGATGAATTTTATAGATAACCAGACTCTCAATCTGCCATAATTTTTATTAAATAGTTTGAAGAAGATGTCTGTGACTGTTCAGAAGAATTTAGGGGATGTAGAACCACATCTATATCACCATGGTCTTGTGAAAATTTTGTTTGAAAAATAGTTAAAAGAGAAGAAGGACACAAGGGAAAAAATTTTGATTAGAAATTTCTTTGAGGAACCTCAAGAAATTCCTGAAGGCAGTACATCAAGGAGTAGGAGAAAGAGAACAAATGATGAAATTCAAAGTACTCCTACTACTACAGTTGAAATAACTAGCAGGGAAGAGAGACTGTCAAAAAGGAAGAAGAAAGAAACCAAAGGTAAAAAGCTAATAACATCAAAAGAGAGAAAAAGTATTAAGGCTATGCATCAAACCCTTTCTTCCGAAGAAGATCATCAAGTGTTATCTGAGAGACTAGTTTACCTTCAAGAAAATTCATCTATGGCCAAGAAGAGAGGGAAAGGAAAACAAAAGCAAAAAGACAGTGGTCCAAAGCGTGTAAGAAGAAGTTCCAGGCTTAAGGGCAAGTTGAGGAAAACGCAAACGAAAGGACCCCATTTTATTGATTTGGGAGAAGAAACATCTGAACAATCCCCAGCTGGCCATAGTCCATCTCACTCTCAGTCAGACAGTGAACCTATTTCATTTCATTCTCAGTCAGACATTGAACATAGTCCATCCCATTCCCAGCCAGACGTTGATGTGAGCCCTTCTCAGCCAGATTTTGAAGACAACTCTCCTCCACGGAATTTTGGGGACAGCCTAATAAAAATGACACCTGAGATAGACCCAAAGCAACAAGAAGTATATGATTATATAGAATCTTTAGAAAGAGCAGCTACGGGTCCCAGTACTTCGTCCACTCAGCCTCACACAGCACAAGATGATCTAGTCCAATCACTGAAACAAGAAATCTTTGAGCTAGAGCTTTTAAATAGACACATTAAAAATGAAAATGAAACATTGAAGGAACAAGGAAAATTGGAGAAGATCATTCATGATAATACCATGCTACATCTAGGACTATGTCAGAAGAAGAACAGGAAATTGAAGAAGAAATGCCAGAAGTTAAGCAGAGCACTGATTAATATCAAATTCAGATGCTTGATGAAAAAGCCCAGGATGTTAGCAGCACCAAGGAAGAGGAGGAGAGGACTGGATGTACTGGCTGAAGTGTCAAGGCTTATGAATTGAAGAAGGATTATCAAAATTTTGGTTGCATGAGGACATGCAACACCTTCACAGTGGGGGTATGTTGAGTCTCAAATCTGCATCTTTCCTATACACCTTTCTAGACCTTTTTCATTCACCTGAACCTTCTAAGTTGTCAATATAATTGCATATTAATTGTAAAAGAGCATCTAAAATGGTTTTTAACTGTGTTTTGTGTCTGTTGTTTGATTTAGATTTTTGTTCATTTAGCTACGGAATCTTGCCACTTTTCGCAGCTGCTGCAACTTTCCGCAGCCATTTTGTGAAAGTCTATGTTGCAGGTGTCTTCAGGCAATTCGAGCCACATGGGCAAGTCAGAAATGATGTGGACATGGATCATGTCCTATTGGCTCGGTAAAATTCACCTAAGGAGGCTGTGGTCAAAGGTGGCCAAGTGGAAGTCAACCGTAGAGTCCCACGGTGACAGGACTCTGTTTCTCATCACGTGAAGATTTGTATGACCGTTTCTAATTTACGGGAGACACATCAACACATGTACACGGCTCCATAAGCTGAATCCAACATCCACTCTTCATAGATTTACTCCTCACCGCGGCCATGATGCTGGATCTCTGGACGTGATGGTTCACGTGTCTCTATCAGCACAAACTTTAGGGAATTAGTTATATCACCTTTGTTATAAATAACGCGTTTTCATACGCATAATAGTTAGCCTCCATATAGCTCTGTAATTTAATTGCGTTGCCACTGTGCTGTAATATCATTTCTCTGTTATGACTGCATTTTAATATATAAGAAGACTCTGTTTCCAAGCGTAATTCGTATTTGAAGGTTGTTGCCCGAGGCTGGTGCAGAGGGCCCCTGCACACGCTGAGGTTTTGTGCATTACTGTATAGTTTCTTGTTTTATTTCTTTAAGTTCATTGTGCCATAAGTCATTCACGTGTTTATACATTGCATATTTTATGGTATTTATGCTTCATCTCTTTTCATAATCATTCATGCTTTACATTTTACTTCTGTCCATAATCTTTCATGTTTTATGTTGTTGTTAGCTGATCGGTGTTCTTGTTTCAGATTACAAATAGGCAGCCCGGGCATTTGCATATCTTTTGACTAATGACATGGAATCAATATTTTTCTGCTGCTAATTTACTTTTCTTAGTTTTTGTTTAATTCCAGCACTATTTGTTTATTTCAGTCTTGCACATTTGCTTCAGTAGTTAGATTTAGATATATTAAATTGCTCATGTCATTTTCAGTTACCTCCGAAAGCCATAGCTGGACTAATGGTGAGGGATTGAAGTATGAGTGTGTATTTTGATATTAGTTTACTTTCTGCAAGTTAGATATATTAAATTGCTCATGTCATTTTCAGTTACCTCCGAAAGCCATAGACGGACTAATGGTGAGGGATTGAAGTATGAGTGTGTAGTTTGATATTAGTTTACTTTCTGCAAGTTAGATATATTAAATTGCTCATGTCATTTTTAGTTACCTCCGAAAGCCATAGCTGGACTAATGGTGAGGGATTGAAGTATGAGTGTGTAGTTTGATATTAGTTTCTTTTTCTGCAAACTAGATATCAGGTTGCTCAAGTTGTTTATGGTTACCTCCAAAAGCCATAGCTGGACTAATGGCGAGGGATCAGAATATAAGTTGATGTAATTTGATTTAGATTTACTTTGTTGCAATTTTTGGATTTCTTTAAGCATAGTTTCTTTTGTATTTGGACAGCAGCAAGGATAATGAGTTTCATGATCAGTAGTTCACTGTTGTTTGACTAGAATAGTGATGCAATTTCATTTTATTTGAAGAATTAATTTTGTCATTGTGTGTTTTAAAATTCTTTTGAAGTTGGTAAATCATTATAAAAGATATCATTGCCTTGAACAATCATAACCATGTTTTTATTTTAGAATTTCCATCTCACATTAGAAAACCAAAAAAGACAAAAAGGTAAGAAATAGGTTGTCTTGCACATATAGTGCGCCACACTTCATCAGCTTATGAATCCCGGATTGATAAATTAATGTAGAAATTTAGGACACACTAAATTGACCAAACAGCTTGCAGCAAAGGCGAGCTCATTTTCTAGGCTATTTTGAGCCTTAGGAATATAAGCGAGTTCATATTTTTCGAAGGTTTTGAGGATGTCTAAAGCTGCATTTCTGTATTCTCTTAGTCTTGGGTTTTTTGCCAAATATTCACCTTTGATTTGCCTAATTACAAGTTCTGAATCTCCCTGGGCTGATATTTTCTTGGCGCCTAAGTCTTTAAGTATGTGCAGACCAAGGAGAAGGGCCTCATATTCTGCAATGTTATTAGTACATTGGAATTCTAATCCGAAATAATGACCTTCATTAGTATTGTGTATCCAGATGCCGGCCCCCGAACTGTTTTGCCACAAGAACCGTCAAAGCTTATACTCCAAAGAGCTTCTTTTTCATACACGATACTAAGCTTTTTTTCAGGTTTCTTGGAGCTTTGATCATCAATTTCTTCATTTAGTAGTGGGAAATGTGGTTTTGATGGCTTGAAATCCTCTTCATTTTCTTTTATCTGCTCATTTATATCACTTTCATTGTATAAGATAAAAGAATCTAAATTGGAATGAATGGAATAAATGGGAGTGTTGTTTGGCTTATCCCGGTTGCTAACCATGTATTTCATGTGAGTCTCTCGGTATAATCTCCTAGTCTGGTTGAAAACTGGGATGGTAGCGAATGACATGTCCATTTGAAGGTTACCTTGTATTTTGGCAGCCCACGCCTTCGATAGTAGCATTCCATACTTAGGAGGAATATCGTGCACTACTACATCCATGACTAGGTTTTTTGCCGGTAGTTGTGTCAAAGCAAAACATAGGTTCTTTATTAGCCCTAAGCATTTGACGCAACTTGAATCAAAAAAGTTCATGTCTTTGTATGGTTGAGTTACCTCTAGACCCAGGTTTTCCATGATTGCTTAGGCATGAGGTTATGGGAAGCACCAAAATCTAACATGACATTATGTAATATTTTTTCCTGTATATTCAAGCTTACATAGAAAGGAGAGACAGCTCCTTCTTGGTATTCACCTTCTATTTTGGGGCTGAACAAGAGCTCGGGTTTGTCATCAGTTAGATTTAAAGTATCTGCCTCATTTCCTAAATCGAAAACTTTGAAGATTTGATATCTATACCTATCTACAGTTATTAGCTCAAGAAGGGGTATGGTTATTTTTATTTTGGAAATTTCCCCTTCGAAACTAAAAGGAGTTTGTAGTTTGGACAGATTTGTTTCAGCTTTTTCGGACATGATTTTCTCTATGTTCTTAATTTTCTGACCCTGGTTCGGGCCTTTGTTCATCACAACCATCTCGGGAATCTTTGTGGAAGTACTAGGAGTATCTGAGCCCAAACTTGTTTGAATAGTTTTATCTTTGTTTTGGTCAATTTTCTTGACCACGATTTTGTTGCTATCCACGACTTTTTTAAGGATGGTATTAGGGATTTTAGCAGTGTCAAGGCTACCTTTCTTGGAGTTGTCTTGGTTTTTTCTGCTCCTAAGGTCATATTGCCTGTGAGCTTCTATAATGGCATTCTGAAAATTTATGGCAGGATCTTCGGGATCTTCATAGTTGGTTTCGTCCTGATTCAGAGAGAAGAACTCTTGCTCTTTTGTTGTGAGGTAAACCTCACTCTCGTTATCAGAACCTATGAGGTTTAAATGATTTTCATCAATGGGTTCAGTATCCTTATCATCCTCATCAACATAATTCTCACTGAAGGATGGCCTGATTTGTTGGTCCTTTCCCCTTGGTTTATTTTAAGACTGGTTTCTTCTAAATTTTTGGTTCCGGTTTTGAGGGTTTGGCTGGTTGTCCTTAATAGGTGATTTTTCACTCATTTTTTCCCACATCTTTGTCATGGATTTGACCAGGCCATATATTCTAGGATCTGAGGAAAATACCGAAGGGGAAAATTCGTCATGGTAGGTGACTTCCTTTTCCGCTCTTATCCTAGCTCTCTTTTCGTCTAAGTTGGCTTCTGCATTTATGGCCACTTTTTGCATTTCCTCTAAGGTAGGGGGGTCCTTGTCTCTCAGTTGATAATTCATGTCTGGGTCAAAGCCTTTGGGGAACTTTTCCAAGGTTGAGCAAAGTGGAGGTTTGAAGTGAGGTGGGAGGGCGTTATACACACCGTTGAACCTAGTGTAGTATCCTTGGACACTTTCCCCATTTTCCCGTTTTAGATTGTTATACTCTGACAGGATTTGAATGGGGTTATTTCGGATTTCCCACTTTTTTATGAAGGTTTGGTAGGGTTCTGGGAGATTTTGGATTTTGTTTGGAGTTAAGCTCTTAAACCATTTTTTGGGTTCTTCGCCCAGGCTTTGGGCAAACATCCTCATTCTGATGGTCTCGTCTTCTATTTCCATGTATTCAAAGGCATCGTTAATCCTATCTACATGTTGTTGAGCTGTGGTAGTCTCAACTCCAGTAAAGTGCAGGATTTTGGATTGATAGTCATTTTGTAAGGGAGCCAAAGGTTGTGGCAACACCAAGGGTGCATACCAGGCTGCCATGACGGGAGCTAATGGATGATGTACAAAATGAGGGCTTGTGGGATGAGCTAAGGTGGTTTGAACAGTAGTGGTTTGGATGGGTGTGGCGGATGTACTTGGACTAGTGATCTGATTTTGAGCAGATCTGGGATGGTAGGAGCCAAAGTGATGGAGAAGCTGAAATTCATGAGGTGTAGTAGGCGAGGCTTCTCTACTAAGACGATGTGGCAGATCTAGGGGCTCAAGATCGTCAAATTCTATCTTACTTTGTGACTTGCTTCTAAAAATGGTTTTTGATGATTTTAAGTCAAATGGCGAATTCTGCAAGGCTGTGAGATGTTCAGGTACTGATCTTTCTTTACGGATGGACCTATCGGTAGCTAAATTGCCAGTTTTGGAAGCTTGCCACAGAATCTTCTCTGGGTCATCTATTATGATAGGGGGATTTGGGTCTGGATGAGATCTGGTGTTGATTCTTCATGAAGCTAGATTTCGATTCTAGAGTTTAGAGAGGATGGTATTTGTGATTGTTTCGGATGGATGGCCTCTCTGGGATTTTACTAATGTGAAGGATGGTCTAAACAAAAATATGGACTAGTGGAGTCACCAGGTGGATATATATGAGAACTATGGTCCACCACCAACACTATCAAAGATGCTTTTGGGAAAAAAAATTATCGCAAACTTTGAGATAAAAACTTGCAAAGAAGAGTGATTCACTTGGTTTCAACAGTTTGCTAGGCTGTAAGGACAAGCTAATGGTTCTTTTTGGCAAGAATATTTCTGCTTATCTCCTATGTTTAGGTGAGGTCTTCTGAATCGCTAAGTTATACCTAGTTTTTCAGTGATTACAGAGTTTGCACCATTAGTTCTAAGTTTTGGAAAGGATGAGTTAACAAAAATGTATGGTTTATGAATTTTTTGGTTTTTTTTATGGAATTTTAGGCCCATTGGAGGCTAGTGGAGTCGCCAGGTGGAACTTCGTTGTTTTTGTAAAAATGTAGCTATGGTCCACCACCAATAACTAGGGAAAAACCAATCTGGGAATGTTTTTGGGGTTTTTTGAGTTTTATGTGCAGCCTATGGGGTTTGGAGGAGCTTCCTATAACTGAATCATCATTTCGCTAAGATGGTGAAAGAGCTAGTTTCTATTCTTCAAACAACACTTAAGTTCTCTAAGTTGGATTGAGACTTCGGGAGTTACTAAGGAGTACTTAGATTGTCACTAACTCAGAAATTCCCACCGTGATCACCATTATGTTAGTGAGCGGTGGGATAATTCAATCAGATAGTATTCTTAAGGCTGCTAGAATGTTTAGGGAATCTAATTTTGTTTATCACTCAGATTCCCACCGTGATCGCCATTATGTTAGTGTCCCATGATTTGGCTAATTGGCAAGCCAAATGATAGTGTAACATCAAACCAATCTTTGGAGCCCAAGGACCTAGCCTTCCTAGACTCAGAGAGGGCTCTCTCTATTTGTGTAATGGATATCTATGTGTTTGCTTATTGTGTTCTAATATTAGGCTAGTTATGAAGTAGGTTTTTGGTTTTGGTTTTTAGGTTGTGAGGGATGAAAATGATCAAAGATATAAGATAGGTAAAAATATGTCAGATCAACTGGGCTATGGGGTCGAAAAGGTCAAGAAATCTTTCAGATGGTGATACAAGGTTGTTGAAGGGCCGATTTGATTCGAGGTAAAATGGATCTTTTGGAAAAATGGAGTGAAATGGACATCAGGTTTGTGAATAACAAAGGATTTCAAACATAACTAGTTTAATAGCTGACATAAACATGGTAGGGCAAACCATTAATTATGAGAAATGTAACTATAAGCTAATCAATGCATAGAATTAAACATTCAAGCCATGCATAGAGATATATAACTCTATAACTTTGGGAAATGGCTATCAGACTTTGGGGAAATACATTTAAGACAGACAAACAACTCAAATCACTATGCCAGAATGCCTAAACATAGTACTTCAAGCTATTGGGCACTTTGAAAACAAGATTGCATAGTTTTAGGCAAAGGGCAAGATCAGTACAAGACCTCCTTGGTTAAACAAATGACAATCTAATCAATCAAAGAGAAGTTTCATAGGTGGAGCTATGGCTAGCCATGAGTAAGCAGGGCATACCGTAAATCATACTTAGCATGCATAAAACCACAAATGAAACAAGAAAACAATATTCTTAAGTTATTAAAGAGCAATCAAGAATTCTTTAATGTGACTAAGAATGAAGAAAACATGGAAGCTATAAAGAAACAGGAAATTTGAGGTGCCTCCAAGGGCATGTCTCAAATATATTCTCTACTATCTTATAGCAAGCAAGAACATGGATTTATGAACGAAAACTAGAAAACAAAACAGAGAGAGAGACACTATACCATTCTACCAAGTCATGGAATCCAACAACAATCCTCTTTCATCCTCCAAGAACATCCAAGAAACTATCCAAAAGCATGAGACAAGTATTTCTTCCAAAGAGTATATAACCATATATTGCTTCTATTCATCAAGTTTAGCCTTGTTTACAATGAAAGCCTTTGGAATATATAGGCCAAAGTGAGGAAAACCTCTTGGTTCAACTTGCAATCTTATTGGCCTATCCAAAATATCTGATTTTCTCCTTGAGGCTTTGCAAAGCCCAAGGCACAAAATATCTAATAAAATATCTAAAAAATGCTAAAAAAGGGAAATATATTGACTTTTCATAAATTATCATGTACAAAAATAGCTAAACGCACATGAAGAAAAGTCACTTTTGAAAGGTTCAATTTTTACAAAAATACTCAAAAAATACATCAGCAAAAGGTCCCCTGACTTTCCAGCAACTTTTGGAAGCCTTCCCGATGTTGAAACGAGGCTCATGATGGCTCGTTGGAAATATTTGAGTGTCTAATTTCTAAAAATGTTTATTTTTCTCCCAACTAACCACTGGAAGTCCTCCAAAGACAGACCTGTGTGTAAAAAACCAGAAAATAGGCCTTGCTGATAAACGGGGCAAAGTGTAGAAAAAGCGAGTGTTTTTCACCATTTTGGGGGAGCAAATGATCTAAAAATGATCTGAAAATCGCTGAGTATGTTCCCCTGAAATTATGGAATCCAATGATACCATTTTCATCCCTTGAGGATGCCCCAAACTGAAATGGCGATGCCCATGAGTTTTGGCCAAAAACCAAAAAATGACAAAAAACCAAAACATGTCGAATTTCGCCCAAACTTGGCGAGCATGATCCTCAAGGGTTTTCAGAAACATGTTGTGAATCAGAGGCAAAAATTTGGAGCCTTGAGGTGTCTTTCCTCGATTTTGGTGCCGGGCGCTTCCCTTTAGCCTCCTTGAGTTTTTCCTGAGCAGCCTTCAATTTCCGCCGGGAAAACTGATTGAGCTTTTTATAATGCCCGGTCATCCTCCGTTGAAGGTCCAAGTCCCTATTTGCCTTCAAAAATTTCTTCTCCAAGTGATCATTAACTCTCTCAAGCCATGCTTCCCGATTTTTCTCTATCTCTTGTTCGAACAATGCAGCGAGAGGGGTATATTGGAGAAGGGCATCTTCTTCTTCCTTTTGTTTCTCAGGGGCCTTTTTGAGCCCCATGGTTCTTGGCCTCTTTCGCCTGGGCTGATATTCACCTTCGCTTTCATCGAACTCACCCATGAGTTCTTCCAATCTCACTTGTGCTTTGGAGGCCTCCTTTTTGTATTTGATGGCCCGTGTCTCACATACAGCCATATGGACACTCATCTGCTTGTTTTGAACTTGAAAAAAGTGATTGAAGTTCCTAGCCCTATCAAGATCAGTCCCCAAAGCATCAATTTGGATTTCTCTATGGATCAAGAGATTTTCTAGGATCCGAGCTTCATTATCACTATCATCACTTTGGATTTGGATGATGTCGAATTCCCTTTCCTGTTCATGACTACTTTCTTCCTTGTCCTTCCCTTTGCTTTGGGTGGCTTTTTTAGTCTTATTCCTCTTGGGAAATTCAATCATGGGCTTCTTGGGAAATTTTCCCTTGCTTCGGAGGGCCCTAGTCACATTTGGAGTTACAAATCTAGGCACCATTTTCCTTGATGTCCAGGGCTTGGCCACTTTCGGAGAAGAGAGCATGGCCCCTTGCCTAGGGGAGGTAGCTAGCACATGCTCCATGGGCTCTTTACCCTTGTCACTTTGCTCCTCATTTTTTCCACTGTCTTGGATTTCTTCATGGATGCCTTGGCTGTCCTTTTGCATTTCCTTTTGAGGGTTGTCCTCCTCACTGTGTTGCACCTTTTTATCATGCTGCCTCTCTTCTTCATGAGGCTGTTTTTCCTTTTTAAGAAGCTGCTCTTCATCATCATGAGGTTGTTTTTCATCATGTTGTGGCTGCCCCTGTTTATCATGTTGTGATTGCCTCTATTCATCATGAGACTGCTCATCCTCACTGTGTTGCACATCTTCATGTTGCTGCCCTTCATCATCTTCAGGAGTCTGTTGTTCTCCCTCACTATGATGCTGCTCATCATCATCTTCCTCATCATCCCCTTGCTGCCCTGTTTCATCCTAATGTTTCTCATCATCACTTCCATCTTCTTGTTCATGCTCTTCTTCCTCATCATGCTCATGCTCTTCTCCTTCTTCAAGATATTTTGTTTGTTCTATGGTAAACTTGAGCTTCTTGGGAACAGGTTTGCTAGAAGAAGGCGAAGGATGGTGAGTAGGAGGTGTAGGATATGTATGAACTGGAGGGACAGTGGAGAAATCCGGATGGGTGATGAAAGTATCCCAAGAGACCTCCCTCTTCTCAAGTTGATAAAGAATTATGACTTTGATGAGGGAGTGATGGAAGAGGCAGGCTGTCTGCTGTGAAGGAGGCTTTTTCTGAATAATAGAGGCCATTTTCTCAATGCTTGTATGTAGGAAGAAAGGGAGATTTAGCAATTTGTCCCTCGTGAAATATATGAGCAATCGAATGTGACAGGCATAGACTTGGGAGAATCTTCCCTCACAAGTGAAGTATTTCATGATGATCTTCATGAGGGGGGCATAGCTAGTCAAAAGATATGAGAAGGGGAAAATGGAAGGACATGAATCTCTGTGCTCAAGCTTTAGAAAGGGATTTTATTCTTCTGAGTCCAGGTGGCTTTGCTTAAACCAATTCTCCCCAACATAATGGATTTTAGTGGCCTTGGAGATGGACCTTGGAGAGAATTTGAAATCTAGGCCTTCCAGCTGAAAATGCTTCTCTTGAAACCTCAAAGCACAAAGGTGTGTTAAAGGGGAAAATCTCTTCACCTCTTGCACTCTTTGGAAAAAATATAGACACCCAACCTCATGGAAATTGAACAATACTGATGGGTGGGCATTCACTTCTTCAGTGGAAACAGGCTCAAATCTCTTGTGCAGGCCACTCCTACTGTCTTACCTAGGAGGCATCTTGTTTTGAATGTTCTCTGCAACACCAAGCTGTCTCAAATGGATTTTGGAAAGTTTTTCTCAAGCACACACCTTTTTCCTGCCTATCAGTCATTGTTTGACCAAGACAAATGCTTCAAATGCTTTGTGAAATATTCTCCCAACACCAACCTTCTTCTCCTTACAAAATTGTTTTGTCTCTTTGTGCCAAACAACAAATAGTTATCAAAATAACAAGCACACAGTCAAATTGTTACTGTGTTATGGTAAGGTTACAAGGATCCTTTGTGTTTTGGTATAAGCAAGACAACCTTGTGAAAAACAAAACACCCCTCCCAATCAAAAACACTCCTCTTGTATTTCACTGTTTCACATGCACAAGTAGACCAGAACCCTTCCAAATTGATTAAAAGATCTTTCACCACAGTCTTCTTTATGGGACAAAGGAGGCAACACTAATTTTCTATTTCATAATACTAAGGAGGCATTGTATAATGGTCCAACTTTCACCTTATAAAACTGTGTTCACCTTAGGACTACTGCCTCTTCACTGTTTTTACCTTAGGATCACTATTTTCCCTTCACAAACACTGTTTTCACCACTTCTAGGACACCAATGTTTTTTGAAAGTAGTTAGGGTCTTTTCAAATGGTTTTAAACATCCACCCAACAATGTAAAAATGTGTAACAATCATAGCAACAGAAAGCTCTGAGTTTGCTCAAAAATACTGCCCCTAATCAATCTCTCTCTCTTGGCATTTATAGCAGTAGCACCTTTTAATTTTTGACTAGAATCCCACCCTTTAAACACTGTTTTGACCTTATACATTGCTGACAGAGGTTTGGTTTTGTCCTATCACAGTTAGGACCCTTCAACAATTTTCAACCCTTCTAACACTGTGCTTTGTGTCCAATCACTAGCATATGTTTCATTACTCTGTTTTGAAGACAGTTTAGGCCTTTTGAAACCAATATAAACACTCCACTAGCCTCCCACTGTAACAATATTTGTCAATATTTTTAACAAATCACCTTGATTTTCCTACCAAGACCTCCATTTTTTAATCACCATCTAGTCTTGAAAACATGGCAACAATCACCCATTTAGAAACTCGAATACATCAAGGAGGCAAATAAAAATACCTCGAAGATGGATTGTGGCCTTTGCTTGAAGATTTGAGCAGCTTCAAGACCCTTTTGGAGGCATTTTGACTGTTCAAACATGCGCGGCACTTTTGAAATGGAAAAGCCCCGCGTAATAGAAAGGGTTTCAGGTCGGCCTTCGGGCAGTTCTGACCGCACCTACAGGCGCGCCGCTCGTCGCGCCACAATACAAACCCTTTGTAAATTTGCTCTTGAACGCACCGCACGCTTTTCCAGACACACCGCGCGGGCTTAAAAGCTTCAAACTCTGCAATTTTCGCCTGAAATATCCTTGTTTCGGTCAGAGAGCAGCCTAGGGGAGTGTTGCTCGTGTTTTGAATTGCAAATAGATTTGGCAACGGTCAATCCATCCTTTGTATTTTAAAAAAGCCAATGACCCTTTGAAGTGATTTATGAGGGCTTTGAAACTTTTTTTGAAAAAAGGTATTGGTTTCAAAACAAAACACGAAGCATTGTTTTGTGATTTCATCATTTTAAAACCTATAAAGACTGTCTTTCGAACTAACCCATTGACAAGATGCTGAGGTTGACTTTTGACAAAGCAACATAGTGATGTTTCTTGTTTTAAGAAAAAAGTCTTTTTTAAGGGACTACAAACTCTTTCTACTGCCCTTTCACTGTTTCTCATTGAAAAATAACCTCTGTCACTTCTGCCTATTGCTGACCTTTTCAAAGAACCAACTCTTCTCAAAGACATACTAAAGATTTGTGAGGCATTCTTCGCCATTCTGCAAGGATATCAATGAACACCTTAAAACTTAATTTGACAGTTTCTGCTCCTGATGTTTTGAAGGTGATCATGCCCATAGTGAAGCCGATTGAACTTTTAGGTGCTCTTTGAGCCTCTCTTTTGACTTAGATTGACAAAGTAATCCAGTCTTCAACTTTATGGAGGATGGTGAGCTGAAGTTTAAGATGTAAAATTGGAAAACTGTCCCTTTGTTCCTTTGTGAAGGAAGTCTACAAGGATAATTAATTTCTCATTCATTTTACCATTTTGATAGCAACTCATTTGAAATCTAAGCCATACTAAAAATGAATGCTCTTCATCTTTTCATAATGGTGAGCCTTCTACTTGTAATGAAGGCGGCCTATTTTTGACAAATGCCTGGGTTATTTTCAACTCTTGTTTTAAACAAGTGAAAAAGGTTTATGAATACCCTGTTAGTGGTTTTCTTTGTACTTGATGGCAGAATTCAGTTTGAGACCAAGACTATTTGACTTCTTTGGCCATTTGCTTAACAATATTTCTTCATTGATAATCACCCCGCTAGCTTCACATTGTATTTCAATAACAGTGAAACTTATGTAAACAACTTTTAAAAGCACCACTTCTTTACCTCTGCTTTTAACACCAATTTTCTATTCGGAAACCTTCAATTTGTCTCCCACTACTCTTAAAATTTTCCTTTTAGTCAGTGAAAAACCCTGAAATCAAACTCTGTCACTAGCCCTCTACTTATAGATGAAGGAGGTTCTCTCAGTCCTTCCAACCCTCTGCTCTTGTATGGAGGAGTTTTTCTCAGTCTTCCAAACCTCTGCTCTTGTATGGAGGAGGTTTTCTCAGTGATGCCATTTCTTCAACTTTTAAACAGTGCTATCTTTCCTTTACTGCCTATTCATACTTGAGCAAATGAAGATGACAAACTGTCAATAATTCATGATGTGCATTTCTCTGAGACATGTAACTCTGCCTTCTAAATACCTTTGCACCTCTTTAGACATCATAAGAAATTTGGCTATTATTTGCACATCATTTCTTGTCATTCATAATTTACTAACCTTTGACTATGATTGCAGGAGCTTAATGAAACAACCTTCTACCCTGTAGTTGCATCCCAGGCTCAAAACCACGTGAGAAGCAGTTGTCTTCTCATGTTGAGTTAAATACTGTCTTCTGGAATACGATAATACTTATGCTCTTGAAAGATCCATTGAAATACTGTAAAGCCACCTAATATCAGTTTGACCTATGGCATATGCATTACTGAGACTTCAGGGCTTGTTAGTGGCGCGACCTAAGGGTGTAACCTTCTTCAGGGCAACATAGATGGATTTTAACTGCTACAAACTATTTCACTAAATGGATTGAAGCCATCCCATGTAGACAGTCTAATGATTCTGTGATCATAGGGTTTTTAGAAACAAACATACTCTCAAGATTTGGCTGTCCGGAAAAGATTATAACAGATAATGCTGCTGCATTTAAATCAAAGAAAATGATTAATTTCTGCCATAAATACCATATTACTCTAAGTCATTCAATAGCCTATTACCCCCAGGGTAATGGACTAGCAGAATCTTCTAATAAGAGCCTTATCAATATCATCAAAAAGTTATTAGAAGAAAACAAAAAGAATTGGCACAAGAAATTGACCAATGCATTATGGGCAGACAGACTTACAACTAAGAAATCTATTGGGACTAGTCCATTTGAGTTAGTTTATGGCATTGAAGCAAGATTTCCATCATCTTTAGGAATTCCTGTCATGAAATTACTTCAGGAGGCTCAAGTGGAACCAAATGACATTCAAAGAAGAATCAATCAGACAATCCACTTGCAACAAACCAGGGAAGAGGTATATCAAAGATCACAAGTCATGCAGGAAAAGTTAAAGAAAATGTTTGATAAGAGGACTAAATCAGAAGATTTTCAACTAGGTGATAAAGTCTTGAGGTGGGACTCTAGACGAGAAGAAAAAGGAAAACATGGAAAGTTTGATTTCTTGTGGAAAGGGCCTTATATCATTCATGCCTTGCAGGGAAACAATACTTACTTTTTGAAGGAGTTGGATAATTCAGAAGTAGAAGAAGGACCAGTCAATGGTCGAATGCTCAAGCATTATTTTGATCCCATTTACTAGAATGTTTAATTTTTCTAACTTGTACATAATATATTGTTTTTTGTTTTGTTTTTATTAATGCAGTTTGGATTGGATGGTGACTTCTTGGGATTGAAGCCCGAAGTGAAGGCCCTAAGTTCCAAAAAATTCACTATCATATGTAAAATAAAGCTACCAGGAGAAGAAAGATTTCATACTTTCAGTTTGAAGACATTGTGAGGCATCTGACCTGCTGTTCTTGACTTTTCACAAGGAAAAGCCATCCCCAAGTGGAGCCAGTGTTAGCCTCCTATATCAATAGGTTTCATCTGTCATGATTGTCTTGATTGAAATATGGAATATGTTCAAACCTTCTTTCTTGAGCAAAGGTGTTCCATATTCTTGAAAACCAAAAAAATTCAAAAAATTTAAAAAAATGTAAAGAGGGTATACCCTAAAAGAAAGATCAAAGGGTATGAAAAATAAAATGGTCAAAAAGAGAAAGAAATGAACCCCAAATAGAAAAATAGACCAAGGAAAGAGTGCAAATCCAAATGCCACTACTATTTCATTTTTGTAACAAAGCAATTGTGTGCAGCTTTGCCACAATTCATGAATAAGTCAAACTGTTTAAACTTGGCTTAGTCATATTTCAATTTCATGTTGTAGATTAGAGAATAAATATCTAGCCAAACAGTTTAATCTTGGCAGATAAGTAGATAGGTAAAGTAAATAAAAGGTGCTCAACAGTTTAATCTGAGCCCTTGGATGTAATAAGGGTAGAGATAGATAGATTCATCATGTAAAAAGAAAAGATTGATCAGGGTTTGCAAGTCTAAATGCACCCTAATAAAGAAGAGAAAATGGTAGTGTTAAGTAGATAGGGTAGGTAGATGGTGCTGCAAAGTGTTATCTGATGAATGGTGCTGCTACATGTTGGTTAATCATTTACTTTCATCACAAGTACTGAAGCATGAAATACACTGGAAAATCACAGCAAGCAAAAGTCAAATTCATTAACTTCCCTTATCATTTTCCCCTCAAAAGTTTTACTAATTTTCCCCAAAGTACTAAGGTGATTGGAGATCAAAGGGGCTCAAGGCATTTCCTTGACTTCTGGAGGGACCGGACCCTCGGCCTAATGATCAAAAAGACCTAAGCACTTGAAATAATTCATCATTGTTATTTTCCATCTTTAACTTTTTCCTAAGTAAAATCCCATTTTACTTAGGAAACTGATGCAACATTCCATAAAAATTCCTCAAAATAACTTGTTATTCTAAGTTTAAGTGTTGAAGATAAAATGTTGCAATTTACTTCACAAGTTATCACTTTCTTAGATGTACAAAAATGTTTTGATTTTCCTTGTCCTTTGCCATATTAACATTTAACTCTATTATATTAAATCCCTAGTGAAATACCCTTTCCTAAGTATATAATTCCCTTTTTATATATACCCCAAAAACCCCTTTATTATAATGTTTTAACCAAAGTATTTATTTTCCCAAAATTCAGTAAAAACCCCCCTTTTATAAACCCTTTGGTTAAATATATCCTTATAATATAAATCCCGCCCCTATGGTGAAATAATTGTATTAATTAATTCATCATATAATAAAAAATATATATAAAAACTTTAGACATACAATATGTGTGTTTAATACCAAAAACATCAATAAAACTTTGCGAAAGTTTTGCGCCACCGTGGTCCGTCCACGTGGCATTCCGCTTAAGCCAACTCCGCCGCGACCCTTTACTTTTGCATATGGGATTAATTAGTTATTTGAACTAATTAATAGCCTTTCACTTACCAATCAAAATCCTCCCGGGGCGATCTGCAGACAAGATCTTGAGGGCTGGCTTTTACTGGCCAACTTTATTCTCTGATGTTAAGAAATTTGTAACAACTTGTCATAAATGTCAATTATTTGAGGGAAAAAGAAAGTTGTTACCTCTGCCTTTAAAACCAATTTCCACAGAAAGACCTTTCCAACAATGGGGGTTAGATTTTATTGGAGAAATTCATCCCCCTTCTTCAGGGCAACATAGATGGATTTTAACTACTACAGACTATTTCACTAAATGGATTGAAGCCATCCCATGTAAGTTTTTTAACCCGCGGGGGATGGGTGGTTTTGAATAGTCAAACCATCCACGTGGCAGGAAACCTGTGGAATCCCTGCCCCTCCGTTAAAAACCGTCCTCGACCAAAAGCGGTGCGGGAGTACCGCTTACCGCTTACCGCTTACTGCCGGCTTACGTCATCCCGTACGTCGATGACGTCATCACCTCGAAAAAATAAAAATACCTTAAACTTGCGAATAAAGCCATTTTTCATGTTTTTTAGTCATTTTCATTATTCTGAGAAGAACGTTGCTCCCACTGCGATTTTCAAAATTTCCGCTGTAATTGACCATTTCGCCCCAAGATTCCGCTGCGCCCGTGCTGAAGAGCAGTTCCGCCATTGCCTGTTACCTGTTAGAGAACCAGTTTCCTAAAAACAGGTATTTATCCTTTACGCCCCGACTGCACGAAAAACTCAGTTTCCTTTGTTTTTTCGCTGAAAAAGTGGTTAAAAATCATCGCTGAGTCCTCCCTGAAGATTTTAAACCTGTGAAATTGCCCCCCAAACCTGCAAATTGTTCCAATTTCCTCCATTTCAGATATCCCGTCCGGTCTGTATGGAAAAACGAAAACCTCCATTTTGAATCCACAAGAACCAAAATGGAGGTCCTAGCAGCTCTAAATATCACTCCATTGAATGCTCCTCACCGTGAATTGGACTATTTACCTCTGATAGATGAAGATTTCCAAATAAAAGACCTGCATTTTGATGAAAGTCCCCGTTTGAGCTTCTGTCGCTGCAGAGACGAACACTCAAAGGGGCAAGATCTTATAGGTTTGTGGGAATCCAATCTTCCAAGGTATCTTATTCCTTCAGTCCTCATTTTCCCCGAAATCATTCATTACTGTCATGCAAACTATGATCCCGCACAGAGAGCTGTATTAGCTCCTGATCAAAGTGTTCTATTCCCCATCACACCTCAGGCTATCAATGCTATGTTACACTTTGAGCCAGAGCAAGAGTTAGCACCATTATCCATGGAAGGATTGATTGAGAAAACCAGACAGTTAACCCCAGAGAAATTAAA
Organism: Pinus albicaulis; assembly: GCA_034641835.2. Taxonomy (NCBI): domain Eukaryota; kingdom Viridiplantae; phylum Streptophyta; class Pinopsida; order Pinales; family Pinaceae; genus Pinus; species Pinus albicaulis. The sequence goes on along the minus strand of CM076584.1, from coordinate 952,093,216 downwards.
ATCCATGTGTCAGTATTTCATGTTACCTGAGCATCAGCCAAAAGGGGCTCCCCCCTATGGTTTTTACTATTTCAATACATTGGGAAGGCTCATTGTAAACATAATATCCTTTGTCTTAGGATTCAACACCAGTGAATATGTAGATGAGATAAATTTGGCTTTGCTATCCATCTTTACTCCTGGGCAGCCTCCTGAGATTAAATATGATTATGCTTCCTTCATTGCCAACAAGATCCATGATCAATTTTTAAGGCTAGATACTGAAAAAGTTTTTAAGTACTCCTCATTTATCTATCATCTCATGATCTATTATCAGTCAGATAGGTTCCCTTTCCCTGTTCAGAAACTTGATGCTAAGGGTAATCCCAGGTCTGTCATTTTTTGGTCCCCTATCATTCATTTTTCCTCTGATTCTCCCTACTCCTATTCAGAATTCATTGATCAGTTTGTACATCCTGCTACAACTTTGTTAACAGGAATTTCTCCTCCCAGACTCAGTACTGAAATTAGAAAGACCTTGCAATTGTCAAAGAGTTATAAAGTTGGGGATTGGTACTTGTACCAAAACCATACAGTCATAAGGATTTATGGATGTGAATTACATCCATTCAAGTTACCCAGATATGTACCAATGAGAATTTTTTCTTTGGAATACTTTAGGCAGATGAATAATTCGGACGTGATCCATTTCTGCAATGTAAAGAAGAAAGCTCAGTTAAGGATCAAAAGCCAATTAGGTCCTTTCATCTGCAATTCTAGAGAAGCTGAGAGAGAAGCCGAAAATCTATTAGATAAGAAGTTCCAGACATCTTTCCGTTGGGTCCCTTATGATCCCTTCGGTTTCATTTGTGAAAAGAGATTAAAGAATAAGTCATCTCCTTATGTACATCACAGGATTCCTAATTTAGAACAGTATGCAAATCAAGATGAATGGGTTAAAGGAACACTTGTTGAAGAGGAAAGTGGAGCTGACAAATTGAGTAAAATTATGAAAGATGTTGAGAAGAACTTTGACCTATAAACGTATGATCAAATGCAGGTACCCTACATTGGCACATCTTCAGCAGCCACTCTACAGCAAGCATTACAGGAAGACAGTCCATCAGTAGCAGCAGAACCCAAGGGTAAAGGAAAGGAACCTGTAATCCAGGTTATTGAAACTTTGGTCATGGCTGAAAAACCACAGAGTTCCAAAGCACCGGAACAATCTCAGGCTTCTCCTACACCAGCAAAACACATCCAAGTTCCAGAGATGCAAACTCCATTAAATGTAGAAATAGGGAAGAAAAGGTTGGCTCCAGATACCACACCTTCAAAAGGGGCCTCACAGGTTTATCAAACTAAGAAACACAAATCAGATCCACCTCCAGAGGTAGAAATTATAGATGAAGTATTTGATGATGGTAGAGAAGATAGTCAGCAAACTGGCACAGCAAGTGAAACAAACATAAGCCAGAAAGGGATACAAAAGCAATTAAGCACTGAAGTATCTTCTTTCAGACCGCAAAAGACAGATACTGGAGACATTAAAAGAACCTTCATTAATATCAAAACAAAGAATGATCCATTGAAAATGAAGGTATATGATCAGTATATGAAGATGGCTCCTCACAATCAACAAAGGCTAATGTCAGCGTTTGACCTTTCACAAGGTAAAATGTTGATGAGCCACTTCAAAGCAAAGGTGCCAAAGCCAACTTCAGCAGCAGATTATATCAGATCAAATTTTGAAGTTTTAGCAAAGGATATCCATCCCCTGGATCAGATAGAGCTACATAGACAAACAGGGGAAATGGTTTATTCTACTCTCACCAACAAAGCCATGGCAGCTTTAACGCTGCAAGATTCTTTGAATAACACTACTGCACAATTGAAAATTGAGAAGGCCTCCTCACAGGCCAAGGATAATAGAATAAAGTCTCTAGAAGAGATAATCATTGGTTTGGGTCACAATCCCAAAGACATTAAAGGAATTGAGGCATTGGTGAAGAAGAAAGAAGATGATATAGCTGCACTCAGAAAACAGCTAAAACTACCAGCCTCGAGGCACCCTCAGACCCAGGAAGTTATAAAAGGAAATTCACAGGAAGAAATGATGGAGTTGCTCTTGAATATAACTGAGCGACTAAATGAAACAGAGAAGGAATTGGAAAAAGCATTGCAGGAACAGGAAATGATCAAGCAGACTTCAACAACAGGTACTCCAACAACAGGGCAGCAGACACAGTCATCTCAAGTGAATACTTCTGGCTTGAGTTCTGAGGACTTAATAAAACAGATGGAGAGTTTGCAGCTAAAGGTCACAGAGCTCCAACAAACAAAATTGCAATTGGAAAAATTGGAGGAAAAATATGACACCTCTAAAAAGACAGCTGCTGACAACATCAGGGAGATAAAAAGATTGGAAAAATTGGTTGAGGCTTTGGAAAAGGATCTTTCGTTGGAGAAGCCTCTAAATGAAATAAATGATATTCTTTGGGATAACATCATTGAATTAATAAGGGGTATTTGGCCCTCTATTCAGGCTATTTTTGAGCAAAATGAGTTAGTTAAGATAGCCCAAGAAGAAATAAATAGAACCAGACATGAATTAAGAGGCAGGCCTGAGCAGGCCCAGCAGCTCATTCAATTTTTGAATTCCAGAACAAAACAACAGCTTGCATTGTTAGGAATTGATGACAGGACAGGTGCAATTTTGGAAGCAAAGAGAGTTTTCACCAAGAGGACTTTCATGCAAAATTTAGAAAGAAAGTGTACAGACATTTTGGTTGACATCAACAATTTCAGAGAGAAATTTCAAGCTTTGTTGGATAGTGGGTTACCAAGTCCCATGCTCACAGAAGATCAAATAGTAGACTTGGAAACCTATGAGAAGAGAATAAAAGCTCATGCTAAAAATACAGCTGTAGGTTCTACTAGCTCATCAGAATCAACATTACCAACTGGGAAAAGTATTTATGATAAAGTGAGGAATTTATTTCATCTGGAGCATGAAATAAAGTATCTATTTCCGAATGATCCCACTTTTTATAAACTTACTGAAGCAGATGAAACTTTAAGGAAGCTCAGAAGAACTATGATACCAGATGATCAATGGTGGCGGGAAATGTTGGAGATTCTATGAGAGTTATTTTCAGGATGAGCATTTATCTTTACTGTCAAGTAAATGGTAAAAACAGGAAAACAGATGAAAGAGTATCAGATGAAAGGTTAAAGGGTATCCGTGAAAACAAAGAGTGTTCAACAAGCCAAAGAAATACTACAAAGGACAGCACAGAACTCTATTTTAGCACTTACCTCCAGCACATCCACGGAAAAAGGAACAGCACATCGGCAGTTGCACATTATTCTATCCACGAGACCGTTTGTCTCTTGTTTGTTTGTAAAATATGCTTTAAGTCAGCCTAGATTATTGGCTAAGATAGTGTAAGATTATTTAAGATTATTTTATGTATAAATAAACCCTCAAAGAGAGTGTTGAGGGTGGATTCTATTACTCTGCTGTAACATTGAGATTTTCAGAATAAAAGCTTTTGGAGAAATTTACTTGTGGCTTACTGGATGACGATTTGAAGCACTGGACTTATTGCAGGATTCATGTGTTGGACTACAGTTCAATAAGTGTTTCTACCCTTTGTCTGAAATTTTATATTAGTTTATAATATCATCATATCCATTTCTGAATAATTTACATAAAGGATTGAAACAGAATTTGCTTAATTGTACTCTGTTTTCAAATGTGGTTGTTCTTAATGTTTTCTTCTAAATTAGTTATAAGCGTGAATTCTTAAATGCTCCTGCTTTGCTAATTTAAACATTGTTGATTACTATAATAAAGAATTCTTCATTGCTCTTTGTTTGTAGTCATTTCACTTCTTTCTCTTGAACATGGTGAAAGATTCTTAGCTGCCTTTCATCCCTTCAAGATCATCCCATCCACTTTAAATTTTAAGGATTGTTCTCTGTCTAGCTATCTTGCCCTGTAATACCATCTTGTGCTTAGAATAGAAATCCAGTAAAGCCATCCTTTGACTCCATAGCCCAATGGATTGAAAGCTCTCAACCTTGCCCTTAGTTTGTGGATTCCACCATTTTCCCAAAACAAACTCTTGAATCTATAACTAGCCTAAAACCTTCCAAGAACAAAGATAAATCATAAAGAGAGAGCCCTCTCTGGATGCAGATTGGCTAGATTCTGCATCTAAAAGGTTGGTTTGTGGTTACCTCGGGTATAATTTCCTCTACTGGCAGTCCTTTCTCAGATGATTCATCTGAGACTTCTTAGAACTCTAGGTCTGTCGAGCTTCAGCAGCCTATCATCCTGTCAGAGTACCCCTTTGGAGAACCAATTGAGTTCCATTGGCCTCTTTCAAACGCTTGGTTTGGGTTTGGAGTCGGGGAAAATTTTCCCCCTCTTACATCGGGATCACCATTTTTGGCTGTTATCATACCTCCTAGCCCCTGTAGTCTTTTGCAAGATCTCACGGTGGATTCAGGCATGGACTTATCTGGTCCTAATGGAAATGAGGGTATTCCAGTTTCTGATGAAGAATACCAAATTTTCCCAGAAGACATCCATCAAGAGCCTGCTCAATCTTCACCATCAGTGTCACTTCTAGCTGGATATAGGTCTTTGGGCCAAATTATAGCTGGTATTGCCTCCATGGCAACATCAACTCCATCAAGGGGGGCGGTTCTCCCATCATTAGGGATGTTTCCGACAACACCTATCTCGTCGACGCATTTTTTTACGTCTGTCCCCACTAGGCCTATTGTCTGCATGGTTACATCGGCACCGGTTGTCACCGCTTAGTCGTCAGGAGTTTCCACTTCAGTAGAGACTTCTATTTCCATGGAAATCCCTGACAGCCTTTCTTTTGAAGAGTATCAAGTGGATGTTCAGCCGCAGAGCTCCCAGACTAATTATTCCCCTCAGGATCCTTATCGGTCTTATTTTTCTTATTATGGTGCGGATGGTACCCTGATTTATTCACTTCCGTTTCAATATGACGAGCAAGGCAACCCTATTTACTTGCCTGCTCCTGAGGCTTATTAGTTCCTTTCCGGTTTTAGACCTACCTTACCTATGAAACCCTCTAACCAACAAGGGAAACCCTTTTAGGGACAACCTTCAGTTCATCAAGGGTATGCTTATGACCCACAAGGACAACCCTTTCAGGGACAACCTTCAGTGTAGCAAGGGTATGCGTATGTCCCACAAGGGCAACCCTTACAGGGACAACCTTCGGTCCAACAAGGATTATTTTACGGCTCGCAAGGGCAGTCTTACAATCCTCAAGTTCAACCTTTACAATCTCAGCCTGTGATCCAACCAGGGCAATCTCAAGGACCAGCTGGGAAACCGTTATATCAACCCGGACCTTCATACGGTCTTGGGGGGGGGGGAATCCATCCATCACAACCTTTGGTGCAACCACAATAGCCATATCTTCAAATTGGTCCAAATGTTGCACAGCCGGACCACCTTATGGTCCTGCTCCAGGTAAACCTGGTTATCAGGTATCGCCTAGCCCACCACTACCATCAGGCCAACCTTCTCCACAGGAGCAACCCGATGGCCCTCATCAGTCAGGTCAACTTGCTCAGCCAAGCCAACCTGTACAGAAAGTTCACCCTACTCAACCACCTCTCTACTCTATGTCGTAGCCGAATCAACCTATGCGCCCGACTTATCCAACTCAGCAGGGCCCTACTTATTAGCAACCAATTCAACCCCAAGGCAGTTATTACCCTCAAGGTCAATATCAACCGGTATACAACCCGCCTCAAGGTCCTGCTTATTACCCTCAACTGTTGGGTTATACTTATACTCCGCAGAAAAATCCTTATGCTGCTCAATCGGGACCCTCGTATACTCAGAATCAGTATCCTGATCTTCAACCCCAGTATCCTGGTCCTCGGCCGCCATATCAACCGAATTATCTGGCTTATACCCCTTATGGTTTGAATCCTCCAGGACAGAACTAATGGGGGAAGAGTTACACTCAACCAGGATGGAGTATGGGTACGGGTCCTTATCGAGGACCTGTTATGCCTTTCAAACCTCAATTACCTTTCCTCGCCACGTTGGAGTTACCAGATGTGTCCAAATTGGAAAATGAGCACATTCTTCATAATCCTTATTAGCCTTCGGTTCCAACAAAGGTTCCTGGTGATTGTCCCAAGTTTGAGGGTAAGTCTGGAGAAGACCCCCAAGCACACGTCATGACATACCATTTATGGTGTTCTTCAAATTCTTGGGTGGATGACTCTGTTCGACTTCGTCTTTTCCAGCGCACTCTCACCAGAGTTGCTGCTAAGTGGCACATCGAACTACCTCGTGGTATCTTTCAAGATTTCAACACTCTCTTTATGGCATTCCTTACTCATTTCCAGTTGTCGGTTCGTTATGAAGCTGAGATGCATCTCCTAACATCCTTGAAACAGGACCGGGCTACCCATATCTCGGACCACATTCACGAATGGATACGGCATCGTCGCCTGATCAAGTTCGAAATTCCTGATCAGCTTCTTACTCATTGGTTCACTACCTCTTTTTTCAATCAGATTGTGAAAGACATCGCCATGGGGGCATGTGTAACTGAGGAAAAAGCCATTGCTCGTGCCCAGTACCTTCATTTAGTGTACTCTCAATCGAGCATTTTGTATGACATCTTGACTGAGGCTCCACGGCCTGGGACCTCTAAAGCGTTGGCTACCCCATTAGTCGACGACGTTATTGGTTCCATGTCTCAGACTTCACACAATTCTTCCAATAGGAAGCAGAAATCAAATTCTTCCAATAATTCTACTCCTCAGGCTACCCCGAATTCTGGTAAAACCTCGGAGGTCAATGCCATTCAGGCCAATCCTGCGGACAAGAATTCCAAGGGGAGAAAGAAGGGCAAAGGCAAGGCCAAAGTTGATGCCCCAAAACTGGAATCGTCTAAACCTCGTGCTGATGATGGTTCACAGTGAAAGCCGAAGTATCCCTGTCTGATTTGTGATGAGGAACACTACACTAATTATTGTCCTAGACAAGCCGAGGTTAGTCAACTGCTCAAAGGTGCTAAGGGAACTCTGGTGATCCTTAAGGAACCTTTCCCATCTCAGCAAACCTATATTTTCGAGCAACCTCTGCCATCTGCATCGTTTGGCTCTCAAGTATTCATGATGAACGGTTTTGCACCCGTTTCCATCGCTACTCGGTTGAAGGATTATGCCGGATCACACCAGGTAGTCGGTAAGGAGGTCATTGATGGTCCTCCTCCCCCACCTGCCTCTAGTCCTCTTGAAATTAAAAGGCCCAGTGCTGAACCCGTTGTACGACCACCTTCTAAAGGTGTTCTCCGGAAATCTTCTTATAATCCTAACGCCCGTGCTGCTCAACATTACAGTATTTTTGAGGACTTAGCACAGGCGCCTTCTGCGATGTCCGCGTTATAAGTGCTTCAGAGTTGTCAGTCTCAATGGAAAGCGTTATTATATGCGATCGACGAGATTGATCCTGCTGATTCTAGCCTTCTCTCTTTCGACTTAGAGAATTTTGTCCCTCGACTTCCGCACCAGATTGCGCTTGTCATACAAGTCGGCATTAACAGTCTCAACATCCATAAAGCCGTTGTGGACGAAGGTGCATCTACCTGTGTCATGTCATCTGCTTGCTGGAAGGCTATTGGCTCTCCAGCCCTGACTTCGTCACCCAATGCCCTTGAGGCATTTGATGGAAGGGAATCGAAACCCTTGGGTGTTCTCGCTAGCTTGCCAATCACGCTGCAAGGAAAAATGATCAACGTTGAAGTAGAAATCATTGACGCCAAACTCAATTACAATATTCTACTCGGTCGCAGTTGGACTCACGCTATGTTGTGCATTCCGTCCACCCTCTTTCGACTTCTAAAGTTTCCACATGACGGAAAAATCATCACTGTCAATCAGTTTTCATTCTTTACCTCATCTTCCGAGAACAACGTGCCATACGTGGATCAGATTCCTTCTCCCCCTGAAAATGTAGGGCCGGATCTTTTCAAATATCCCGCTCTCCTGGGTATCTTTCCTTTTCCACCACCAAATACCGTTCAAGTTAATATGGTCTCTCGGTCAGATGACCCATGGATCGTCCCTTTACCTGAACAGGTTGATTCATTTGGGGATTCAATGTTGCTTAGTCCAATTGAAATCAATTATTGTGAGCTTACATTTGTATCCGATTCTCCCCCTCCTGAAGGTGCTCCTTTGAGCATGTCTCTCGACGTTTATTCTCAATCCCCCTGGCTCAGCGATGTGCATTCGTCTGATCCTTTGAAAGAAGTGCTTCCATCCGATGAAGCTATAATGGAAACCATGTCTCTCAAAGATCTACTGTGGAGCGATGGACATCATCATTCCTCGTTTATGCCTGGCCTCAGGGAAATGTCTAACTGTCTTGAGCGTTTTGCGTCTCAAGTTCCTTCTCTGCCGCTTCAAACACCTATTTTGACTCATGTAGTCTTAGCTGAAGGTAACTTGGGTAGCATTACTCAAACAATGCCTATCGACATTTCCATGAAACCGGGGATTGTCAAGAACATCCATGTGGGAGTCACTTGTTCTTTCGAGGAAGTCCAAGTGTATACTAGCCTCTTTCGCGAATTCCTTGATGTTTTCACCTGGTCTTACGAAGAGATGCCTGGAATTGACCCCAGTATTTTGTTGCCCGAGATTCTCACCTACCCAGGTGTGAAGCCTATTCGCCAACGTCTTCGTCTAGTGCATCCTCGGAAAGCTGCTGCTATAAAAGCTGAAGTTGAAAAACTTCTCAAAGTAGGTTTCATTTATCCGATTCCTCTGACAGAGTGGGTTTCTAACATTGTTCCTGTGGATAAGAAGCAGGGAGAAATTCGCATCTCTGTTGATTATCACGATATCAATCGGGCCTGTCCTAAGGATAACTATCCCACCCCTTTCATCAATCAGATCATTGATGATTGTGTGGGGAGTGAAATTTTTTCCCTTATGGACGGTTTTTCTGGTTATAATCAGATCAACATTCTCTCGTCCAATCAACACAAGACCGCTTTTATCTGTCCTTGGGGAACGTTCGCGTATAATAAACTCCCTTTCAGCTTGAATAATGTTGGGGCTACATTCCAGTGCGCCACGTCTTATTCCTTTCACGATATTTGTCATATTGTTCAACCATACCTGGATGACCTTCTGGCTCATTCAGCTGCGCGAAAATACCACCCGGACCATCTCCGCTAGATCTTTCTTCATTGTAGACGCTACAACATTCGGCTCAATCCGCATAAATGCATCTTCTGCGTCGATTCCACTAGACTTTTACGGTTTATCGTGTCTAAAGACGGAATCCACCTTGACCTGCTCAAGGTTGAGGCCATTGTTAATCTCCCCTCCCCATCCTCGTTACACCTACTCCAGAGTCTCCAAGGGAAAGAAAATTTCTTATGTCGTTTTATCTCGAACTACGCCGAAGTAGCCAAAGGATTCACACGACTTTTAAAGTAGGACGTCCCTTTCTATTGGGATGAGATTTCTCAGCAGTCTTTTGATAGGCTTAAGACGTTGCTTGTCAACACTCCTCTATTACGTTCTTTGAATTATCATCGTGATTTCACCCTCTATCTGGTTGTCGCCTTCAGTACGATCACCATGGTTTTGGTTCAAGAAGATGATGATGGTAATGAAAATGTCGTTTACTACTTGTCTCGAAGCCTTCTCGACCCTGAAACGCATTACGCACATGTTGATAAGTTAGTGTTGGTTGTGGTCCAGGCCGTCCAATGTTTTAGTCATTATATCCTTTTATGCACGATGACCGTGATTTCTGATTGTAACCCCATGGCCTATATTCTATCTCGACAGTTGCTGGGGGGGAAATACTCGAAGTGGATCATTATCCTCCAAGAGTTTGATTTGGAGTTTACTACAGCCAAATCGAAAAATCACTCGGTTTTGATGATTTGATTTGTTCTCTTCCCACCGACTCTGCTCCTTCTTCTTCCGAGGATCATATTCTGGACAAAACTCTTTTCTTGATTAGCACCCTCGATCCGTTGTACAGTGATATCATCGTGTATCTCCAAACGTCTACTTTCAGGTCTAAGTTAACAAAATATGCCTGACGCCACATTCGGCATCATTCGTAACCTTATCGTATTGTCAGAGATACCCTTTATCGTGTTTAAGTCGATTCTGTACTCCGCCGATGTCTGACCCTTGAGGAAGCTGAGAAAGTTTTAAATGACTGCCACAGTGGCGCCTGTGGTGGTCACATTTCTGGTTATGCCACCGCACAGAAGATCCTTCGTGCAGGCTATTACTGGCCGTCCATTTTTAAAGACTGCATTGTCGCAGTACACAAATGCCATACATGCCAGATATATCAACACAAGATGTGTGCGCCACCTATTCCTTTACACCCTGTCATTAACGTTGGTCCTTTTTCCAAATGGGGCATCGATTTTATGATGTGTAACCCTCGTTTGGCCGGGGGGCATTCCTATATTATCGTCGATGTCGATTATTTTACAAAATGGGCCAAAGCAATGCCTACACTGGCTGCGGACGGTAAGACAATGGCACAATTCATATTCAATCATGTTATTTCTCGGTTTGGTGTCCCTCAAGCCATCGTTACCGATTATGGTTCTCATTTTCGGGACTATATGATGGCAGAGCTAACATCTAAGTTGGGTCTACATCACGACAACTCAACGCCTTATTATCCTCAAGCTAATGGCCAAGTTGAAGTCGTAAACAAAGTCCTTGTTACAATACTTCAACGAACAATTGGGATCCATAAATAAAACTGGCATCTCATGTTGTTCTCAGCTCTTTGGGCTTATCGAACATCGATTAAGAGTGCAACCGGATTTACCCCGTTTCAGTTGGTATACGGTCTGGAACCCACTCTTCCAATTGAATGTGAAATCCCTTCACTCAAATTAGTTGTGGAATTACTGCCTAATACTTCGCCTGAAGAAGAGTGTCTCCTATACTTAGAGAGATTGGATGAAACTCGTCGCTTAGCTGCCTCGGTCATTGAAGCACAGAAGAAGTGACTCAAAGCTCATTTTGACCAAACAGTTTCCCCTCGTTCTTTTATCAAAGGCGACCTCGTTCTCCTATATGACCAAGCTCATGACAAGCTAGGGGTAGGTAAATTCAAACCCATGTGGCATGGGCCCTACATCGTTAAACATGTGTTACAGAATGGGGCTTATGAGCTTATTGATTATGAAGGTTTTCCCTTAGCGCAACCCAGAAACGGGTTGTACCTGAAAAAGTATTATGCTTGAGTCATTCATGCATAATATGTGTACATAGGTGATTTTTTCATTTTTGTGCATGCTTTGGTTTGATGTGCTTTGTGAGATTTTTTCTGCTTATTGGGTCTTGTTTGTTATGCAGATGTCTATTTCCCCTTATGTCGGTTTCGCGGATGGTGCTTCCCGCAGTACCAGGAACTTGTCTTCGGCAGCCTGGGTAATTTATGATCCTGTTGGTGAGTTGATTAAATTACAAGGTATTTTTCTAGGACCAACTACAAACAATGTCGCTGAATATAGTGTTGTTTTGGAACTATTAACTGAGGCAGTTAACCTCGGCATACGCCCGTTTCTTGTGAATTTGGATTTGCAGCTTGTTGTTCTTCAACTTAACGGTCATTATTCGGTTCAAAACCCATGCATTTTGAGATTGTATTTGCATATTCATTTACTTGAAAGACATTTTGATTTCATTACATATCAACATATACCAAGAGGAATGAATACATTAATAGATGCAATAGCTAACATTGTGCTAGATAAACAGTTGCGCAATTTATAAAACATCATCATACGTAAATAGACCCATGTAGAAAAAAAAAAAAATATATATATATATATATATATATATATATATATATATATATATATATATCGATTGTTTGCAACGTGTGCATCATAAACCCAAAAAAACATATATGTTTGTTTTAGTTACATCGTGAGACAACATGTCTCTCAAAAAATGTGCGGAAATAAAAGCCTAAATGCCTAATTGGCGTGGTGCTCATGATAGCACGTAACCGCCTCAGCAATTAGTGGATACGACTCGGCACCCCTACAATGTGCCTCTGAGAGGTCTGAGGCACATCATCCAACCGAGCATAGTCTAGGACCCCACGGGTGATCCCCTCCAGGTTCTGTACTATCTCCTCCTCGCCACCCTCACCATGAAGATCGAAATTGCGAGGAATTCGCCTCGCTATCAGTGACATACCTGCAGGACGCTCTAGGACAACATCTGCATACATATAAGAGTAACTTTCAGAACATGCATATATACCAAAAAATTATAAACTCATGAAAATAAAAAATGAGTCTCACCTAGCTCTTCGTGCCAATCCTCTCCCTCCAGGTGCGGGAGGTTCGGGTCTCCAGTGAAGTCTGTGCCGGCGTAGGGCCAATCCTCCATGACAATTAGTTGTCATCGGAGCCAATAAAAAAACTCTAGCCTCTAGGACATCTGTTGGCCACCTCTTGCTCTAGGCATCAGTGTGGCCCATCGGGCCATCTGTGGCTCGCTGGGTGGTGGCATCAGGACAATAACCTCCTGAAGCTGGAATATGGGTAATCATTCCAAGAAGAACGATACTAGAATCAATCCATACCCAAACTGATTTATTTTGGTCTTCTTTCACTTAGTGAGTTGTTGTTTGATGTTGATAGTTACAGCCTCAGCCCAGTTGAAGAGATTCGGGTTCATATACTCTGAGGCAAGAAGTAGTTGTGTCTTTGTGGCCTCATGCGGTGCTTGCGATCCTGCGACCCGCGTGATAGTGTGCAGCACTACTCTTAGTGCCAGATCAGGGATGGTTTGGATGTCCACTTTTCCACTCCCTGTTCCTTTTCGTGCCCCTCGGTACACCCTGTCAATTACCATTGCCATGCTTTCCCCAGAAGGATAGGTACCAGTCAAGATAGGGACTGCACCCCTACGCGACAATCCAGTGATGAAATACACATCAGAGACTTCGAGTTCAAGCTCCTGATCCCGAAGTACAAACTTTTATTGATCTTCATCCCAAATGCTTATCAAATATTGAAGAAATTTGGGCTGAGCCCAGAGACACGGTGTCAGGAATAATTTCTTCAGCCCAAAATTTCTGAGGGCATTCATGCATTGTTCATTCTCCATGGCTTGTTCATCCTCCTCACTGTGTTCTCTCTCTTTCCACTCAATTACCATATTTTCTGCTTGGTGCCTGCACACATTGTTCATATGAGTATTTTAAGTCTCCTTGGGCATCAAAATTTAGAAGTAAATGGTTGCATTTTCTTTTAATTGAGGCAGATTTTGGGTTGCGCGGTTGGCACGATTTTTTTGCTAACAGACGCGCCACTGGGTGTGACCCCTGTGTAAAAAAGGTTCGATTGGCGCGGGTTCGTGCCCAAAACCCGCGCCAACTGTGATGCCCTAGTTTTTAAAAATCCTCCCCTAAAGGATTCAAAATGACAATTAAAGGTAATAAAATTTAGCTCAAAAGATGGCAAATGGTGTCGGCTCTTACCTGAAACTGACGGAATCCGGATTGGTTCGCTGGATCGCTTGCAATCGTCACCACAAGATCGCAAGGAAAACGGGTCACTGTTGCTCTGCAAAGAGGTAAAAGTGAAAAGTAAATAATTTTTACCACTTATGGTCTTTTATAACTTTTCAAAATATTAAATTAGGTTTTAAAACATATTTGTCGATTATTTTATCATATTATTTACAAGGAATACGTTTTACATGCGTCTTTTTGTGCAGTGATAGGTTTTCACATGGTTATGACGAAGAAACAAGTTGTATTTTATACTTTTTCGGACTCGATAAAAACATGAAAAAGTCACTACTGGAGTCACCTTTCAGCTCTTTTCTGAGTCTCTAAAACTGAAAATATTGCCGAGTCGCTTGTCGTTTTGAACTCGTTAAATTGGTTGCGAAATGGTATCTACCCAGTATACGTTTACCCCTTTTTCGGGATGGGATAGATTATTTACGAATAAGGAATACCTTAGCCTATCGAGACTAAGAGGTTCTCTCAGACACAATTTTCTACCTTTTCGGGTTCGAGAGACTATTTACGAAAAGTGATTGCTGGAGTTTTCTTTTCCGCCTTCTTTTCAAACTCTCTAAATATGAAAAGATGCCGATTTCTTCCTTTTTCCAACTCATTAAAACCTGATGACATCAGACTCCGTCGTCATGATGTTACCCGAGTTCCTCCTTTCGAGGGCTCATAAAATGTACTAGTTTGGATTTTTCTGAAGGGAAAACTTACATCACAAGCATATGCTATCCCCTTCAAGCTTGTCTTTTAAAAATAATTGGGGTACTCGCTAGAAATGGTGGGGGAAAATGGAACCAGATTGTAGTCGTGTTGGCAGTATGTTGCTCTTGAACATGGCACTTGTCTGCATTCGTTTCAGGTTGGGGACATCTCACTTCGGAATTTTTTTACCTCCATGGGTTTGGGTAATCTCTTTTGACCACTCATCTGCTCTTTTCCATGTCGCCATGACCTCAGATCCCTTGATGTCAAATACTGCCAAATCCAGTGTTGTGCCACTGATATGTTCAATAGAAGTTTGCCCCTGAATTTTTCAACCTCCCTCTGATTCTCTGTTGGTCTTGATTCACAAACATCATATTCCTTTGTCTCATGTCGATGATGTGGGAAACATTATGGCCCACCTTCGATCAAGGTCACTTCCTGTCGACTCTAGCTCATTATCCAGGAAGTTGATATAGAGACTCCTTTCAGGTACCTTGGAGCCTGCATGCCTCAATGGCAGGTTCTTCGCATTCGACGTAAGGTCCACATCATTGGCCTTCGATCGACTGACTCTGCAGGTGTTCGACGTCAGATCATTGTTCACATTCTGTGGATTTTACCTTTTGTACCTTGAGAGCCATTGTCATTATTGGTGGTTTCTCTTGCGTCTGTTAACAACTTTCATCATTGGCTGGTAATGAGACGATGTTCTTGCATGTTCAACTTCAGCTCACATATTCGAATGCTTGAATTTGTACTTTGTTCGGGTCGATATGGAGTGCAAGACCCTAGGTTTTATCTGATGAATTCCAGGCTGCGAGTTATTTGTGGATTACTATGACTTATTATATGACTTTTCTGATTGGATGGTTGTGACCATACCTGAGTCTGTTTTTCGATCCCTAATGCTGGATGGTTGTGTCCATACCACAGATCTCACTATTTATGTACTCTATTATGGATGGTTGCGCCGATGCCACATGTCATGTATCAGATGTGTCAGTTGTATTCATACTTGCGGGTTTTCTGACAGCAGTGTTTGGGTCGAACGCGTTCTCATAAAGAATTTCACCCCTCCCTCTCTCTCGGACCTCATGCTTTAGGGGGCATCTGTTACACAGAATTTTGTCACCATCCCTGAAATCCCTCACCCCGCATATTGGAGGGTCTTTCCCGTGACCTGTGAGCAATTTCATACTCTGCAAACACCTTCTTTGCATCCTTATGCATAAGGACATCATTTCTCCTGTTGAACATTTCCTCAAAAAGCCCATGAAAATCGATGTTTTGGCCTTAGCGCGGGTAGCCTGTTCATCCCTCATGCCAATGTGGAGGATGTACACTAGATCCCGCACCACCTGGTGCTCTGTCCCTTTTTGTGCCCGCGCCTTCCTTTTTGGGAATGTCTTTTAACAAATTAGAGGCGGAAGTTTCCTTTAACCACCTCAGGGATGAGTCACAGGAAGTGGTTAACTTGATGAACCATGGATCTCCCTCTTTAGGTAGTGGTTTCCTCCTCCCATGGAACACTCCTTGAAGATAGGTCTCCCTTCCATGATTATAGGGATCCTAACCTCTCCCTCTTTCTCCCATTATGAAAGCTAGCTGAACAAAGAGAATTATACAGCTAAAATGCTGAACTTTGAGAACTAAGCTATAGTTGAATAACTAAGAAGGTAGATTAAGAAGGAAATCCATCGAGAGGTCCCTTATCCCGTCTGAATTCCCTGACGGGATTTGAGATGTGCTTCACCCGAGCCCCACTGGAGGAGACCACAATGTCAGATCATCGTTGTATCTCTTCTTTCTACCTATTAATATAAGTGACTATTGTCTGGTTCCCATCTTGTGTTTTTTCTTTATTGAATGCAATATGCTAGTCTTCTCTAACTAACTAGTAGTTTTTGGATGGAATTAGTATGTGGTATGTGGTTATCATTTTTTGATTTCTGTGCAGGTGTCCAAACGCAATAGGCAGAGGGGTTGTGACTTGTCTTCGATCAGGAACGAGAGGTTCTCATCATCACTACGGGTGTTGACGATAACTTTAATGGACCACAAGTAGGCCATCTTATCGCATCCTCTTTCATTCAAATATCTAGGAACCTACACTCTAGCATGATTCCTTGTTACTAGACCCACCCTAGGGCTAGAGGGATCGTCTCTGTCCGCAGAAAGGATTTACCTGCATAACACTTTTCTGAAATGTTTGCAGTGATTTTCATGGTGCATCTCTATTAGTTGTAATTTTGTTTATGTTTCTTTGTATTGTTGTTTATTTCCTATTCAGAATATTACAATGACATTCTCAGTCATGTTGTCTAAGTGTCAAATTCCTCCTTTATAAATGCTGTGTCACAACTACTTGTTTTCACATTTTCATCTCTTCATAGTAACAATGTTGCACACCCTTTGTCAACAGTGATTATGCACTCCTTGCTAACAGTCACTGTGCACTCCTAACTAATAATCATTGCACGGTCCTTACCAACAGTGATTGTGTAATTCATAGTGAAAAATGATTGTGGGGCTCCCATAGACAGTGTAAGGTAATACTCTGCAAGAAATGATTTCACACTCCTTGTTGACAACGAGAGCACACTTCTTCAAGTTAGTACTATCGCACCTCTTAGTGGCAGTCAACTCACTCTTGACTCCTATTTTCCCAACATGCATGAATCGCACTCACAAAAATTAAACCTAATTGCATGTTTTCTATACTTATATAAATAGACTAACCTAGATCTCATCTCACATTCACCTTTCGCTTTTGAGCTCTGCGCACTTTTGGAGCACAAGGAGCATTCTCTCACAAATGGTTTCAAATGTGCCATCATCCGAGTAAGTTTCTCAGTTGTCGCTTTTGTTCGATTTTTCTTTCACATGTGTCGCTCTTGCTTTCACAAATGTTTCTTTCGCTCACTTTCATTCTTGCATGTGTCACTTTGGTTTTCTTTCATCTTCGCATGTGTCGCTTTTTCTCTTACATGCGTTGTTTTTTCTTGCTTTACCATATCTTATTAAGAACACCTTGGCACACCTTCTAAAGGTATATCCAACTCATTCCCTTGCACTATTTGATGCTATCTATCATAAGAACATGTGTTGCACACTCTCCCATGACATAGCGCACATTTTTTAGCAGTCGACACTTATTTCATAAAGACTTTCATCCATACTGTCGTGATTGGAGATAAGTGTCGCTTTATTGTCATTTCATTAGGTACATGTTGGTTTTGGGTATTTTGCATCTTATTTTCAAGTATTTTATTTTGTATCTCTGTGTGATTAAGTTCAAGACTCATCGTAGGCTCCTACTCTCACTCTCTTGTCCCATTTATCTCACACTTAGTCAATGTTTGAGTTCTTCCTTCATGCAAGTTATGAGCACTTTCAACTTTTAGCCAAGTGATGAGTGAATTGCACATTCCTAAGCCTTAGTGATGAGGCCCTTACCCCCTGGACCTATGCATTGTGCTAATATTGAGGATAGCCTCCATCATTGTGCATTGAGCACATCCAGAGCATAATCACTCAACCCTTCCTGCTTGCACTTGCAGATTGCATAAGCCTTAATTAGCCCTACCTTATGTTGAACATTGTGTAATACTAGTGGACATAAGGGTCATCCCTTGTCACTTATGTTAGCAACATGTGCAATCCCTGGAGCCTCATCCCCAATCATTGTGCATTATGCAGTCATAGTGCCCATGTTTTTCACCCTTGTCACCTGGACTTGCCATTTACGCCTATGTCTTGCCTCTCTCTCTTTCCATTGCAGAGTGTGCATTTCCAGTGCCTATATCTTAACCCTTGCCTCCATAATTTGTACTTTTCTCCCAATAATGTATCTTCATCAATCTTTGTGCACTATCCGACCACATTCAACATCTCACATGAGCAAACAAGGTAGACCATGAAATTTTGGGACTGATAGTGTATTTCCATGAGTGAACTTCATTTTCATGTTCTATCATCTCAACATGGCAAGGTTATGCTCAAGGAGGTCATAAGAAGACACTTTTGGAGATGATACACCAAGATTATATCATGTAGGAGTAAAGGAATCTAGGACCAGGATAGAGAAACAGAAACTCATGTTGACGTAGAAGGTTCCAATACTTATCCAAACCCTTTGGGGGGTGAAGATGAAGTACAAGTTAGTTCTATCATGATGATTGAAGAGATAAAAAAAAAGAGAAGAACTTTTCATTGACGCATTACAATGAAGTCTCATGTCACAATGACCAAATTGTAGCTCTTCAAAGTGTCAACACAAGAGTGTTGTTTTGTCCCATGTATTTTTTCCACATTATTGGCAGAATGTAATTTTGTAATTTCAAAAATTGGAAAATGTAAAATGTGTGGAAGCCCAAGGGTCGAGCATGGAATGTGAAGAGCACTAGGAATTCCAAGAGTCGTGTAGGAGCTCAAAAGTCACATGGGATCTCAAGAGTCATGATGGAGGTCAAGAGTCACATGGGAGCTCAAGGGTCATGAGGGATGTCAAGAGTCACATGGGAGGTGAAATATCACCTCATTTGTTATAAATTTACCCTCATGCCTCAAGCAAATGGACTTTCACCTTGGATTCTATAGATTGGCATAGGATAGAATATCATTCTTTGGAGGAGAAAATTGTGGCTTAATGTTCCATTATTGGGGCTAGTGTTGCATCATTGTAGTTGTTTATCTTGGAACTTTCACTTAATATTTCGAAGCTATCAGAGTCATTGCACTTTCATGCATGTATCATGGATGTTGTAAGACTATTATTTTAACATGTGTAGTACATGTTTGTGTTCATGCATACTAAAGAAAAAATATATTTCATTGGATTTGGTATACATCTTGTTGAATGTACGTTGTTACTTGCTCTGATAATCATTGTTACTTTGTGAACTATTTCGCAGGTTAATTAACAGTTATTTCTGTGCTTGTGTGTGTCTTTATTATGATAGTATTATTACTTTTCTTCCAAAGGATCATTCTCTATTTTCCCGTCCATGAAAGTTCTTTTTACGCATTACAATTGGTGTTCCACAAAGCTAACTTACTTGCTTATCTTGAAAGTTTTGCATGATATCTTATGTTGATGTTATGAAACCAGCTCCAAAAATAGAGGAAAAGAAAGATCAACGCCTTAGAAATCAGCCACTTCGAGGGGGAAACCTCCTTTACATTACATAAATGAACAATTCTTGGATGATTCAAATGAAAAAACCTCTTTTCTATATATAGGAATCCATGGGGTCACAATATAATCCTAGCCAGCCTAACAATAATAATGTAGGGGCACAACCATAACAAGTGGGGTTTTATGGGGCACAATAATAACTATATAGGGACTACAGGGGTACAACAATAACAATAACAGGGCTACACTAACAACAATAGGGGGCTACACTAGTAATATAGGGACCTAACATGTCTCTCTCCAAAAAGGTGTTGTCCTCAATGCTTGAGTAGCTCTGGATACTTCTTTATAAAAATTCCCATCCTCCCATGTGGAATATTCAGTGGGTAAGTTCTTCCACTTGATGAGATACTCTGAAATTGATCGATTTCGTAACTGTCAAGTTCTTGTTTCGATGACTGCTTCAGGTTATAATATGATTTTTCCTTCCTCATCAAGTTCTGGAAATATTGTTTGAACTGGAAGTTTGTCACCTATAACCTTCTTTAAGCATGAAACATGGAAAACTAGGTGCACTTGAGAAGAAGCAGGAAGTTCCAATTTGTATGTCATAGTACCAATATTTTGCAACACCTTGTAAGGACCATATCACTTTGGAAATAATTTAGTATCTTTCTTATTTTCTTGAGGGACATTTTTTTGCATGATTGTAGCCATAAAAATACCCAGTCTCCTACATCAAAAATTTTCTTGCTATGTTGTCGATCTGACTGTTGTTTCATTCGTTTTTGTGTGAAATTTAGGTTATCCTTTAAGAGTTGGAGAACCTGTCGTTGATGCTCGATGTGATCTTCCACTACTTGAACCTTAGAATTTTCTCTTAAAGATGATGTGATGGATGGTGGATGATATCCATAAAGTGACATAAATGGGTCATTTTTGTTGAAGTATGGAAGGAAGTGTTATACCACCATTCAACCAGAGGTGACCACTTGACCCATTGTGTTGGTTTATCAGATACAAAATAATGAATATATCCTTCCAAAAATTTGTTCACTATCTTAGTTTGCCCATCAGATTGAGGATGATAAGATGATCTATGGGATATTTGAGTACCCAAACAAGAAAATAATTCCGTCCAAAAATTTCCAGTGAAAATGGGATCTTTGTTGCTTACAATAATCTTTGGGTTTCCATGTAGCTTTTGAATTATTTCCATAAATACAGTAGCAATTTTACTTGATTTAAATGGATGATATAATGCACAAAAGTGTGCATACTTGGTAATTCTATCAACTACCACCATGATGACACTCTTTCCTTCAGACTTAGGTAAACCTGTGATAAAATTCATTGAAACCTCATCCCAACATTGACATGGAATGGGTAAAGGTTCTAGCATACCGAGGGTCTTAATTGTCTCAACTTTATTTTTCTCGCAAACCAAACATTCTGCCACAAACTTTTGAATATCAAATTTAAGGCCATCCCAAAAAATTTATTTCTTCACCCTGTGATAAGTTTTTAAAAATCCTCAGTGTCCTCCTATGGGAGAGGTGTGCAATTCCAAAATAATATTTTGTTTTAGTTGGTTATTATTACAAATATATAAGTAATTTTTGTACCATAAGGAATACTTTTTCCAAATAAATGTATCATATGTACTGGGATCTTGTTGCAACTTTTGAATGAGTGTTCGCACTTCTTCGTCATTCTTCCATTCCTCCCTTGTTTCAGTTATCCAATATGGTTGGATAAAATAAATGGCACAAAGCAATGCTTCCACCTCCCCATCCTTTCTTGAGAGTGAATCTGCAACAACATTTAACTTCCCTTTTCTGTAGATGATTTCAAAGTCATAACCCAACTATTTGTGACCCATTTTTGTTGTTCTTCTGAAGATATTATTTGTTCCAAAGAGTATTTAAGACTATCATGATTATTTTTTACCTTTAAGTGTCTTCCCACTAGGTAAGGTCGCCATTTCTTTAGTGCATGTATTATTGCCAACATTTCCTTCTCATAAATAGCTTTCTGTAAATACTTTCCTTTGATTGGACGACTTTCAAAAGCAATGGGTCTTCCTTCTTACATTAAAAAAAAAGAAATTCTGTTTCTAGAGGCATAAAATTCCACAATAAAGGTTTTTGTGAAGTCTGGTGTAGCTAAGATTATTGCTAAGCACATTTCCTCTTTAAGATGTTCAAAAACCTTAGTTGCTTCAGGAGTCCAAGAAAATGCATCTTTCTTAAATAACGTTGTTAGAGGTGCTGCTATTCTCCCATAATTCTTAACAAACTTGCGATAACCTCTTGTTAACCTTAGAAATCCTCGCAATTTATTTATGGTTGTGGGGACTTTCCATTCCTTAATGGCTTTAATTTTGTTAGGGTCTACCTTAACACCCTCCTGTGATACAATATGACCCAGATATTCTACCTCCATGTAAATCATCCAATAATTCATCAATCACAGGAATGGGAAATTTATCTTTAATAGTGAGCTTATTGAGCTCCCTATAATTCAAACACATGTGTCATGATCCATCCTTCTTGTGCACCAATACTACTGGAGCGGAGAAATAACTTTGAAAAGGTTGAATTGTACCAGCCTCTAACATTTCTGCAATCATACGTTCAATTTCACTCTTTTGGACATAAAGATATCTATAAGGCCTGATGTTTGGAGGAACACTTCCTAGAATCAAATGAATAGCATGATCATGATCACGAATAGGTGGGAGTCCTTTGGGAGTTTCAAACACCTTGGAATTATTGTCCAAGAATTTTTGGAGATCAGGAGAAATAGATGATTTTTATATTGGAACTTCTAGTGAGCATAATTATGCAATTACACCTCATTTTTATTTATTAAAAAGCTTTGTCATGACATTAGAGCTTATTATCTTTCTCGGCTTCCCTACAATACCCCATAATTCAACTTCCTTTCCTTCCAAAAAAAAATTCAAGAAAAGTTCTTGAAAATTAAAAGCTTTCGTCCCCAAAGATTGTAACCATTGTACTCCTAGTACAAAATCATCACCTCCCATTGGAATGGAAAGAATTGGACTATTAAATACATATTCCCCCATGGTTAGCTTGATATTATGGAATTTTCGAGAGAAATTTATAGTCCCTCCATTTGCAACCATCACCTAACACTCTGGTGTTGGGTATAAGAATAAATTCAATTCCTTGTCTACCTTACAATGAATAAAATTATGGGTACTAATTGAATCCATCAACACTATTAAATTTTTCTTCTTGATAAGCACTTCTATATTGAGAGTTTGAGGAGTGGTAATTCCCGCCAATGAATTATAGGATATGGTCAGAATCATTTCTTCTTTCTCTAGGGTTGGTTCCTAGTGTATATCCTCTTCTTTTTAAATTTCTTTTTAATTTTCTTCCTCCTCTTCACAATCTATGTAAAAAAAATTCTTCTCAACACACTTATGACCTTTAGTGTATTTTCTATCACAACTGTAGAAAATCCATTTTTCTCTTTTTTCTTCCAATTGTTGTGGTGTCAACCTTGTAGGTTGTGGATGCCTAGGATTAGGAACACTTCCATATTTATAGATGTGAGTGGTAGGCTTCCTTGTCACCATAATTTTACTTTCAATTTTTCTTTCCAACCAAAATGCCTTCTCCAATGAATGAGGTTCCCAAAGGTGAACCTCATGTTGGATGGTATCCTTTAAAGTCCCTATGAAGACATCAATCCTGTGTGCCCCTGGAATATCAGTTACCCTTATATTCAATTTTTGGAAGTCCTTAATGTGCTCCACCATTGAACCCTTTTGTTTGAGATTTATCAATTGGCTAAACAAGGTATTGCTCTTTGTATCCTCATAATGTACTATCATTTCCTCTGTAAAAATTGACCAAGAGACAATTTTTTTATGAGATAAAAGCCATCGATACCATACAAATGTATTTTATTATAAATGTAAAGTTGCAATGCTTACCTTTTGTGTGTTTTTCACATTATGGAGATCAAAATATTGCTCCATCTGTAGTATCCATGTTTCTAGATCCTTACCATCAAAATTCCTCATATCGATCTTTGGAATATGGTGGGTGTTCAATCCAACATTACAGTTTATGAAATCGCGATTAACATTTATTTTGTTCTCATCATGAGTTTCCTGTACTACCTTTTCGCTATTAGGAATCATTTCTTGTATCAACTTTATCAAAACTTCCTTTAAACCTTCCATGTTTACTTTTAAATCATTCTTCATGTCTTCCATGTTGTCTTTCATTTTTTCATCTATGTCATCCATCTTATATCCCATGCCATTTTTCAAACCATCCATATTAGCTTCCACGCCTTTCTTCAAACCATCCATATTAGCTTCCATGACTTTCTTCAAACCATCCATCTTAGCTTCCATGCCTGTCTTCAAATCTACCATTTCATTTTTTGTAGCTCTTTGCAAGAGAAAAATTTGGTGCACTTGGTCTTGTAATTTTGATATATCATGCTGCACTTCTTCCTCTTCATGAGTCATAGTATATTGTTCTAAGGGATTAACGAGTGTTGAATTCTTTTTAGGGGCTATTTTATAACCCAATACTGATATCTATGCTTCATTATTCCCTTGGAATCACTTCAAACTGAGTTTCCAAACAAGACTTATGAAATTTAAAAAACAAATACACAACTCTTTCTTGCTTTTGAGGTACTCAATATTGAAATTGAAGTATCTTTGGAATTTCAAATCCCCAAGATTTAATCTTTGGTCCTTTAATATCCCTCTGAATATTCTTTCCAATGCCACAGGTCTGACCTGATTTGGATTCTTCGAGGAAAATTTATGCCTAATCTCCCACAATGACCTAATTATGGACTGGTTCAGTGGAGAAAACTTGTACGGATTTCCATCTGCTGCTATTTCCTCCTTCGGCTCTGAAATTGATAAACAATAAACTACATTCCGTGTGATTTTGGCCACTTTTTACAGAATTTCAATATGTTGCTCAGAGAGAGAGTTATGACAATTTTCCCAACGTCACCTCTTTGAGATGAAATTCGAGAGCCTGCAAAAATCATAACATCCACAGATCATATCTTCGAAAATATTTCGAACAAAGATCTACAATTTTTATATGACGTTCATTAGGATTTCTTTGCAAATGTTTTTTTTTTTTAGCTTCTAAACCTTCGCAGGAAAAATGTTATAGCGAAAATTCCACGATGACTTATTTGAAGCCGCGAAACCCTAGAATCCAAAGCTCTAATACCAAATGTTATGAAACCATCTCCAAAAATAGAAGAAAAGAGAGATCAACGCCCTAGAAATCAACCACTTCAAGGGGGGAAGCTCTTTTACATTACATACATGAACAATTATTGTATGATTCAAATGACAAAACCTCCTTTCTATATATAGAAGTCCATGGGGTCACAATATAATCCTAGCCGACCTAACAATAATAATGTAAGGGCACTACAATAACAAGTGGGGTTTTATGGGGCACAATAATAATAATATGGGGACTACAGGGGTACAACAATAACAATAAGTGGGTTACACTAACAACAATAAGGGACTACACTATTAATATAGGGACCTAACAGTTGATAATTGTAGCCAAGGAAAATTTGTAAGATCAATATAATGGTATTCGGGTCGAATTCCCAGATGGATATCCTATCCAAAATGGTGTGAGGTTTATTTGGGACTTCATAGCGGGGGGACCCTCTGCATTGGAAAACATCCAATACCATTGACAACGGCCAAATAGAATTGGCCTAGCAACTTGGCCCCATTCAACCCAACTGATTTTCCTAACTTGGCACTGTCAAATCAATCTATTTCTGATCCTCTAAATTAACCTATAAATCTTAGATAATTCTACCTTCTCAAGCCTACTCACTACCCCCAAACTTTGTCTTTGTTCTTATCAAACTTTGTTATAACTTTAACTTCCTATCTTTTCTCAATCCTTGACTCTTGTGCCAAATCAAATTGATCTCTCCAATAATCCATTTCCCTCTTTTATAATTTTCTGACCTATTCTCCAAAGTGATGGAGAGTTGAGATTTCACCTCCACTCTTTATATCAATATTCATGATATAATATTTTGTTGACCTCTTAACTTTTTAAAAAGGTGGCCAGTAAAATGAAAAATTAAATTATCAATTTTATGCCTAAGATCCAAACTTAGGAAATATTTAATTAATTTTGTTATGATAAAATTCTAGTGATTCATTGTATGTTGTGGTATGGAATGAGTGGAACCTAAGCTAAATGTGTTTCCACTTGTCATGAACCACCAGATTATCAAAGAGCTTGATATATCTCACAGTGAATAAATGTCATCTCCATCTCCCAAACAAATAGCCCTACGAGAATTTTCTAAAGCTAAATTTCATCACAATATGGCAGCCATGTGTTCAACCTCAACAAAACTCAGTGCAATTGACTTCTACTTACTATTGAACCAAGAAACAATCTTAATCCCAAGCTAAAACAACACCCGTAAGTGCTATTTTGTTATCTTATTTCCTACCCAATTAGCATCGATGTACCCCTCTAGCTTCACTCCATCCATCTGAGTATATCTCAGTCCATAATCAATTGTGCATCGAAGGTATTTCAATAATTTTTTTGCATCCCCCCAATGAACTAACTTTGTCTCTACCATGAATTGAACTAATGTATTGACTATAAAACAAATGGTCAGTTTGGTATTGACCAAATATATGAGAGATCCAATCAAATATCTATATAATTTTGGGTTCATTGCCTATGATTTGGAAGCATCAATGTTCTTCCATTTGGTCACTAGTGGCATAGACATGGGTGTGCATTCCATCATTCTGAATCACTTCAAGATATCAACTGTATACTTCCCTTGCCAAAGAAATATCTCTCCATTCTTCTACCATAATGCATCAACCATAAATCATTCATTTCATACTCTTTTCCTATGTCCCTCTTACATTGTGTTATGAGCCTCTCGCAACCTATGATAAATAATTTGTCCATACACAACACCAAAATTAGAGGTTCACCCTTAACCTGAATGTAATATAGGTTTGGGTATGCCTCACTTTTGGTGAATCCCATGCCCTTCAAATAGTTTCCAATCCTAGAATACCACGCCTTGGAGGCCTACTTGATTCCATACAATTCTCTCTTCAATATAAACACATGGGAATCCCTCACATGCACCTTAAAACCCTCCAATTGTGTAATGTAAATCTCTTCCTCAACCACACCATTGAGGAAGGTCGTCTTCACGACCATTTGGTGAATCATCCAACCCATCTCCCATGCAATAGAAATTATTTCCCTAATGGATTTGCATCTTGCTACTATGGTGAAGGTCTCATCATAGTCAACGTTGGGAGCTTGAAAATACCAAGAGGGGGGATGAATCAATGTTGTACTGAATGGATCACCAATTACAAATTTTTATTAATCTTTACAATTAATTGAATCATCAACTATTACTAACACATTATAACAATAGATAACATATGCAATGCAAAATCATATGAGTATTAAATAACAAATGCTCAAGTGAACCATGAGTGCAAAAACCATCACACATCAAAAACACATGAGAAAACCATATATTAGGTGGAAACCCTTCGATAAAAACCACCATATGCTTTGTCTTATTCTTCTTCTTATGTAAAATATTATTTACATCATCTCACTACTAACCCATCAATGTGAAAGTACCGACTTGCAATATGTGAGCACTCACTCACTCCATACCATGACCTGATGGAAGCACCCACTTCCACAATTGTATGCAGACACCCATCTACTGGAGGCACTGGCCCCCAGTAAGATGCAGGCACCCACCTGCTTGGAAACACCCACTCACAAATTTCTTTGTAGACACTGATCTACTAGAGGCACCAACCCCCAAATATTTTCTCAATCTCCCACCTAAAGGAATCCACTACTCCCTAATTAGCAAGCCACCACTTTCCCTTGAAGGAGTTTAGCTTCAAATACTTGTGGATCTCATTTAATATGTTTTCATACTGTATCCACCTTTACTCAGTATCAAAAACATAAAAACCTCTATGTTGACTCCATCAATATGTAACACTAGCACTAGGTCATCAACATAAATACAAGCTTTGGCACATAATCCAACTCTGCTCAACACCCAAAAAAAATTACCAACACTCTCTACACATCAATAACATCAAACCCTAGCTCAAAAACTTAGTAACAACATCATATTGTCACTATCAAACCTTGCATAAATAACTCTGCCAAATACATCATTGAAAAATCATACCAGTGGCATGTAAACTCACTCTTAGGACTAGCAATGGAATCATACATCAATAGAAATAGAAAATATAAAGGGAATCAGTAACAATACATGAAAAACCCAACACTTTATGCTCATAAACACAATCACACACTCTAGAAGCAACATATAAATACATAATACGACCTCACAAGACTCACTTACTTAGCATTGCTCAATTATACATGTGTAATGGACAATGCATGCCAATAGCAAACAATATTACAAGCATTGGCACACCAACTCTTTGCACACTCATTCATCGTTAAACTCAATAAACAACAACATTATAATTGTGTAGTAGTGTGACAGCATACTCTGAACCTACAATGAAAACAATGTTAAACAACACAACAAGCTCCAGGATGTCAAAACACATATCCATATACACTTGTCATGCACAACAACACACTCTGCCACTTTTTCTCCACACGTACACTCTAGTACAAAATTTTGATCCACACTACAAATTGTGCACACATCACTCATCTATTTTCACTTCCATCCACAAGCTACCATCGGTCTCAAAGATTAATGCACCAATATCCAACAACGCAATCTAATACCTCTTACATTCAAATACATGTGTAAAATTTTGAGCTCCAAATCACACTCATCTCAAAAAATCATTTATGCACTCATAGCTCTTTCTCATACGCAAGTTCACTTGGGCATACATTATGTTATCACTCAAAAGTAACCCCGGTTGTGGAGGGAAATCAATGAGGTAACCTCAAACCACTTTGAGGTTGAAAGTTGGCCCTTCAACCTGGAGAGGGACCTCTCTTCAAACTCAACTACCTTAGGTCACAATATAGAAGGTCTGTGATATTCTATGTGGCCAAATTAATATAGAAGTTGCTAAAATTGGTTGGAGTATGGGAAGAAACCATTGGGAAATGCAGTCATAATGAAGTCAAACTTGGGTTTTAAAAATAATTCAAAGGCAACCAATCTCATAGGCAAGGTAATCAACTATTGGTAGACTTACAATTTGAAGGCATGAAAGATGAAAAGAAAACATTCAAAGTCTCAAACAGAGCATCTAAAAGATGAATTCTACATTAACTTATCAGACTAAACATATGAGCATATGATAGAAAAAATGGAGTACAGGCGCTAAGGAGAGCTGGCCTCTCTCTTCTCTATGTTTATTTTCACCATGGGAGTCTTCTCAACTCTCTTTTTATTTCAAATTCATTTATCAAATTTACAAAATTTGATTAATGAAATTCATAATCCGCTTTTATACAAACACTAACTTTATATCACCCTTGGTCTTCTTAAATAAAATACTCCTAACCATATCTCATTTTAACAGCACTTTATCTATGACTTGAACCCTCTTAGGAACATTTCATTAAACGAAAAACTCGACGTTCAAACTTTTTAAACAAATCTCTAAGGTCTAACGTAATATAGTGGAATACATTAACCTTCCGACCCAAACCAAAAATCACACCTTTATTACTTCGGGCCCACCATAAATATACAACTCTCGCTTGTAAAATAACTATTTATTTATGCAAAATCACCAAACATACCTCAATTAACCTTCGTGCATCTTGGGTTGCGATATCCCTTGGATCTTCCTCCCTTGCGATCGGGCGATAATCGCAAAATTTTTCGGACAAAACTTTAAAGCCCAGAAAAAATGTGAAATCGGCGGTATTGGCCCTGTGACATGGCACAATCTAACTGGATCGGGTTTTTATTTCAGAAACCACCCTGAGGCCCAAAAGCGGTGCAAAATAGGCGGTATAGTTTCACAAAACCACCAGTCGGTATTTGAACATTTCCGATCCGAATTTCCACGCGAATTTCGATTATTCCTTCAACTCGGCCTCCTCCGCTTTTTTTTGTGAACAACCTCAATGATACTGCCGACCAACAGCAAACAAGGACATTCACTACCAAACAGGGTTCAATATTCTTGAATAAATAGAGTATGACTATGGTTTCGCTCCTCTAACAGAGCCCCTATTCGACCTCCTTCGTGGATGCAATATACGTTAAACACATTTAAATTTAAGCATTGAGAACATGCGTTCAAATATAGATAGAGAGTAATAAGGGAATTTCACTTAGAACTACCCTTCTTCAAATTATACACAGTGTTCACAAACGAAGAATGAGTCCTTCGGAAATATTGTTAATAACACACACAGATAGGAAATAAGTCTAAATCTTATTTAACAAAGAAAAATGCTCTCAATTCAATCTTTCGCTGCCAAATCCCCCCTTACTCTGTATCAGGGGTTTTCATTTTATAATCCATTACATGACTCTTCGGTTCCCTTTCGAGGTCTATTTTATTCTTAACATAAAATAAAAGGCTAATTACATTCTATCAACAGAAACCAATTAGACTGACACGAATGAACCTATTCGACTTCTACAGTTACTGAACTAAACCTAACTTCTTTAAGTGCAACAGTCAACTAAGGTATTGACACCTTGCTGTTACATTCCAGAATAATTTCAAACTCTTCTAGCCACAACATGTGGACAATCCTCCTACATTGATGGCTAGTGTCTAATGCCCCTGCATCAAACTCCTGAGGGCAATTTTCTTCATGGAATCCTGTCCATGAGCTCTTTCACAGAACTGCCTAGCTTCTGCAACATAACTTCAGTCACCCAAGTAGCATCTTCATCTAGCTGGTCCTTCCACTTGATCAGGTACTAGAAATACTCTTGTCCTCTAGTCCTTTTGAACACCTTCTTGTCCAAGATCTTCTCTGGTTGTAATGGCTATGCTGGAGGTAATTGCTTCACCCACTCAATCTGTTCTTTGTCTGCTGGTCCTTCATCTGTGCCACCATATTCATACCTGTACAAATCTGCAACATTAAATATTGGAGATATCCCAACATCAGGAGGCAATTCAATTTCATAAGCATTAGCAGAAAATTTTCTCAGTATCTTGCATGGCCCTATCTTCTTGAACTTCAATTTGTTATACTGCTTCTTTGGAAATCTTTCCTTCCTCAAGTGTGCCAAAACCAAATCTCCAACTTCAAAATTGACTTCTCTTTTGCTCAAATCTGCTCTGCCTTTGTATTTGATGTTGTTTCCTTGTATCTACTGCTTTACCTACTCATGTATTTCTTAGATCTCTGAAGAAAATTCTTCTCCATCAGCACTTCTCATTTATGCTTTTCCCAAGTTTCTTAACTCAGATATTCCTCTGGGGTGCATTCCATAAACAATATGGAATGGGCTCTATCCTGTACTTTTATTTGGTGAATCACTGTATGCGTACTCTGCCTGTGGAAAAATATGATCCCACTGTTTGGGATGCTCTCCTGCAAGGCTTCTCAAAAGATTACCCGGACTTCTATTTACTACCTCAGTTTACCCATTAGTTTGAGGATGATAAGCTGAGTTGAAGCTAAGATTAGTACCAAGCTTCTTCCACAATGTCCTCCAAAAATGGCCAACAAATCTACTGTCTCTGTCAAAAACAATACTCTTGGGCAACCCATGCAATCTAACAACTTCTTTGAAAAACAAGTTAACAACATGAGTAGCATCATTGGTTTTATAACATGGAATAAAATGTGCCATCTTGGAAAATCTGTCAACTACAACAAAGATTGCATCATTCCCTCTCTGTGTCTTGGGAAATCCTAAAACAAAATCCATACTCACCATATCCCAAGGCCTATCTGGAATAGGCAATGGAATGTACAATCCTACATTTTGGCTTCTCCCTTTTGCATATTGACAAATTTTGCAATTATTCACAAACTTTTCTACTTCAGTTCTCATCCTTGGCCAATAATAAAAATGACTCAGCTGCTCATATGTTTTATCAGTACCAAAGTTTCCAGCAAGTCCACCACTATGCTTCTCCTTGATGAAATTCTCCCTCATGGAACATTTTGGTACACACAATTGATTTCTTCTGAACAATAAGCCCTCGTGCAAGAAATAATCCAACCACTGGCTTCTATCTGTCAGAACAGGGTTACAACATGCTTCAAATGCTTCTTTAAAATCTAAATCTGTCTCATAAAGTTCCTTAAGAAAATGAAATCCTACAACTTCAAATTGGTTTTCTTGAACAAGCATGTTTCTCCTACTCAAGGCATCAACTACCTTATTTGCTTGGCCACTTATATGCTTCAAAACAAAATTAAAACTCTGGAGATATTCAACCCATTTGGCATGTTTATGATTCAATTTAGGCTATTTCATAATATACTATAAGGCATGGTTATCTGAATAAAGCACAAATTATTTAGACATTAAATAATGCCTCCACTTCTTCAATGCCTGCACAATTGCATAAAATTCTTTCTCATAAGAAGAGTAATTTCTTCTTGTCTCATTCAAATTCTCACTGAAGTATGCTACAAGCCTATCATCTTGACTCAACACAGCTCCAATAGCTTCTCCACTGGCATCACACTTCACTTGAAATGGTTTATTAAAATCAGGCAAAACTAGAATAGGCTTTTCAGTTATCTTCTGTTTTAAAAGCTTAAAATTCCTTTCTGCTTCAACAGTATTTAAATGGTTGTTTGTCCTTCTTTATTGTTTCTATGATGGGTGCATTAATCTTGCTGAAATTTATTATGAATTTTCTGTAAAACAGGCAAGTCCATGGAAACTTCTCACCTCAAAAACACTTCTTGGTGAAGGCCACTCCAAAATTTCTTTGACCTTTTCTGGATCCATCTTCAGTCCTTCAGCAGAAACAACAAAACCCAGGTATACTAGCTCCTCTTTCATGAATGAACATTTCTTTAAATTTATCAGTAGCTTCTCTTGATGTAACTTCTTCAAGATATAATTAAGATGCCTTAAATGTTCTTCCTTTGTTTTGTTGAAAACTAGTATGTCATCCAAATATACTATCACAAATTTTCCAATAAATTCTCTTAACACTTCATTCATGAGCCTCATAAAAGTACTAGGTGCATTTTTTAACCCGAAAGGCATTACCAACCACTCATACAATCCTTCATTTGTTTTAAAGGAATTTTTCCATTCATCACCCTCTTTTATCCTAATCTGATGATATCCACTTTTCAAATCTAATTTTGAAAAATAATTTGCACCACTCAAACAGTCCATTAAATATTCAATTATAGGCAAATGGAATCTATACCTAATTGTTATCTTGTTGATGGCTCTGGAATCAATGCACATTATCCAACCTCCGTATTTCTTTGGGCTCAACACTGCAGGCACTGCACATGGACTCAAGCTTTCTCTGATCAGACCTTTGTCAACCAATTCCTGCACTTGTTTCCTGATTTCTTCATTCTCTGTGGGAGTCATTCTATAGGCTACTTTGTTTGGCAGATTTGATCCTGGAATCAAATCTATCTGATGGCTGATTTTTATTACAGGTGGAAATTCATCAGACAGATCATCCACAACAATATCACAATAATTGTCCAGCATTTCTTGAATCTCAATTGGAAAATCAGAATTTTTTGTAGAAGTAAGCACTACTTTAGGTTTGCAAACTAAAGAAAAATTTACCTCTTCTTCTTCAATCAGCTATAAGTACTCTTTTCCACTCAGCAATAAAGTCTTTGGATTAGACTTTCTGCTTGATGGTTCTCCCTCCTCCATAGGTATCAATGTGTGATGCACTCCATCCTTGAAGAACTTGTAAGTGTTCTTCTTACCATCATGTACTGTTGCTCTGTCATACTGCCAAGGTCTGCCCAGCAGTATGTGACACACATCCATAGGCATCACATAACACATGACCTTGTCTTTGTAGCTGCCCATCTGCAACTCTATCTCACATTGCTCCTTCACAATCAGCTGGTGCCCTTTATGAAGCCATGACACCTTGTAGGGTGTTGGATGTTCCCTTGTCTTCAATTTTATTTTCTCTATCACCTCTGTGGAGACCAAATTATCTGTGCTGCCACTATCAATGACTAACTGACATCATTTCCCTTGGAATTTGCATACACTCCTGAACAAAGTCTTCCTCTATGCTGGCTCAGCAACTTCTTTTTCTTGCTTCAACAGGACCTTATTGACCACCAAAGATTCTCCCTTCTCTGGCAGAATTGCCTCTTCAGTTTCAGACAGCCTTGCTGCCTCTTCTCCAGCCTGAGAAACAATTTCATTTCTGTGGCTTGTGCCCACATTCTATGGGCATTCATAATGTTTATGTCCCACTTGGTGACATCTGTAACACCTCACTTCTCTTCCTCTGTTTCTGCCTCCTCTTCCTCTGTAGGAGCCCCTTCTGCCCCTTGCATCACCCTCTGTGGATGCATTCTGAGGTGAGCTGCTGCTAGCTCCATCCTTTGGTGTTGTAGACCTTCCTCTACCACCTTGACTTCCCTTTCCTCGGAAATTACCTCTTCCTTTGGCAAACTGCTTTCTCAGGAGTTTCTCTTCAGCTTTCAAGGCCATTTGATAAGCCTCTTCAACTGTCTTAGGAGACAAAATACCTATCTCATCCTGGATCTCCAACTTAAGACCATTCACATACCTCGCAACCTTCTCTGCTGTGTCCTGGAATTGTCCAGCTCTTATACTTACTCTATAAAACTCTTCTATGTATTCTTTCATTGTCAGCAATCTCTGTCTCAGGTTCTGCATTTGTCTAAACAATGTAAGTTGATAATCACTAGCCAAAAACTTACCTCTCAGTTTTCCCGCCATTCTGGTCCAACTCTTGATTGGTTGTTTACCAGCTCTCCTTCTCTCTGCTTGCACTCCATCCCACCAAAGTGCTACATGTCCCTTCAACTTGGTCACTGCAAACTTAACTTTTTTGTCTTCACCCATCTCTTCATAAACAAAAAATTTATTCATCTCATTGATCCAGTCTATCAATTCCTTTGGATTCAACCCTCCTGCAAAATTTGACACTTCAAGTTTTTGCTTGAATGTAGACCCAAAAACAGACTTAAAGAGTCTCAGCTCAGGAGGAATCTCAACGTTCTCTCCTGCTTCTTCTTCAGTTTCAGGTTCATTGACATCCTCAGGGTCTCTTGGGTGTCCCAATTCCACCGCATCCAATCTGGCTTGGACGCTCTGCAAGGTCTCCAATACTTCTGCATTGGCAACTGGCCTACCTCTCCTTCTACTAGCACCTCTGGCAACTCGGATAGCCATGTTGGAATTCTTCTCCTGGTTCTTGGAAGTCAATTCAGTCTCTGCAAATTTCTAGAAATCTTCTCTGATACCACCAATGATAGCAAAAATGGAGTACAGGCGCTAAGGAGAGTTGGCCTCTCTCTTCACTATGTTTATTTTCACCATGGGAGTCTTCTCAACTCTATTTTTATTTCAAATTCATTTATCAAATTTACAAAATTTGATTAATGAAATTCATAGTCCGCTTTTATACAAACACTCACTTTATATCACCCTTGGTCTTCTTAAATAAAATACTCCTAACCATATCTCATTTTAACAGCACTTTATCTATGACTTAAACCCTCTTAGGAACATTTCATTAAAGGAAAAACCTGACGTTCAACCTTTTTAAACAAATCTCTAAGGTCTAACGTAATATAGTGGAATACATTAACCTTCCGACCCAAACCACAAATCACACCTTTATTACTTCGGGCCCACCATAAATATACAACTCTCGCTTGTAAAATAACTATTTATTTATGCAAAAGTGATGACCATACCTCAATTAACCTTCATGCATCTTGGGTTGCGATAGCCCTTGGATCTTCCTCCCTCACGATTGGGCGATAATTGCAAAAAAATTCGGACAAAACTTTAAAGCCCAGAAAAAATGTGAAATGGGCAGTATTGGCCCTGTGACATGGCACAATCTAACTGGATCAGGATTTTATTTCGGAAACCACCCCAAGGCCCAAAAGCGGTGCGAAATAGGCGGTATAGTTTTACAAAACCACCAGTCGGTATTTGAACAGTGTCGGTCCGAATTTCCATGTGAATTTTGATTATTCCTTCAACTCGGCCTCCTCTGATTTGTTTTGTGAACAACCTCAATGATACTACCGACCAACAGCAAACAAGGACATTCACTACCAAACAGGGTTCAATATTCTTGAATAAGCAGAGTATGGCTATGGTTTCGCTCTTCTAACAGAGCCCCTATTCGACCTCCTTCGGGGATGCAATATACGTTAAACACATTTAAATTTAAGCACTGAGAACATGCGTTCAAACACATATAGAGAGTAATAAGGGAATTTCACTCAGAACTACCCTTCTTCAAATTATACACAGTGTTCACAAACGAAGAATGAGTCCCTCGGAAATATTTTCAATAACACACACAGATAGGCAATAATTCTAAATCTTATTTAACAAAGAAAAATTCTCTCAATTCAATCTTTTGCTGCCAAATCCCCCCTTACTCTGTATCAGGAGTTTTCATTTTATAATCCATTACCTGAATCTTCGGTTCCCTTTCGAGGGCTGTTTTATTCTTAACATAAAATAAAATCCTAATTACATTCTATCAATAGAAACCAATTAGACTGACACGAATGAATCTATTCGACTTCTACAGTTACTGAACTAAACCTAACTTCTCTAAGTGCAACAGTCAACTAAGGTATTGACACCTTGTTGTTACATTCCAGAATAATTTCGAACTCTTCTAGCCACAACATGTGGACAATCCTCCTACATTTTTGGCTAGTGTCCAATGCCCCTGCATCAACATCATGACATCAGAGATATAGAGCATGTACCATGAATTCCACATCAATGACATTCTATTTTAATACAAAAGAAAAAACACATCAATTACAGATTGAAATAAGTACAAGAAACTAGAAAATAGACTGCAATAATGGACACATGAATATCTACACAATATCTTAATGCCTCTATTTCAAATACCTTTCATGAATTTCTTTAGGAAAGTACACAATACATACATCTTTCTTCTCCAAAATTCAAACATTGTACATTACATAAATGATAGTCTTTATAGACTACTTACAAATTGTTCAAGATCCAAAAATAATGGATCTCAATTTTTTTCATCTATCTATAGGTTACTAAATAAAATAAAAAATCGAGGAGATAATATCTGATCCCCAAGTCGAATTTGATGAGGTGGCCTTCAGGTGTTGACTTGGAATTTTTATAGGAAATAGAATTTCGAAAAATATGGAAAACTAGGCCTCAAAGACACATTTGAATATCTAAAACCATGATAGTTGTTAGAAAATTGAGGGAGGTTTTTGTTAATTGGTTTGTTCCCTCAAAAAACCTATTTTTGTTTTCAAAAATTCATCTCTATTTGTTTGTAAAATTTGCTTGAAGATGATTAAAATAATAAAAAGTACACTGTCACGTTGACAGTTAATTTGTCAGTACTTTCATTTGAACTCATTAAACTAGCACTGAAAAATTAACTATCAGCGCGCCTATGTTTTTAATAAAAAATTTAACATTTGGCCCAAACCAATTACCTTTGAAACTTTAATTGAGATAGCAACCATGTGATAATCATTTATTCATTTGTGCTGACAATAATTTTCGCAGTGCTTGTTGAAAAAATAGAGGAAAATTCACAAGAAAATAACTGACAACGATTGTTCAAAACTCTCAACTAAGTGTTTTTTCTACTTCCAAAAGAATATATACATTTATATTTTCCCTCCTGTTCTTCTTAACCTTGACATTTGTCATGAATTTGAATGAAATTTATGGAGTGATAACGCATTGCACACCCAATCACATCACATATGATTCTCAACAAACTCTGCTACATGTGTCTTCATGGACACACTTAATCACTTAGCCTCTAGCTTTTTGATTTGGTAATTGTTTCATATTATTGATGAATACACTTGGCCTCTAATCACTTCAACTTTTATCATATAAAACCCACAATTTGGAAAACTAAGCACACTGCAATATGCATCATTTCACACATTACTCTTCCTCAAACTAGTAATGCAATTCGCATATACAAATAATATTTCACTATAGGTATGTTCAGCTTGATACCAAAACACATTGTATGTAACCCCCATTCAAACCATAGAATCACAAATTAAACTAATTTCCCATTGTGACTCTATCAATCGACCATATCCACATATTAATTACAATTTATTTCCTCACTCCTTTTGGACCAAATCAAATCGAATCCTTGATCAATTCAACACCCTAAGGAAGATCAATTCACTTGAGGAGAGATACAATGGGTAAAATCCCTGGGATAGCTCATGGCATTTTTTTTTCTGGATACGAAACATGTCTATGGGTTCTCCATGCCAATTCAAAGTTGTCATCGTGGGTTAAGCACTAACAATACGACCTACCAAATTCGCATTCACCGATTTCTCTCTTTGAATCTGTGACTGTGCCTAAATTGAGGGAAAACTCAAAATATTCAACCCAAATCAGGTAACTTATTCATCATCACATCATGTTAACCTCCTGCAACACTAGAAAAACTCTATCAAACATCAAATTAGCATGCATAAGCACATCAAGTTGTTCGCATCAATGTCAACACACATCTAGATTACTGTTGACATCAATGCCAACACCATGTTGTCAACAGTCAATCTCGTCCTTTTGTGAAAACCCCTTAGCCACAAATACCCCCCTAAACTTTTTCACACTCCCATATGGAACATGCTTAATCTTGTAGACCCATTTAGATCTAACCAATCATTTTTCCTTTGGTTGCGATACAACCTACCAAACATTACTCCCTTTGTTGATGAAGCGATAGCCTTCGAAGCTTTGGTAGCATCTTTGTTAGATCGACCCAAAAGAAAGGAATCACAATCCAAATTCAGTGGCTCTACCCAATGGAGCGATTAGAACAACATTGGCTTTCTTGCAGCATGCCCTTGTCAGAAAATTCACGGGCATGTGACCCTCTCCCAAATTGATGGAAACCTGGATCAAGAAAACCTAGAAGTAAATAATGAAAGGAAATATATGTTTTTATACCTATGGTAATGGATTTTTTCTTTTCTATTCATATTTAAGGAGGAATGAGATGTAATATTCAGAAACATACCATATTTCTTCGGATCTAGGGGTATGTATCTGAATCAGGTGTCTCTGGATTTCAATCCATGAAAATATATCCCATTCACAATCCTAGTTTGGGTAAATATCCCTCATCTTCCCCTTTCCTATTGGAGTGAAAATTGTCTGCGAGCCATTGGAAATGAGTTGGGGTGATATCTAGATTGAGTTGAACCAAAGGGATCCCAATTTTCTTGTGCCAAGATCTATGTTGAAGTAGATCTAGAAAATGGGTTTCCCTCAAAGATCAATCTGAATCTTTGATGCAGGGGCATTAGATTCAGAAAATACCTTGTATTTTATTAAGCATAGGGCGTCTTATGTTTTTGAAAGAATATTGATTTTTATGTAAATATTAATGGGCTTTTGAGTGATTTTAATTAATTAATGAGATATATTAAGTATTGTGAGGATTTTGTAAATGTTCCCGAATGATTGGAGAACATGAGGGAAATCAGATAGTTTATATTTGAGATATTTAGGAATTGATTGTAATCCTAAGTTACATTCAGTTTCAAGATTTTAGGGATAGAATCTATATTTTAGGACTTTGAAGATTTTGAGGATTTTGTTGAGAGATTGAAGGGATTGAACCTAAATTGGTTCATCCTAATTTGTATAAATTATCAAGCCTTAAAGGCAGAAGGAAGGAGACAGGGTAGAAGTAGGATTGAACAAACATAATTTTTTAAGCCTACGGGCAGTTGTAAAAAGGGCCATTGATTGAAAATCAGGCCAGAGACAGAGATTTCTATAAGTAATTTCATTTGTATATATCAAATAATCTGTTTCGGAATTATATGCGCATTGATTGATTGAGAAATTGTATGTTTAACCTCCATACTTTGGGTTTGAGGTGAGATTCTGCATGCGATTGTGATAATGCTCTTCATATAAGGGGGAAATCGATGTTAATTATTGTGTTTTGAAGTTGAATGCATATTGGCTTACATATTTCTAAGGAATATTAAGAGAAGATTTGCAGTCATCAATCACTGCAAGGATCAATGACTCAAAAGGGTGTTTGAATAACATTCAATTTGAAATTGCTGAGCGTTGATAGATTAATGAAATGTTGAGCCTGTTCGAACCTCAAGTTGAACGAAAAAGGGGCAATTGCAAGTAGAGGCGTTGTTGGATTGGGCAAGGAACGAGCCTTTGATGACACAGCAAAATTCAGATTTTAAGTCGAGTAGATGGTGAAATTATGCATTGGTGCATATGGATCCATGAGATGAGGTGAAATTGCGTGTTGGAAACGTGATTGGTATGACATGCCTGTGGAAACCCAAAAGCAATGGCGCAGTTTAGAAGAGAAACCAGAAGTCAGGTGAAGCGGATTCAATGTAGAGCAACAGTGAAAGGGGTTTCACACATACTTACAAATGAGAGGTGGTCGATGTAGCATAAAACCAATTTATAATTGTCGTATTTAAATTGAGATCGAAATCCATTTCACAGCATTGAACCAGTGTTATAAATCTAGTTTGATGGATGGTGCTGGCATAGAATTGGAGGTTAAGAATAGTGAGGAGAGTCAAACTGTGTGGTAGAGCGGATCTTAAATGAAAAGTGATGGTTCGATTGAGCAAAGAGTGAGAGCAGAACTGTTTAATGGAACAGTGTGTGAACCAGAAGACGGAACAGTTGGAATCGTGAAGAGTGGTTTTGAAACAAGAAACCAGTGGTATTGTGAAACAAATGAATGGTAAGTTGTTTTTTATTTTCGAATGCGATAACGTTAATTGGTTGACACATAGCCGCAGTGGTATTCTGAAACCACAAATATCACATGAGTTTTGAAAATTAGACTCTGTGCATTTTGGTTATGCGATGATCGTCGAATCATCGAATAGTAATGCGATAAGTCCGAAACCATTAGATGAAGAGGTAAGTTAACTTGTTGGGGCCCAAACATTATTATATGTTGGCATTTGGTTTTTTTTTTAATCAAAGTCTGAGTTTATGTATGGGCCGAATATTCATATGTGGTGGCGCTTTAAGGTTTTAATCAAAGTTGAACTTTGATTATGAAACCAATGTTATTTTGATGTTCAGATGTATGAATATATAATTCCATATAGTGAAACCGAAGATTTATATGGGTTTTATTCCAAAGGTTATATATTTTGATTAATTTTCCAACGAGTGGGTTTTGGTTAAGGTTTTAACCATAGATTCTGAAAAATGAAAAGCTTCTACATATGAAACTTGTGAGGTGGGATTTAAATGAAAATTGATCTTTGGGTTTAATTGCATATGAAGATTGTGAATTGGGTTTGATTATAAATCAAATATTGATTTGGTAAAGCGCACTATTATAACCATTGGTTTTAATGTATAAAGCCTGAGTTATATGCCGAGAGTTATTTTAATCCAAAGGCTTATGGTAGGACTTTTGAAAAGGTCGACTATCATTAAATTAAAGAGAAACCTTGGATATGAGGTTTATTTGGGTTTTATAGAAGAGCATTGTATATGCGTTGAGAGTTTTATACTATGGTTGAACCATATGTTTTGAAGGGCTTCCGCAATTTAAAATAATTGCCCAGATCAGAGATTAAAAATGGGTGTATGGATTTTATGCATCAACAAGTGTGAATGTGGGTATTAGCAGGGTGACCTGCTATCAAGTGGTATCAGAGATGGAATAGCTCTATTTGAAGGTTCAAGTTTTTTTTTAATTAAATTAATTGCATGTGTGATGAAAGAGATTAGATTTTAAAACTGATAAATTGCAGCATACAGAGATGCAGTGCAATTGAGAGATAAAGCAAGATCAATAGTGATCTTGAAGGTGAGTTGACAATTATTATTTAACTCTGGTTTGAAGGATCTATTTGCAGAATTCAGGTTGCAGCCAGTTGAGGAAAATCTCAGCAGAAAAAAATCACAGCTTTGAGAGCAGTGATGAAGGAGTCCAGCAGAGGATACTAAGTGGAAGAATGTGGCAGAACCTTGAGGAAATTCAATAGAGGTTGGATTAAAAGGACAAGTGTGTTCTTAAAATTTGCAAATGAGTGAAGCCTAAATGGAGCAGAGAGAGAATGCTCAAAAGTTTCTAGCAGATAGAGGACCAGTACTTGCCAAAAGACCAGATTCGAGGGAAAGGATTGGTGAGGTAAGTGGCAGCAGGAGAGCTTGTTGTTGCAGAGGCTTAGTGCAGATTATGAGTGAGGAACTCATGGAGAAGAAGATGACTACTGATAGTCATAGACGAGGAAGTAGAGGTTCAAAGAGAGACCACATCAGAAGAAAGGAGAAAGAAGATGCCAAGACAAATGGCATAAGGTAGCAGTTAGCTGATGCAGAATATGACAAAGAATTAGCTGAGATCAGGGAATAGTTTAATAAATTGAAATTGATGATAGAGGAAAGCCAGAGAGTTTGTTTGGATCATGAAGAAGAGAGTGAAGTGGAAAAGGCTACAAGAGAATAGATAACAACAAATGAACATACAGTCAGCAAAAAAGCTAAGAAAGCTTGAACAGAGGATGAACATACAATTGGAATGTACATAACTCAGAGAAGCTGAGATAAAAATGGAAGTTTCCATTTGTGAAGAAGAAGAGGGAATTATTAATTATTTCTTGAACTATTGGGAAAATGCAGATCAGTTGGATGATGTAAAACCTTGTGCTTTTTAATCTAATGATTTTAATGTGATTACAGGTTTTGCAGAGGAGGATGAACAATCTTGTGAAGTTGTCACGAGTATGGGAAATAATCTTTCCGTAGATAAATACTCTGAAGCAGAAAGCAAAGATGAGGAATGTCCCTTGAATAAAGGAATTAGTGATACATTTGAAGCTGTTACAGTACAAGAAGAAATTATTGTGAATGAGGAAGAAGTGGTTTAGTCTGAAGAGCTGATATATGAAACAACAGTTGATATTGTTGAGCATTGTGATTTTCAAACTGAAATTTTTTGTATGAATGCAGGTACTGTAACTGATGATGAAGTTCTTAAAGAATGCCAGAGATAAATTGCATTTTTATAATATTTGCTAGAAAATTCAGAGTATGACAAGGAGATTGCAGAAGATAGAGTTCATTACATTGAACAGGAAAACATCATGAAAGCAGATGGTGTGAAAGAAGGACTTGTTGAAAGTCTTGAGAATTCTTCAGAGAATTCTTTGGGGAAAATGAATCAGCATACTGATGTGCTGATAGAGGAAGAAAATTCAGGGCAGCATACTGAAATGCTAGAAGAGGAACAAAAGGAATTGAGGCCTTATGATTTTTGTTTTAACAATTGTTTTATGAATGCAGGTGTTGTTGCAAGTATTGGAGAACATTTGACACAGATGAGCAGTCAAATGAAGGAAGAGGAAGGAAATTATGTGGAAATATTTAATCCATGGAATAAAGAAATTGAGTTGATGGAATTTATGCTGAATAATCAGAATTCAGTGCAGGAAGAGAAACCTCAATTTCAGAATTGGGAATTACAGATGCAAAGAAATGAAGATAGTAGAAGAGAGTACACAATGTACTAGTCCAGTAAATTGTTGATAGGAGAAGGCAGAGAAATTGTCTTAAGTGACAATTTAGAAGAAGTTTTTAGTTTCAGAAAAAAAGAGGGTAAGGATGATTGGGTGGCAGTAAGAGCTCAGCAG
The DNA here is from genome assembly GCA_034641835.2 of Pinus albicaulis. Classification (NCBI taxonomy): domain Eukaryota; kingdom Viridiplantae; phylum Streptophyta; class Pinopsida; order Pinales; family Pinaceae; genus Pinus; species Pinus albicaulis. The sequence continues at coordinate 952,049,880 of CM076584.1, read as the reverse complement.
GCAGTAAGAACTGAGAAAATAAAAGTAGGAGCTTAGCAAGCAGAAGCAGGAGTAAGAATGAAAGTTCAGCAATCAAGAGGATTAAGAAATCAACAATCAGAAGAATTATTGGACAAAGAAATTGAATTAATCAGAAGAATAATGATAAAAGTATCTCAGAGGAAGACATCAGCAGGAAAGAGAAGAAGCAACAGCAGAAAAAGGAAGACAATGACATATTGTGAAAGTGCAACTAGTGGAGCAAGGCAGCATAAAGTATGGAGACCTGGAGAAAAATAGCAAACAACAGCAGAAATTGATAATAAGTTGCAGAACAAAGTGTGGGATCCAGGAGGAAAAAGACTTAAAACACTTGATCAGGAGATCATGATCATTTTTTACCTTGGGAGTCTGATGCAGGGGCATTAGATTCGGAAAACACCTTGTATTTTATTAAACATAGGGGGTCTTATGTTTTTTAAAGAATATTGATGTTTATGTAAATATTAATGGGCTTTTGAGTGATTTTAATTAATTAATGAGAGATATTAAGTACTGTGAGGATTTCTTAAATTTTCCCGAATGATTGGAGAACATGAGGGAAATCAAATAGTTTAGATTTGAGATATTTAGGAATTGATTGTAAATCCTAAGTTAGATTCAGTTTCAAGATTTTAGGGATAGAATCTAGATTTCAGGACTTTGAAGATTTTGAGGATTTTGTTGAGAGATTGAAGGGATTGAACCTAAATTGGTTCATCCTAATTTGTATAAATTATCAAGCCTTAAAGGCAGAAGGAAGGAGACACGGTAGAAGTAGGATTGAACAAACATACTTTGTTAAGCCTACGAGTAGTTGTAAAAAGGGCCATTGATTGAAAATTAGGCCAGAGACAGAGATTTATGTAAGTAATTTCATATGTATATATTAAGGAATCTGTTTCGAAATTATATGCGCATTGATTGATTGAGAAATTGTATGTTTAACCTCTATAATTGGGGTTTGAGGTGAGATTCTGCATGCGATTGTGATAATGCTCTTCATATAAGGGAGAAATCGATGTTAATTATTGTGTTTTGAAGTTGAATGCATATTGGCTTACATATTTCTGAGGAATATTAAGAGAATATTTGCAGTCATCGATCACTGCAAGGATCGATGACTCAAAAGGGTGTTTGAATAGCATTCAATTTGAAATTTCCGAGTGTTGATAGATTGATGAAATGTTGAGCCTGTTCGAACCTCAAGTTGAACAAAAAAGGGGAAATTGCAAGTAGAGGCGATGTTGGATTGGGCAAGGAATGAGCCTTTGATGACACAGCGAAATTCAGATTTTAAGTCAAGTAGATGGTGGAATTATGCATTGGTGCATATGGATCCATGAGATGAGGCAAAATTGCGTGTTGGAAACATGATTGGTATGAAATGCCTGTGGAAACCCAGAAGCGATGGTGCAGTTTAGAAGTGAAACCAGAAGTCAGGTGAAGCAGATTCGATGTAGAGCAACAGTGAAAGGGGTTTCACACATACTTACAAATGAGAGGTGGTCGATGTAGCATAAAACCAATTTATAATTACCGTATTTAAATTGAGATCAAATTCCATTTCACAGCGTTGAGCCAGTGTTATAAATCTAGTTTGATGGATGGTGTTGGCATAGAATTGGAGGTTAAGAACAGTGAGGAGAGTCAAACTGTGTGGTAGAGAGGATATTCAATTAAAATCGATCGTTCGATTGAGCAAAGAGTGAGAGCAGAAATGTTTAATGGAACAGAGTGTGAACCGGAAGACAGAACTTTGAAGTTGGAACCGTGAAGAGTGGTTTTGAAACAAGAAACCAGTGGTATCGCGCAAAAAATGAATGGTAAGATGTTTTTTCTTTTCAAATGCAATAACGTTGATTGGTTGACACATAGCCGCAGTGGTATTCTGAAACCATGAATATCGCATGAGTTTTGAACATTAGACTCTGTGCATTTTGGTTATGCGATGATCGTCGGATCATCGAATAGTAATGCGATAAGTCCGCAACCGTTAGATGAAGAGGTAAGTTAACTTGCTGGGGCCCGAACATTATTATATGTTGGCATTTGGTTTTTTTAATCAAAGTCTGAGTTTATGTATGAGCCGAATATTCATATGTGGTGGCGCTTTAAGGTTTTAATCAAAGTTGAACTTTGATGATGAAACCAATGTTATTTTGATGTTCGGATGTATGAATATATAATTCCATATAGTGAAACCGAAGATTTATATGGGTTTTATTTCAAAGGTTATATATTTTGATTAATTTTCCAACGAGTGGGTTTTGGTTAAGGTTTTAACCATAGATTATGAAAAATGAAAAGCTTCTGCATATGAAACTTGTGAGGTGGGCTTTAAATGAGAATTGAACTTTGGGTTTAATTGCATATGAAGATTGTGAATTGGGTTTGATTATAAATCAAAGATTGAGTTGGTAAAGAGGACTATTATAACCATTGGTTTTAATGTATAAAGCCTGAGTTATATGCCGAGAGTTATTTTAATCCAAAGGCTTATGGTAGGACTTTTGAAAAGGTCGACTATCATTAAATTAAATAGAAACCTTGGATATGAGGTTTATTTGGGTTTTATAGAAGAGCATTGTATATGCGTTGAGAGTTTTATACTATGGTTGAACCATATGTTTTGAAGGGCTTCCAAAATTTAAAATAATTCCCCAGATCAGAGATTAAAAATGGGTGTGTGGATTTTATGCTTCAGCAAGTGTGAATGTGGGTATTAGCAGGGTGACCTGCTATCAATCTTGGAGGATGGAATCATTGTCAAACTATGGACTATGTCCAAATTCCATTCATATGTCGTTATTTTCCTGAATACGGTCATTTTGCGCGAGATTGCAAAAAGGCTCTAGTTGGAAAAGGTTCAGATCCACCTGCAGAACAAGGAGAACAATGGAAAGTTCAAAAGTGAGGCAAAAACAAGGGTAGAACTAATGGAACAGGTATCATCCCTCTTAGAATAAAAATGGAGCTTCTACTCTACCAATCCATTCAATTCCCTACATAATCTTCAGGACAATGATCCAACCATCCCTAGTCGATATCAACAAAATCAAAACATAGAAACAAATTGAGAAGATCATGAAGAGGGGGAAATAAATGAGGAAAATGAAGAGCCTATTGAAGATCAGAAAAATCCTTCTCAATCTGAGTTGTTTCATGAAGCCCTTCATTCATCCCCACCGAGAAATGAGATCTCCACCCCTAAATTTGTTAATGTAGAAGGAGGATCTCATCCCACAAGAGTAATTAATAGAAACATGGCACAAACCTTATCCTGGGTGGAAAAAGGAAGCAGCCATGAGACGAAAAGTAATAAAAAGAAGCAAGGATGTCTGCAAGAAAATCTGATTAGGGAGAGAGAAGTTGTGCAAAATAAGAAAATCGAAAATTAGTCAATGATCTCAGACATAATAAAATTGAAAGGGACAAAAGGATCAGAAATCCCAGAAAAAATATGAGGCACCTTCCAAACCCCTACTGCTATATGATAGTTATATCATGGAATATAAGGGGATTTGGTCTCCCTATCAAAACCCGAGTGATCTAGGATTTAGTGAAGCAAGACAAACCATGGATTCTTTTGTTGCAAGAAAAAAAGATGGAAGAAAAACATGTCAATAAGGTAGTGTAGGCATTCTGGAAAGCTAGTGTTAGTTTAGCTAAAGACTCCAAAGGTGTGCTTGGAGGGATAGGTATGTATTGATATTATTTGCACTTCCAGTTAATTAATAGTATGAAGACACAATTTTGGATTGAAGCCATTCTCGAAAGGAAGGATTCAAAGGAGTGCATTCCTGTGATAAATATCTATGTGCCTATGTTGTATGGAGAAAAATTTTAATTTTTGGACTCCCTAAACTCCACCAAAGCTAAGGAAGGATACTCCAATTGCATAATGGGTGGATACTTCAACACGATCCTAAGATCTAAGGAAAAAAAAGGTGGATCTCAAGTTTGAGATCTTTTCCAAGAGAAAATGGAAGACCTTATTAGTGAATGAGACTTGGTGTATATTCCCCCCAAAGTTGGGAAGTACACCTGGACAAATCGAATAACTAGGTAAAATCATATAACAACCCATCTAGATCAATTTCTCATTTACAACATCTAGTTTTTGAATGGATTGGACTGCTCCTCCTCAACCTTGGCACAAGGTAAGTCGGATCATCATCCCATTTCTTTATCCATTTCCCTTTTGGAAAATTTCGACCATATTCCCTTTAGATACAATCTAATTTATTTAAGTGAGGGGGTGGTGGATATGATCAACAAGGCTCACAAACTGCGGTGACCGGGGTGCCATACTTTGTATGGGAATCCAAGTTCAATTTTGTTAAAAAAGCGATGAAAATTTGACTTAAGAATTAGTATGTACCCCTAGGCCAAAAACGAAAGAATTGGTGTTACATCTTGAACAACACCAAAGTATGATGGAAGAAAGTAAAATATAAACTTGGCATTTTGCCAAAGAATGGTAAATAACAAAGAAAAAATATGCACTCATTCGACAGGAGGAGGAAACGTGGCATCTCAAATCGCGAAGCTTGTGGCTCCGAACTAGGGATAAAAATACTTCCTACTTTAAAAAACAACCAAAAAAACCAAAGGCAAGGGAATTAAGAAATAAAGAGAAAGAGATCATTCGTGAGGTTATGTTGAAAATCTCCTCCTTTGAAAAAATTAAGCAAGAAGCATTCCTTCATTTTCAATCCCTCTATCAAGAAGATCAAGATGTGGACTTAGCTCAGGCTCAAAATTTTGTACGTCATGTCCCTCATATAGTATCAACAAAAATGAACAAGTCTCTTGTTAGAAATATCAAGGATGACGAAGTATTAGAGGCCATATGGAACTTGGATCCTTACAAAGCCTCGGGTCCTGATGGGTTTTCCATTAGTTTTTTCACATAGTTTTGGCTAATGATCAAAAGATATTTGATAAGGATGTTTAATAGCACGCGATTTAAAGAAAAATTGGGTGGCTTCACCAACTCATTGTTTTTGGCTCTTATACCCATAGAATTGAATCTTGTAAATATTTTAAGATTCTCAAATATCTCTCTGTGCAGTTCGACATATAAAATTCTTGCTAAAGTCATTGCTTCCATATTTGATAAGTTGCTTCCAGAATTCATCTCTAAGAAAAAAGGGTGTTTTATGCAGCAAAGGGAAATCCTAGATAATATAATTTTAGTCCAAGAAGCGATCCACTCAAACAAGGAAGCAAGGGAGTCAGGAATGTTAATGAAGTTAGATATGGAAAATTCCTTTGATCAGGTAAGGCACTCTTTTCTTTACTTTAATGTTAGAAAAATTAGGATTTAGCAAGGAATTTGTTAAATGGATCAAAGCATGCATCAGTTCTCCATAGATAGCTCCATTAGTAAATGGTAGACCGATTCCCTTTTTCAAGGAATCTAGAGAGCTCAGGTAGGGATGTCCATTCTCTCCCCTCTACATTATTATGGTAGAGATTTTAAGTTGAAACCTAGAATTGGCTAGAAAAGAAGGCAAGCTAAAGGGATCAAGCATAACATGAAATGTTAAGGAGGTGAATCATTCCCAATTTGCGGACATTTCTCTTCTTCTAGGAGGGGCATCGAAGATTATTACTACAAGATTAAAGAAAATTTTGGATATTTATTTCTCCCTTTCAGGTGGTATGCTCAATAAACTAAAATGCCAAGTATATGGTTGGAATTGTGAAAAAGAAACAATACTTGAAATTGCAAGAATACTTGGATTTCTAACAAGTGCAGAATGGATGGATTTTAAATACTTGGGTATTCTTATTTCTTTGGGTGCTTCTAGTGCAGAAGAATGGGAGGGTGTTCTACAAAAAATGAAAAAAAAAAATTCAATCATGGGGAGCGCAGTGGTTAAATATAGGAAGGAAAGATGGTATTATAAAATTTGTTTTTCCTTCCCTCTCAATATACATGGGCTCAGTTTATTAGCTTTGAAATGCATCATACAACAACTTGGTGATCTATTGAGAAATTTTTTATGGCAAGGAGGAAAACAAAATGAACATTGATTTCATATTGTGAATTGGAAATTTGTGAGATTGCCTAAGGAATTTGTGTTGGAATATATTATATTCCTTGGAAGGTAATAACGTCTTTTTATTATGTCGGAAGTTGAATGCAATCTTATGTAAAAGAGTAACACATTATATCCCATATTCATTATGGCATAGTATACTCTTGTACCCATTTATTATATAAAGAGGTGTTATTTTGAAGAATTATATTATCCCACATTCAATATGTGAGAGTAATTCCTCCACATCTATGGGTATATAATAGGGTCAAGCAAGCCTTTTTTATTACTATCGCATCTCATCTTGTGCTCATACTGTTATTTGTATCGAGTTATTTGTAGTTGCTCCCTTTGTAATATTACAGGAAATTTATGGAGACAATAGAAGACAACCTTCCTGTAGATGTAGCCCAATTGGGTGAACCACATATATATGTTGTATTCTTTTTCCTTGTTCTCATTCTGTTCTTGTTTATATGTTGATATGTTGTTTTTTTCTTACTTAGATAGCTATTTTAATAGATCTAGTATTCTCACATGGTATCAGAGCCATGGTTACTATGATCTAACATCTTATTTGAATTTAACCATCAACATGTATATTCATTTTTTAATATCTGGGTACTCATTTTTTTGTAGATTTGATTTCTATCTAGTAGCCATTAGGCTTCTCTTCATATCTGGGCATGATTCTACATATTTGAGATTTTTTTTCTCATAACCCTAAATTTGTTGTGTAGTTTTTTTGCAGATTTTTTTTCAAGGGGCTCTTGATTGTTTTTATATAAGATCTATATTTTTTTTGGATTTTCAAGGGGTTCTTGATTGTTTTTCTGTAATATCTATATGTTTTTTGAATCCTCCTCAAGGATATATATCTTTCAGTTGTAATATTCAGTTACGACAGTTACAACAGTTTTGTTTTTTTACAGGGCAGAAGATTGGCGAACTAAGGGTTCAGATCAAAATTTTGGTCGCATAGGTGGACGCAAAGTGGCTACGCCATTTCCTAAAAATAGTTATAATAAGCATTTGGAGCATTATTGAGTGTTTTTTGTTTTTCCGCCTAATGTTTTTGTTAGATCTGTTACCTTTTGTGCATAATTTCCCAGCAAAGAGTAGATCTTTGGGTTCCTCCCACCGAGCTACCGAATTTCAAAAAAACAATCAGCTCAAACGGAGTCCTGGTAGCAAAGGTGTTTTTGGTGACGATAAACAAACTACAAAAATTTACAGTTTTCTATCCACTTTTTCTCTTGTTATTTCTTGCATTTAGGTTTATATTTATTGTGAAAATTTCTATCATTATGACTTCAGAAGTAGCTTATGTTCCTGAATTGATTGCCTCTAACTATCTTGCATGGAAAAGGAAAATGATTGATGTTCCCGGGAGTAAGAATATACGGAGGTTGGTTAATGGTGAACACAAGAAACCTACATATTCTCAAGCCTTGATTAAATTGGAAGAAAATTTTGATCAAGTAAGAGGGCTCATTGGTCAAACTGCTTCAGATAGTCTTCAGGTCAGTATTGAGGCAAAAGACAACTTGGTTGAGGTATGGGAAATTCTTTCTTCTTTATTTGATAAATCTGATGATGTTTCTACTTATTACCTTGAAAAGAAGATTCATGAGCTAGATCCTACTAATTTTGATAGAGCAGAATTATATCTTGTTGAATTGAAAACCTTAAATGAAAATTTAAATAATTGTGGTAAAGATTACAAGAAGACAAACACTGCTCTTATCATTCCTGTAGAACAAAAATTTCCATCTTGTTTTGACATGTTCATCCAAACTAGGAATAGAGCTCTTGAATTGTCTCAAAGTACCACGAAACCTACTTTTGATAATTTCTATAAAGGGTTGATAAATGAGAAAGAAAGGTTGATTTCCTCAAGACAAGTCTCACCCAATAAATCTCTTATGGCACATAATAAAAATCCTAAGAAAAGTTTTAATAATGCTAAAGGTTCTTGTTCACACTCTTCTAATCATACTAATAATAATGTTCATGCTTCTCATGCACATCATGAAACTAGTAAGAAGAAAAAAGTGTATGATCCTTGTAACCATTGTGGTAAATCTAACAATCCTGAAAAGAATTGATTTAAAGAAAAACGTTTAATGACTAAAGAAAACAAGAAAAATTATAATGAATCTCAAGTAGCTTTATGTGCATCTATTGTTTCATCTAATAATTCTTCTTCTAATGTGGAATGGATAGTCCATTCTAGTGCTTCTAAACATATGATTGGTAATGATTCTTTATTTACATATTATGACACTAATAAGCACTCATCTCAAAAAGTTTCTATTGGTGGTGGTAAACAACTTTCAGTAATCAGTTCTGGTAATATTAATGTTGCTAATGGTCAATTGGAAGATGTTTTTCATGTTCAAAACATGCCCATAAACTTACTTACTATTTATCGTGCATGTCAGAAAGGTTTTAAATTTGAAGCTTGGCCTGATAAATATGTTCTTAAAGATATCAACCAAAATTACAAAGTAGTTTCTTCTGGCCCTGTTGATCATACAACTGGTTTATATAAATTTTCAGGTTTTAATTCAACTAAGAGACAACCCTTTTATTCCTATGTTGTTCATGCTGATGAACTAAGTAAATTATGGCATGAAATATTGGGTTACTTGAATTATGGTAAAATGAAAATACTAACTAAAATGGTTCATGGTTTGCCTAATATTTCTTCTACTATTGGTGTTTGTGAAGGGTGTGTTCTTGGTAAACATCACAGAGAAATGTTTGACAAAGGTAAATCGTGGTGTGCTAAGGAACCTTTGCAATTAATTCATAGTGATATATGTGGTCCTCTTGAAGTTCCTTCAATATCCCATGCAGTTTATTTTCTTACCTTTATTGATGACTTTAGTAGAAAATCTTGGGTTTATTTTTTGAAAAATAAAATTGAAACATTTGTAAAATTTCAAGAATTTAAATCCATGGTTGAAAATGCATCTGATAAGAGTATTAAAAGTTTGCAATCTAATAATGTGGGGGGGGGGGGGGAGGGGGATTTGTTAAGAAATAATTTTATGCATATTTATCTAAACATGGTATTCAACATCAAAAGATTGTTCCTTACACACCTCAACAAAATGGTATTTCTAAAAGGAAAAATAGAACTTTAGTTGAAATGGTTAGATGTATGCTTTATTCTAAAGGACTGCATAAGAAATTTTGGGCTGAAGCCATATGTTGTGCTAATTTTATTTTAAATAGAGTTCCTACTAAATTTGTTAAGCATGTCACCTCTGAGGAAAAATGGAATGGATGTAAATCGGATATTAGTAATTTTAAGGTGTTTGGTTGTGAATGTTGGGCTCATATTCCTAATGAAAAACAGAAAAAGTTAGAACCCAAATCTCACAAATGTGTCTTCATTGGTTATGATGAGAATTCCAAGGCTTACAGGTTGTTTGATCCTTCTAATCAAAGTGTCATGATTATAAGGGATGCTCAATTTCATGAAGTCTCTTCCCCGCCTGAGTCTGTAGAAACTCATGTTACCCTGAATTTACCAATACCACATGTTAATCCTATTCCTATTACTCCTTCTTCCAATTTTGTGCCTCTTATTGATCTTAATTCTTCCTCTCCCTCAAGTATTCCACTTGAAACTCATGAAGCTCCTGAAGTGACTCATGTTCCTTCTATTCTTCCTATTTGGACTCAGAAAACCCTTGAATCTGCAAGTAGTAAGGTTGGAAATCCTTCTGACACTCGTCAAACCAGATCTAACATTGCTCTTATGTCCAAAGTTTTGGCCACAGATGATCCTGCTACTTATGCTCAAGCTAAGGGTAATCCTCATTGGGAACAAGCTATGTCTATTGAATATGAATCTCTTTTGAGAAACAAGACTTGGTCTCTTGTTCCTCTTCCTTTAGGAAAGAATTTAGTTGGTTGTGTTATCACTCTACCAGATTTCTAAGGCTGAAGAAGAAATCCCAATAGAGGTAACCATGGACCAATATTTTAACTTGGTATCTATCCCTACCAAGTTAGAGAGGGCTATATCACAAAAATCATAGCCAAGAGGGTTGGATGAAAAGGTTTTAGGCTAGTTATGAAATGCAGAAGGTTTTGTTTTGTTTTCATTGGGTTTTTGGGATGAGGATTAGGTCAAGGGAACTAGGTTGGGGAAAATGAGATGGAATTGCAGTCCATTCGATGGGGCAAGGTAGGTATAAGGCTTAACACTTAAAGGTTATTTGGTGAGATGGTTTAAGACTGATGAGGAGTTAGGAAGAGCATAGGAGATATATTCTTCCCAAACTGAAGAAAATGGACAAATTATGACAACTTTCCCAAAATGGAGCATGAAAGAATATGTATTCTTCCTATCAACCTGAAAATTATCATATAATATACATTCAGTGGTTTATGAGATTACAAAAAAATCATACAAATGATAACAAAGAAAAAACAATTTCAAATATTCATACCACAGGTATCCCAAAGAAATAGCTGCAATTCTTCATCAATTTCTAGCTAAACTGATTACACAGTCCTTGATCAATACAATAGCATCCAATTGATTCCAAATCTTGCTAAGAGTGAAGAAAGGTAAGAAATAGACATCAAAACAACATTCTCTCATCCTCAGGGGTTGAATCGTTGAGGTGAGGATGAGATCCAAAAAATTATGAACTGAAAGTTGGAGTGTAGGGAGCTCTAAGTGACTCCTCCCTAATTACATTGAAACTGATTCATTTGAATTTTTGATGCTTTGGGAACCATGAAATTATTACATTTGAATGACATAAAATTACATAGTGAAAATAAAAACTATTACATTGTGAAATCCAAATTACATGCTGAAATGAGAATTTTTCTTTACAATTCATCTTCACATGGCAAAGAGAATTTTATTGGATCACCCTTTACTTGTTGTTATTATGCAATGGAATGGAGTTTTATTGAATCATGGAAACCCTAATGACCTAGTGAAACCTTGAAAAACCCTAGAAGACCTAATGAGACCTTAAAGGACTGAATTTCAAGATGACATGACTGTCATTATGGCATGATGACATTAACTTTATGAATGATGTACTGTCAGCAAGGTATGAAACTATGTCAGCAAGTAATCAAATTTGAGGAAGAGTGATGTTTTTGGACTAGGGCTACCATTAGTGACTAAATTTTTGCATGACATAGTGGAATGATAAACAATTTCTGAGTGAGACTCCTAAAATGATATGAAAAGAGTACTTTTTTTATCACTGAGATAAGTATGCAAATATTGACACTAACATTGGCCTTATTGGGGATGATAGCTCTAAAAGAGCTGTCAAGAACCACAGAACTTTAGATTTTGCAGATTAGTGCCCCTTCCATTAGGCCAATACGGTCAAAAACTCAAACTAATAAACATGACTGAAATTTGATAACTCAGATTAAATAGACTGACTCAAAACAAACTCAAATTAACTGAAAACAAGACTCAAAATTGACTTACTTGACTGAAACACAAATAAAGAACTGAAAAATATGCTCAGAATTGAGCTTATTCAAAAAAACCTACTCTAACTGATCCATTCATCACTTGATCAAGTGAAATGGAATAGCCAATGCAACCATATAAGCATTCTGGCTGCTAGTTGAATTCTCTGCAAGTGCTTGCTTATGAGCAAGAAGAGAGAACTACTGAAAGGCAACTCCCATGAAAACTTGAAATTAGATTGAATCTTGATGAAAATTCAAAGCATGAGACCACCAGCTGACCTCAAGAATGCTGCAAAAGGATCTTCATAGGAATTCATATTGATTTCAAGCCCATCTAATACATTACTGCTATTCTCTATGTAGTCTTCGTACCTTGATTTTAAAATTTTCCCAACATTTGTGCTTTCTTCCCTTGATGACTGCAACAAGTTGAAAAAAATATCTTAACACTTGTGAATGACTAATTTTTCTTAATGATCAACAACAAAGAAAGAACCTTGTATGAGCTTTGTAATGAGACACCTGTTGAAAATGACAAAGAAACCGATTGTCAGATCAAGTTTATATCAACACTCTTTTCAGGCTCACAATTAGTTAATGGAGAAGGACTTTTACTGCAGATATCATCCAACACATCAGCTATAGGGTCATGAAAAACTCGAAAAAACTGCTAAAACCTATTTTCCATTGGTTCTAACGAGACTGCATGACTTTCTATAGGTTGCTCATCTTTTGCTTTAGAGACATTATAAAAAAAATTATTTAAAAACAGAAATTCTTCAAAACATAATAGTACAAAATCATCTTGCATCATTTGATCATATGTTTCAACTTCCAAGCCTTCATCTACAACCTGATGTTCAATGGCATTCGAGGGCTGCAAATCTCGATGTAAGGAGGATTCTATGTCGCAAATGATTTCCTCAACCATTTCAAGAGAAGGTTTATCATTTATAGTGTTGACCACTTGCTTATATGTTTGCTTATAGTTTTATATATTTTTTCAAATGAGGAGAAACACAAGGGTAAGGAGATCTGATCAAGAATTTCATTATCTTTTTTTATTGTCAAGAGAAAAACTTAATGACTGATGATTTCTGATTGCATGAAAGTTCTCTCTAATGAACTGAAACGAAGTAAAACAAAGAGGCAAAGATCCTTCACTTACTTCCAAATTTTCTGCACTTTCCTCCTCACTGCCATAGATTATATGCATTGGCTAATCACTGTGTTCGAGTTGTTGAAATTGAACTTCCTCCTTCCACAAAGTAGTTGTTGATTGCTCTGCGAGATTAGCTTTTGTTTGGAGAACATAATTTTTGTCATATTAATCATACTTGGGCAAATCATCAAAAGAAGTAATGTCATCAAACATACACATTAGATCAGCATATTTTTTCTCCTCGGATTGATCTACAAATCCATTTTCTGATCTATGGTAGCTGGGATTAGCAGGAAAGTGTTTAGGGCCAGCAACCTCTTCTTTTTCTGCAACAAGTGGGTCATGGTGATCTTGAACAGAAAAACCATATCTCATGGTGATCTTTTGCATCATTTCCTCTACTTTACTTACCAACATGTCAATCTTTACCTCTGAAGATGTTAGGTTCTATGCAATGCTCTCCCTCTCTTCTTCCTTCAGCTTTTCTCTTTTGATCAGCAGATTAGCCTCTAACATATACTACACTATTATGCATCTCTTAGAGTGTTGTCATGTTCCTTTCTCTCAGCTGAAACTCCATTTCCAGATCAAAGGCATCCGAGTAATGTAAGAGAGTTGAGCCAGGAGGAGGTCTTATATTAGCAGGTATCGAATAATATACGTGGTTGAATCTAGCAACAAATTTTTGTACTATGTCCCCTAGCTGTCTTTTCAGTTGGTTATAATTTTCTAAAATTAGGAAAGGGTGTTATTTAACCACCCACTTGTCAAGGAAAACTTTGGCAAACTGCGATAAATCTAAGATGCTCGCAACAGGCAAGTTTTTGAACCAACTCTTGACTTTTCCTTGCAAAGAAAGAGAAAATAGCCTGATACTGACATCCTCTTCGTCAAATTCAAAAAGGTCTAGGAAATTCTCAAAAATTTTCATATGTCTCTTAGCAGTGATGTTGTCACATTCATCATCAAACCTTGGCAGATATAGTTAATGACTTTCAGGGAAAGCATGGAGTAAAGGAGGTAAGATAAGTGGTTTGTATCTATCTGGAATTTGATGAGGTGTAGGAGTATGTACAAAAGTTGTAGGATCAATCTTGATCTCTTGAGGTTCATCAATTTTAAGATGCTCATCATACGATTCGAAAAAAGGGTCAGGACCAAGATCAAAGGCGTATGGGAAATTTGTATTTACAACCTTTAAAGTAGAGGAATCCAGCAAAGGTACATTATCTTTTCTCAAACGTAATATACCTTGGAAAACTTTCTGGACATTCTCAGGAAAAGAGAAGAAATATTTCATGATAAATAATATGATGTCTTGAATGAAAGTGCAAGTTGAATAATTGATCTTTCCATGTTGTCCTTTCATATTTCTTGGCAAGGTTCATCCTCCAGTGGCATTTTTGGATTTGATTTCAAAACTTATTTGGAGTCGCCAGGTGAATGATGCACAACCTTCGTGTGTCCTGATCATTGTTCACCATCAACAATCATATTTGATCTTTGTCGTTCTTTCCCAGAGAATATTTTTCTTTTCACCTCCCCGGCAATGGCACCAGTATTTTATCACTCCGCCAAATTTCTAAGTCTGAAGAAGAAATCCCAATAGAGGTAACCACGGATCAACCTTCTAACTTGGTATCTAGCCCTACCAAGTCGGAGAGGGCTCTATCCACAAAAATCACAACCAAGAGGGTTGTATGAAAAGGTTTCAGGATAGTTATGAAATGTATAAGGGTTCGTTTTGTTTTTATTGGGTTTGCTGGATGAGGATTAGGTCAAGGGAACTAGATCAGGGAAAATGACATGGAATTGCAGTCCATTCAATGGGGCAAGGTAGTTAAAAGGCTTAACACTTAAAGGTGATTTGGTGATATGGTTTAAGACTGATGAGGAGTTAGGAAGAGAATAGGAGATGTATTCCTCCTGAACTGAAGAAAAGGGACAAATTATGACAACTTTCCCAAAATAGAGCATGAAAGAACATGTATTATGCCTATCAACTTGAAAATTATCATATAATAGACATGAAATGGTTTATGAGCTTACAAAACATTCTTACAAATGATAACAGAGAAAAAACAATGTCAAACATTCATACCACAGGTATCCCAAAGAAATAGTTGCAATTATTCATTAATTTCTGGCCAAACTGATTACACAGTCCTTGATCAATACAATAGCATCCAAATTATAACAGATTACAAATGATAACAGAGAAAAAAAAATGTCAAACATTCATGCAATTATCCCAAAGAAATAGTTGCAATTATTCATTAATTTATGGCCAAACTAATTACACAGTCCTTGATGAATACAATAGCATCCAAATTATTCCAACTCTTGCTAAGAGTGAAGAAAGGGAAGATATAGACATCAAAACAACATTCTCTCATCATCAGGGGTCGAATCCTTGAGGTGAGGATGAGATCCAAAAAATTATGAACTGGAAGCAGAGTGTAGGGAGCTCTAAGTGACTCCTCCCTAATTACATTCAAACGGATTAATTTGACTTTTTGATGCTTTGGGAACTCTGAGTTAGCAACCTAGGAACCATTAAATTATTACATTTGAATGACATAAAATTACATAGTGAAAATAAAAATTATTACATTGTGAAATCCAAATTACATGCTGAAATGAGAATTTTTCTTTACAAGTCATATTCACATGGCAAAGAGAATTTTATTGGATCACCCTTTACTTGTTGGTCTTATGTAATGGAATGGAGTTTTATTGAATCATGGAAACCCTAATGACCTAGTGAAACCTTGAAAAACCCTAAAAGACCTAATGAGATCTTGAAGGACTGAATTTCAAGATGACATGACTGCCATTATGGCATGATGGCATTAACTTTACGAATGATGTACAATCAACAAGGTATAAAACTATGCCAGCAAGTAATCAAATTTGAGGAAGAGTGATGTTTTTGGAATAGGGCTACCATCAGTGACTAAATTTTTGCATGACCTAGTGGAATGATAAAAAAAAATTGAGTGGGACTCCTAAAATGATATGAAAAGAGTATTTTTTTATCACTGAGGGCAGTGTGAAAATATTGACACTAACAAGCTATAAATGGGTTTATAAAACTAAGTGCACTACAGAAGGACAGATCGAAAAGTATAAATCTATACTGGTTGCCAAAGGTTTTAATCAACTTGAGGTATATATTATAATGAAACTTTTGCTCATGTTGCTAAAATGAACACAATAAGAACCATTTTATCACTTGCTGCATCTTTTAAGTGGGAAATTCATCAAATGGATGTTAAAAGTGAATTTTTAAATGGTGATCTTACTGAAGAAATTTATATGCAATAGCCTCCTGGTTTCATTTCTACTGAATCCTCAATTTTAGTATGAAAATTACACAAATCCTTATATGGTCTCAAACAAGCCTCTAGGGCTTGGTATGATAAAATTAATGCATTTTCTTAAATAATGGTTTTAAGCGTTGAATATCTAATCCAAATTTGTATGTTAAGAACTTTGGTGATAATTTCCTCATTATTGTTTTATATGTGGATGATCTAATTATCACTGACAGCTAGCTTGTATTAATTCAAGTATGAAAATTGCTCTTCAGAAGCAGTTTGAGATGACAGATCTCGATACATTGCACTATTTCTTAGGTCTTTAGATCTGGCATGTGGCCGATGGTATTTTTCTCTCTCAACCTAAGTATGCAACATATCTATTGGCTCGTTTCCACATGAGTAATTGTAAACTTGCTCCTACACCATTTCAATCTGATGTAAAGTTAATTATTGAGTGTACCACTCCACTGGTTGATGCTACTGTTTATCATTAGCTCGTTGGAAGTTTAATATATTTAACTCACAGCAGACCAAATCTCTCTTTTGTCATCAATATGATTTCTCGTTTCATGCAACAACCTCATGAAAGTCATTGGTAGGCAGCCAAGAAAATTTTGCGATATTTACAGGGGACATTGCATTATGGTGTATTTTATTTGAGCAGTGTTATAATTTTACTCTCAAGTTATACAGATTCTGATTGGGTAGGTGACAGTTATGATCGATGGTCAACTGTTGGTTACATATTTCAACTTGGTTCAAGTTCGATCTCTTGGTCCAGCAAGAAGTTGAAGACACTTTCTTTATCTTCATGTGAAGCAAAGTAAAGAGCAGTAAAAGAAGCAGCTAAATAAGTCATTTGGTTACGACATGTTCTTACCTAGCTTGGTCTGGTTCTGAAATCATCCACCATATTGAAATGTGACAATCAGTGTGCAATTCAACTTGCTTACAATCTGGTATATCACTCCAAAACAAAGCATCTCGACCTTGATTCTCATTATATTCGAGGTCTTGTCGCCGATGGTATTATTTCTCTGGAGTATTGTCCTACCGAGCAGCAGGCAGCTGATATCTTCACCAAATCCTTGATTAAATCGAAGTATGTGTATCTTTGTTCTTTGCTTGGGATGATGGAAGTTGTCATCAAGGGGGAGTAGTAATGACTCCTTCCTTCCTTAGTGTTAGGATGGGCCCTTCTCCCAGCCATTATTAAGGGGGGGTGTTGGAATATTATATTCTTTGGAAGGTAATAATGTCTTTGTATTATGTCAGAATTTGAATGCAATCTTATGTAAAAGAGTAACACATTATATCCCATATTCATTATGGCATAATGTACTCTTGTACCCATTTATTAATAAAGAGGTGTTATTTTGGAGAATTATATTATCCCACATTCAATATGTGAGAGTAATTCCTCCACATCTCTGGGTATATAATAGGGTCAAGGGAGCCTTTTTTATTACTATCACATCTCATCTTGTGCTCATACGATTATTTGTATTGGGTTATTTGTAGTTGCTCTCTTTGTAAGATTGCAAGATATTTCTGGAAATAATAGAAAACAACCTTCCCATGGATGTATATATGTTGTATTCTTTTTCCTTGTTCTCTTTTTTTTCTTATTTATATGTTGATATGTTGTTGGTTTCTTAGATAGATAGCTATTTTAGTAGAGATATAATATTCTCACAATTTGGAGGATTAGCAATTAAGGAACCCGAGCTAATGAATTTGGCATTGGGAGCAAAAAATGTATGGAGGCTCCTCTCAAATTCCAATGAATAGTGGAAATGGCTTTTTATGGAAATACCTCCACAAGAATGGATGAAAATAGATCAATACTTCCACAATTTCTTTGGCCATCTAAAAAGGAATGGATCAAATTAGATCAACATTTTCATCATGTTGGCAACTTCAAACCGAAAAAAATGAAACACAATTCTTACTTAGTGAGGTTATATCTAGATGAATTTCGTCTATGGAAACATAAATTGTGACATCATGTGCTCTTCTTTGATGGTGCTTCGAAAGGCGACCTTGGGGAGGCAAGAGCAGGAGGGGTAAACTTTCGCCCCAAAGAAGAAAGGGAGATTCAATTCACTTGGGGATTAGGGATATCGAAAAACAACCAAGCTGAATACTTAGCTCCTTAGAAATGATTAGAAGTGGATTATTCCAAGGGACTTCAATTGATAGTCTTTGGAGATTCAAAAATTGTGATCCAACAGGTAATCAAAATTAAAGAAGAACTAGAGCAAAATTCCATTGATATTCTCCATTGGATCAAATTAATAGTGGATAAGTTTGAAATAATTTATTTCTTTCATATTAAAATGAATCTTAATATAGTGGCAAATTCCTTATAAAACCAAGGTGTACTCATAGAATAAGGTGAATCAAAAATTGATGAAGAGGAACTGCTCTTTAAATGAATTCCATAATGTTTCGACCCGAATTATTATGCTTCTGTTTATAATGTGCACTAATCTTGGAATGGAGAGTCGAGTTTTTTCAAATGTATCGGCTCTGTAATAATTTGTCTCTTCATTAAATTTTGTATCAAAGACATGGTCACGGATCACCCATGGAGATTTGTGCCAATGGGGCCATCTAGGCAGCCATCATCATGGTTTATTGGGAAAAGGTGTAATGTCCCCTGATAATTAAAAAAATAATAATAATAATAAATAAATAATAAGTCAATAATAGTAAATACAAAATAAATAATAAAGAGAATAATAATAATAAATAAATAAAATAGTAAATAATAAAATGGAGTTCTAAATAGTAAATAAATAAGTGAAGTTAACAAAAGTAAAAAGGAATAAATTAAGAAATAGTTACACTAAGAAAACTATAAAAATAAGTTAACAAAAATTAAAAAGGAATAAAATAAGAAAGAGTTAAATTAAGAGAAACATTAAATTAAGTAAAACTTAAAATAAAGAAATAAAAGTTGCATGTTGACACAGTGAATGTGTGCATGTGGTTCCCTTTCCATCATTTGGTCTATTTAATAGACATTGAGGAAGATGAGATTTATTGATTCATTCATTCATAATTCCTTCATCCATTCTCTTGGGAGAAAAATATTGTGAGACAAAGGATTCCCTGGCAGTAGTATGTTGATTAACGGCTCGAGGGTGGCCAAATATAGAAATATTACGTTCAGTTGAGCCTCCGGTTGGGTGGAGAGTTGATGCAGGGAATACTGCAAAAATCTGGATATATGCGGAATTTAGAGTTCACACCTGCTCTATAATATTAAATATCGATTTGCATAGTCTTCAACGAAACCATAATATATTTAAATAGAGAAACGAACACAACCAAAATAATTGCATATAATAGTAATAAAAAATTTGCAGATTCAAACCCTTCTTTACTGATTATTAAATTTGTGGACTCTCACTCTCGCCTTTACAATTCTTCACACTATCACACCATTCCTACTCTATGATCTCTTCTTTTCCTCTGTCCTATTCCATCCTCATACAAAGCTCATATTTATACATAATTGTGGATTAATTTGAATCCATGATTTCCTCCACAAATAACTCAACCAAATCCTAAAATAGCTTTATCCCTCCTTTGACTCAACTAAATTCTATTTACGGAGTTCATAATCCCTAAGATATCTATAAAATGCAACTCCAATCATATTCTAAATTATAAGAGAATATTTACAATAAACCTCACACTCAGATTTTCCTCTTAATTTATTTAAAATGTGCATAATTTATAAAATAATTAAAAAAACATCACCCCCTAAATCACCCAAATAAATAATGACAATTGATTAGGATGCTCCTGCATCAGACTCCCCATGTAGAAACGTTTCCATAGACTCCTGTCTATGAGGTCTGTCACTTTTTTGTAATAATGCGACAACCACAAGTCTCAATGACTTGCTACCTCCAGGATTCCAAACTCTGTTTTGTCGCTGATCTTCTAAAGTATCAACTCCATTTTGTAATTTTGCACAGAATTCCCAGAATAGTATTTTCAGAACACTATTGAATGTAACTCTTGGTTTACCATACCACACCATATTTGTTTCGATAATTACAGACTTGTGTAGAAACATTGATACCCATTCTTCTATTCTCCAGGCTTTGAAAGAATCTTGAACTGGTTTTACATCAGCATCACCAACATCACTATTTCTGTCAACCGGATTCCATCGGCCTCTATAACAATTACTTTCGCCAATTTCTTGGAGTAGTTCCTCTTTGTCAATTACATCAATACGATTGATGTTTTCTGTAGTGTCTTTTCCTCTTTCCGTTACGATTTCTCTGGCCTTATCTTCTTCGGTCGCTGGCTCTTTGTATGCTGCTTCCTTCTCCAATTGCGTTGAACACTCAAATTTTTGTAATGAAGGATAATCAAGAACGTATTCTTGATCACAACTGTAGTCATTGATTGCCCCTATAGTAAAAAATTTCTCATCCAGTGTTGTACCTACATTCATCAACAAATTATTAGTTTTAAAAATACAAGACCTTTCGGCCTCTTTTGATGCTTCAAGCACCAATCTCCCATCATAGACTTTCTGGACTTCAACAGATCCTCTTTTTAATTGCTAGCTACTTTCATCTTTATCTTGTTGGGTTAATACTTTTGTTTCTTTTATGTCTCTAAGAACATAACTGTCTTTCTGCTCCCGATATTTCATCTCATCTTCAAATAATTTATATTCAATCCCTCTGATTTCAACATCATATTTCTTAATGTTGCCTTATGTCCCTACAGCCACATTATTATTTGAAGAGTTAAAACATTCACTTAACTCTATAAACATTAGAGACATTTCATCCCTATCATGCACGGTAACTGCAATCTCTTATGAATCAGGTTTTGTAAGCTTCATTTCTCCTTTAGGTTCCTTCAGCCATCTTTCTAAGAACTCTATTTCCAGGTGAAATCTTTCCAACATTTCATCACAACCTTCATTCCCAGTTTCATTCTTCTTCTAGAAATCCTTATGTGTTATCCTATTTTCTATATCATCACATTGCAAAATTATTTCATCAATTTCATTAAACAAATTCATTTGTTTACCTCCTTGGAATATCACTACGACACTTTCATTATGCTTTTGCTCCATAACAGCTTCAACTGGCTGTCTTACACCAAATAGAAATTCATTTATGAATTCTTTATGTTGCAATAAATCAGTAACTTCCTCCTCTGAAAGGCATTCTCCATCATACCTCACCTCAAGAGCTTCATTCATCTTTGTGACAATTTCACCAGACTGTCCATCATCTTCTGCACATCCTGCAAACACACAAAAACTATGAGATTTAAAAATACAAGGCTTCATAGCCTCGTCTACTTCCCTTATCAACATATCTTCAAATTGTTCTGAACTATTCCAATAGTCCATGAGATCTTTCTCATTATCCTCTTCATCCAGAATTTCACCCTGTTCTGGTCCACAAATGGAAACTTCTCTTTCCAACTCAGCTTCTCTGAGTTCTTCACATCTCAATTGCTCACTCATCATCTGCTCAAGCTTTCTCAGCTCTTCTGTTAAATGCATATTTACATGTCAATTCCTCTTTACTTGTAGTCTCTGCCATTTCACTTTCTTCCTCATAGTCCAACCATGTCTCTGATCTTTCTTATTTCTCTGTAACAATTCCATCAATAACTCAAGGTGAACTGTTATCTCAGCCTTCTCCCTCTCATATTCTTCATCAGTCAACAACTTCCATATGCCATTTTCCTTGGCATCATCCTTCTTCTTTCTTCTGTTGTGGCCTTTCTTAGAACCTCTGAAATGACTATCAACATTCATTTTTTCCTCCTTTGTGAACTTCATTTGTTCACTTGTGGATTTCATTCAAATCCCCTTTTCAGCAAGCCTTCATACTTGCCATCCAACAATGCAATTTATCTTTCTGCGCTTGACCTCTTGGCATCTTTTGATTCTATGTCTTGGAATCATTTATGGGCAACTCTCTTGCTCCTCTTTGCTGCAAACAACAACTTCAGTAATTTTTGTGTTACAATGACCAACTCTTCGGGTGTCGGGCTTCACTGATCATGCACCCAATTACATCCAAACCTTTGACTTGATTTAAGACCCTTTGACTCCAGACTTGACATAAACTCTTCATCTTGGATGAAAAGTGCACCCTTTTGTACAATAAATCAATGGTTTAACTTGACTCAAGCTATCCAAATTTCTTCATTTGACCTTAACATCTTATTTGACTCCAAAGCGTGACCTAATAATTACAACAGTGGATATTTTGACTCTAATTCAAGTTATGCAATATACAAATGAACATCCACCCTTAATACATTCTCATGATGTAAAATATTCACTCCACCAATTGTCTCTCATACTCCATTCTTATTATATGATAATATCATAGAGCACTAATTATGTCATCTCCCATTATCACTTTCTTTTACTCACATGATACTTAAACAATTGAAATACAATCCCCTTGGTGATCTACAACACCTTAATCATAGAATAAATTTCACTTTTCCCAAGATGTATTTTATTATGAAAATAAAATAAACCATTTAATTTTCACCATTTAAAATGCCTTTTTGAAATGAATTTTCATACCTTACATTCCCTTCAAGGATATTTAATAACATTTTCTTTGCAATTTTCAACTCTCGAGATTGTATGCCTCTTTAGCTTATATTAGCAGTCATCCTGCACAAATTTCCTATTCGAGCGTCGCTCTTATCACTGTGAATATTCGCGTGCCCTTCACATACCCAGGACACACTGGCCCCTCCACGGGACTCGATCACACGGATCTGGCACGATCCACGCAGCTTACACCAATGAGCAATAGCTCTCAGGCATAGCCCCCATGACCTCCACGCAGGCTGGCAGCAATCTCCTCTGCCACCTGCCACGTCGCTCCTCTGGCACAAGCTCATGGCTCCAATATTGCAACAGGTCCACAACACTACTGTTGGGTAGTGAAAGAGGTATGAAATTACTATGTATTTACTCATTATTTTACCATAGATATACTCCTTTTTGCCTTGGAAAGGTAATTTATCATGAGAATTACAATAGAATTGGAAAGGTTTATGTTTAGTACAAAAAAATGACTAAAGGTTACTTTTTTATTGACAAAACAGGAATTCGACGAGGTGAACAGTTGTACCAAAGGTGGGGTTGAAAATAATCTAACTTTTGCTCCATCAGCGTTGAACCATATCCAGCCAAAGGCAAGGAGATCTGAACGAATAGCCCAGAAAAAGCAGGGGACAGCTCGACCCCGGTCAGAGTAAACAGGAAGATGACTAAACGAAGATGAGTGAATTTCATCTTATTCCTTGATTTGTCCGTCGAGATTTGATATATAAATCAATGTCCTTTAGTGACAAAGGGACAGTGTTGTTGAAGTCAGTGAGTTAGTTAAACGGCTTTACATTTAAACATTTCCTCTGTAGTATAATGTTTTATTAACTCTTGGCTTTGAGAGAAACTTCTTTGTAATACTTCATGTTGGTTTAATATAAGACACGCGTTTCAGCCATCTTCTAAAGTTCTGAATTAGCCCAGCAATATTTCACTGGTGCTAAGGACCCGGCTCTGGTGGAATCACTTCGATGTTTGTATTTTTAATCCTTGCTTATTATCGTGTGAAGTGTGTTTAATGTTTGTTTTAATCACATAATTGGTTTATTGTTGTTAGATCAAATACAGAGTCATTGCTATTTCATATTTTACAAGAAGCACATCTGCCGTTCAGTTATCTTTTTATCATTATAAAGCTTTGATGTTCTGTATCTGATTTGAGTTTATGTCCCATCAGTTTATGATTTGTTATAATTGATTGTTGTGTGGTAAGTGGTTGTCGACAGGATTGAAGCATGGAAATATAGTTGTTTGATTATGTTAGAATTGTAATTGCTGTTCATTCATGTTGCTATTCCATTTCTGTTCATTATTTATTCATAGTCTTCGATTAGAAAATAGATGAGTTATAGTTACATGTTGTTGTTCCTTTCCAGATTTCGTCTCTTTTAAGTTGCGTTCATTGAATTTGCTTTCGTTTCAATTGCTTTAAGATCACCAACTGTAGAGGATAGAGGTCATTGCTTCCAAGTCCCCAGATTGGTCATCTTGCATCAATTTCTAAGGGAAAGAGTTATTGCTACTGCATCCCTGATCGATGTTTTGCAAGATTGATGTAGTTTAATCTTTCCATTCATGTCACTGTAATTAGGTTTCTTTACAAGCATTTGTTAACTTTTGCATTTGTTATTTTGTACTACATCTTCATAGCATTGCTCTTAGATAATTGTAGCCTCAGACAGAGTACACTCTTGAAATAAAAAAAAGCTCCCGGATTGATGATTAATGTAAGCTAATTAGGTGTTCAAAATATACCTTTTTATGACTCGACATTTTGGCGCCGTTGCCGGGGAGAGTGTATGCCATTTTAAAGTAGTGATGCACAACTGATTTTCTTTTGCTTGCGGAGAATTGGGTATTAAAGATGGAAGGTAAGAACCTGCGCACTGGGCAAGAAACACACTTGCTCGCAGCCCGCTTCACAACAGAAGTAGGTAAGCTTCTTTTTCTAGGTAGGAATGAAGGTTTGTTTCCTTGAATGAATAAACCAACTAAGCAAAACAAAATTCCTCCTAAAACTGAAAAACCTAAGGGACCGGTGACCCTTGGGCGCACAACCTTTATTAACGAAATCCTTAAAAGAACTGAATCTCAGCCGTCAGTAGGATTTAAAAGAACTACTTCCAGACAACCTACTAGTTCCCTTCAAGCTACAGAGTCACCATCTAAAGCCCTTGCTGAGATACACAGTCAAACAAAGGGAATTGAGCAAGATTCCCAAGAAATTGAGAATCCTTGCATAAGTTTCCTTCAAGAAGGGAACTCTAGCAATCTCCGAGAAGGATAAGGGGAAACGGGAGAAACCAGAGACTCAAAATCTCCTATTAAAATTTCCCAAACAATAAGCAGCCCAGATAAGGGAAGTGTTGTTCAACTTATTCAGAACCAAGGTCCTGAATCACCTCAAATAGTAGGTAAACAAGAAATACTTATTATTCCAGACAAAGGGAGTGTTGTCAAAGCCATTCCTGCCCCTGCTCATCAACCTATAAATTCCTTGGAAATCCCAAAGGGATATTGGCATATCTTCGATCAAATGGCTCAGAACCAAAATCAAAATAAGTAGGCACCCCAGCAAACATCTACGCTGCAATATCCTATAGTAGATACTGTATTCAATGAACCTATGAAAGCTATCCCCCTTCAACATATTCCCACATTTCATGGCTTAACATCAAAGGACCCAGATGCATTTTTGTTTGAATTTGATGTGCTATGCAGAGGATATGATTACACCATCGACGCCCAAAAACTAAAACTATTCCCTTCTACATTAAAAAGGGCAGCCTTGCGATGGTTTATGGGATTAGGTGGGGGTGTCATAACTGATTGGGATCATATGAAGGCTGCGTTTTTAAAGAAGTATCAAGATTATTGCAGGTCTCGGGAATTAAAAGATGAAATATTCCAAATGACAGCAAAACCAAACGAGACCTTGGAAGAGTATGTGGAACGGTTCCAATACAATCTTCAAAGATCCCCTTATGCATCTTTACCCTTACCTGATAATGTTTTGAAAACCACATTAATTAGGGGAATGAAATATCAATGGGTTGAAACATTGAATATTATGGGAAAAGGTGATATATATCAGGAAAGTTATCCTAACATCATTGATTTGTGTATCAGGAGTTCGAGGGGCAATACAAGGTTGAAATCAGCAGAACGTGATATAATTACAAGGGAAAATAAGACCTCCAATGAAGGTGTGACTCGTGCAGAGATTGGAAATCTGCTAGAAGACTTTAAGACAGACATACTTGGGACTCTAACAACGCAGTTCGATATTATGCAAGCCAAACAGAAACAGGTAGAAGCAGAGCAAAACTTGGCAATATTCTGTCCCAGATGTAGAAAGAAACACAACCACAAAGAATTCCCGTTGGATGTGATTAAAGTCTGCGCCATTTTCACGAAAGATCACCCTATAGAGGGATGTCCTTCACTTCTTGGCTTAAAAGAAGTTTATAAGAAGGCAGAAGAAGAATCAAAAGTGGTATGTATGCTTAATCAGCACCGAAAATGGCAGCCGTGACCATCAGGTATGCTAAATGATCCATTTTATTTTCATCCTCCTCAGTATACTGCTCAACAATATAGTGGGATGTGGCAAAATCAACCACCTTTCCCCAATTGGTCACAACAACCATTTCCTCCCACATCTTGGCCAAATCAAACAAACCAAAATAATTGGCCTAGATTTCCTTTATACCCACCATTTTGGACTACACAATGGTCCCCCTCTACTTCCCAGAGTCAGGCCTGGCAGTCAAACTAGAAAAAACCTACAAATCAGCCAGTTGGATCAATTCCTCTCTCTCAACCTACACTTCCAGCTCCTTATACAAACCCCCAAACCAACTTAAGACCACAACTCCCAGCCCAACCCAACCCAAACCCAAAAAATAGGCCAGTTCAGTCTGTCCAAATAATGGAACCCTCAGAAATAGAAACTGAACTGAGGGAGTGCAATGATCTTCAATTAAGGTCTGGGCGCATAGTGGAAACAGAGAGAAACAATGATGTCCATATTGAAGATCTGTTACCTGTAGAAAAAACAGTACAAAATGAGAAGGAAGTTCAACAACAAAGTCAACAACAAGTAACAACTTCCTCTCCACCATTCCCAGAACAATTAATTATACCTCATCCATTAGAACAACCTAACTTTGATCTTCTGGGAGAGTTAAAAAATTTATGTATAAAAATCCCTCTCCTCCAAGCTATTCAAGACATTCCTATATATGCAAAAACAATTAAGGAATTATGCATAAAGAAGCCAAAGAGGAGAATAACAACCAATCCTACTGTCCAAATAGTCGGTACCTTATCTGAATTATTATCAGAAATGGAAACACCTATCAAATATGAAGACCTAGGAAATCCTATAGTGAAAGTGCAGATCAATGGGCAATCATTTCCAAATGCCTTAGTTGATTTGGGAGCAGCAATCAATATTTTAACAACCACCACCTGTCAAAAACTTGGCATTACATCACTAGAACCAACAACAACCTTGTTGGAATTGGCTGACCGATCGGTAGTCAAATCAGAGGGTATACTACAAGATGTAATGGTATCCATAGATTCCTGGGAATACCCTACTGACTTCCTGGTTATCAACCCAAAGAACCGACTAGATGGACACCCATTAATCTTAGGTAGACCTTGGTTGGCAATTGCCGATGCTTATATTGGATGCCAACAAGGCAACATGACAATAACAAGGGGAAACTATGTCAAGAATTTAGCCCTATATCCCCCAGCCCAACCAAGTCTATCAATAATCAAAACAAGAAAACCACCTGCATCATATCTTATGGAAAATATGAGATCACCTCTAACTATAGAAAATTCTCTTGATTTTAAAGATCAAACAGAGGATGATATCATTAATATTTTTATCAATAAATCACAAACCATATCTTATTTGCAATGTCACATGATCAAGGCGGCATTCGATAATAAAGAAGAAGAAGATCCTTTCAAAGATATTCCTGATCAAACAATACCTACTACTTCTGTATACAATAGCAAGGTTGTAGAAATTGAGCCGGGAAAAACTCTAAACATTAACAAAAATCTCACTGCTGAACAAGAAGAGAAACTGGTCCAGTTATTACGAAGATACAAAGCAGCCTTTGCATGGGATTACCCCGATATGAAAGGAATTGATCTTCAATTGTGTACTCACCAAATTTATATTGAAAAAGATGTAAGACCCATTCGCCAACCTCAAAGAAGACTAAATCCTCGCCTTAAAGATATTGTGAAAGCTGAATTACAAAAACTATTGGATGTTAATTTCATCTACCCAATATTTGATAGCAAGTGGGTCTCTCCATTAGTGGTGGTACCAAAAAAGAACGGAAAGTGGAGAATATGTGTAGATTACCGTGAACTTAACAAGGCAACACAGAAAGACCACTTTCCCCTTCCTTTCATTGACCAGGTATTAGACACATTAGCAGGAAAGAAATTATTTTCTTTCCTCGATGGCTTCAGTGGGTACAATCAAATACAGATTGCCCCTGAAGACCAGGACAAAACTACTTTTACTTGTCCATGGGGGACATTTGCCTACCGAGTCCTACATTTTTGCCTATGCAATGCCCCTGCTACATTTCAAAGGGCAATTCTCAGCATCTTTGTAAACTTAATAAATGAAGGCCTCGAAGTATATATGGATGATTTCACACCTTATGGGGATGACTTTGAGCCTGCATTGGAAAACCTAGAAAAGGTATTGCAAAGATGTATTGACACTAGGCTTTGCTTAAGCCACGAAAAGTTTCTTATGATGATGACCGAAGGAGTTATCTTAGGACATTATATTTCAGCAACTGGAATTCAAGTGGACCCAGCTAAAATTCAAATAATCTTGTTAATTCCCACACCCACCACACAAACAGAGGTACGTAGCTTTCTTGGATTTTCTGGTTACTATAGAAGATTTATAGAACATTATTCTCGAATAGCTACACTTTTATATGCACTGATTGTAAATGTTGATTTCATTTGGACAGATAAATTTGACAATGCCTTCAATGATCTGAAGAAGCTTGTTTCAATAGCCCCAGTGCTGAGGGGCCCAAATTGGAATTTTCCATTCCAAATTTCATCCGATGCCTCAGACACAACAATTGGAGCAGTACTTGGGCAGGAGGAAGACAAGAAGCCATATGCAATTTATTATATTAGCAAAAATCTATCCCCTACTGAATTAATTATACTGTGACGGAGAAAGAATTTTTAGTTGTAGTTCATGCTATAAACAAATTTAGACATTATATAACTAGGTATCCTGTAGTACTATATACTGATCACTCTGCCATTAAATTTTTAGCAAATAAACCTATTACAAATGGAAGAGTGACAAGATGGTTGATTTTACTGCAGGAATTTGATATCACAATCAAAGATCGACCTGGGAAAGAGAACCCTGTAGCTGACTTTCTGTCAAGAATGCCAAAGCCAACAAATACAGAAGTAGTTGAAGACCACTTTCCGGATGAACATCTCTTCGCTGTTACTATCAGAACACCGTGGTATGCTGATATAGCAAACTATTTGGCAATAGGTAAATTACCTAAACATCTATCCCTTAATGAACGTAAGCAAATAATACATCGTAGTACCCGCTTTTCCTGGATTGGGGGCTACCTATTTCATACAGGTGAAGATATGCAAATAAGGAGATGTGTTAGGGAGGATGAGGTATTTGAAATCTTGAAAGCATGCCATGATGAACAGTGTGGCGGACATTTTGCAGATCGTAGAACTGCCCATAAGGTTTTACGAATAGGCTATTATTTGCCTACTATTTTTAAAGATGCCAAAAAATTCGTGCAGGCCTGTGATAGCTGCCAAAGGGCAGGTCGCCCTGGGCAGTCTGATGAAATGCCTTTGAACCCTCAACTAGTGATTGAACCGTTTGAATGTTGGGCCCTTGACTTTGTTGGTCCTATTAGCCCTCCATCAAACGAAAAAACATACATCCTAGTTGCAACTGAGGATGTCACCAAATGGGTTGAAGTAGAGGCTCTTTCAAAAGCTGCAGAGGACTCTGTAATACAGTTTCTTTTCCAAATTTTTATGCGCTATGGCCTCCCAAGGGACATAATCACAGATGGAGGACCACAGTTTGTAGGTAATAAGTTAGCTGAAACATTGCAAAACTACCACATTCAGCACAAGATTACAACCCCTTATCACCCACAGGCCAATGGCCAAGTAGAGAGCACGAACAAAGTAATTGAATCTATATTAACAAAAAACGTTGCCTCACATAGACGAGATTGGGCCTACAGATTTCCGGAAGAATTGTGGGCATATCGAACAACATGGAGACCTACTACAGGATATTCACCATACCAATTGGTATTTGGAAAAGAACCCATCTTTCCTATAGAATTTGAAATTCAAACATTACGAACAGCTCAAAATGTGGGTCTAAATCTGAGTGAAGCCCAGGCTAAAAGACTGTAGCAAATTAATGAGTTAGATGAAATTAGGCTCTCTGCTCTTTAGCACACAGCATTAATTCAACAACAGAGAGCCAAATGGCATGACGCCCATATCAAAGAAAAGATCTTCCACGAAGGAGACTGGGCACTCCTATATGATTCCAGGTTTCAGGATTTCCCAGGAAAACTCCAGACACGATGGCTTGGACCCTATGAAATACAAAAAGTACATGATAATGGCACTATTACATTAGCTACCATTGACGGATCTGGACATTCCTTTAAGGTAAACGGTCATTGAGTACGATTGTATCATAAACCGCTTACCCAGGAATCATTTTACCAACAGTTACGAGAAGATTCTACCATGGAAATTCTCGCTGAAGGGGAGAACTCCTCCTCGGCACCAGTTTGATAAATCATTTCTTTTTTAATTCTGTACATAAAGAATTTTTCGCTTTTTGATTGTTGTTTTATGAAATTCGTTTTTTAAAAACTTCTGTTAATATCACTTCTTTATTTCTTCATCGTTCGTTTCATTAAATTCGGTTTCTTTAAAAAAAAGAAAAAAGAAAAAAATTCTGTTTATTTCGTTTGTTTTGCTGTTTGTTTCCAAAGGAACAACACTTCTGCTATTCCTTTCGAAAGGAACAACAGTTCTGCAGAGTGCTTTTGCTGTTCCTTTCCAAAGGAACAACACTTCCACAGAGTATTTTTGTTGTTCCTTTCGAAAGGAACAGCAGTTCCGCAGATTGTTTTTGCTGTTCTTTTTAAAAGAACAACAC
Organism: Pinus albicaulis; assembly: GCA_034641835.2. Lineage (NCBI taxonomy): Eukaryota > Viridiplantae > Streptophyta > Pinopsida > Pinales > Pinaceae > Pinus > Pinus albicaulis. Next base: position 952,018,970 of record CM076584.1, on the reverse strand, counting down.
TTTTTGAGTGGATTGTTTTTTTTTTAAGCCAACATTTTGAATTTTTGATCACTTTTATAAAGGCAAATATATCATTTATATACAATCATACAAATTAAAGCTTACTGTAATCAGCAAATCAAAAGAAATCGTCATTTTTAAGGAAATTATCTAGTAATGATAAGAAAAAAGGTAAAAGGGGCATGATCAATAACATAACTTTGCTATCTTATTACCATTGAATTAATCTGATCGATTATCTTTATCATGATTGGTTCCTTCCCACATGCTATAATTTTCTTTGATTTTTATCTATGGAATAGGAATAAGGGCATATTTTTTTTCTATTGAGATGTTCAGGCTTCTTCCACCATCCCTACTCTTAAGGAGTGTTGAGCCATCCCTTATGAATAACTGAGGAAAAGTGTTGTATGAAAAAGAAAAAAATATTTACTAATAATCTTATGATTTTGCAGATGGAGGATAGGGGGTCTCATCAAGAGCCAGCCTACCGTGATCATAGGGAAGGCAGTGAAGTGGCATTCCCATCATGGCCACCAAACCAGGGAAATGGTCCAATAGACAATTGAAAAAATCAAGAAGTATTTGGAACAGGAGGTCTCATCACGAGCCGACCTGCCCACCTTTCACTTCTTCCCGGTGAATGGCATTGTGGTTTATCTGGTCACCAAGCCAGCACAATGGCCTCCGTCATGATATTCAACAAAAAGCACTTCCTCTGTATAAATAAAGGACAATGGTTCCGTGGGTAAGAAAGCAACTTTGTCAAGGTTATGGACACATGTGGGCAACAGAGCTCTGTTGATGGTATTGGAGTCACATTTATACACATCAATAGTTATATTTAATCCTTTTCTTATATCTCTATTTAAATGTCAAATGAAAATATGAATCCTTTACCTTTACCTTTGAACATATTATACATGAAAATCATTACAAATCGATCATATTAGTTCGAAATGGTAAATAATGCAATTGTACTTATTTTTATCTTATGTTGTCCCTTCTCCTCGTATTTGACTCATTACAAAACGATTTTCTATTCATTACCGTTTCATCACATGCATTGATTTCAGTAATTGCTATAATTTGATTGAATGTATCATAATTACGCCTGCTTTTTATTGTTGTACCACTGTTGTCCCACACTTGCTTCTCTCAAATGACAATCTAGGACGACCTATCATTCATTCGAGGGGCGCGGATGTCTGCATGCAGATCAAACCCCAAGATTTATTTACCTGTATTTGAACCAAATCCCTGCATTTTAGGAAATAACAAATTTTCAACGAACCATGCTGTGTTGTTCCATTGTGATTACTGTGTGTTGAAGAAAATTAACAAAGCACAGAAATGGGAGGACGGCCAATTCGCAGTGAACCACAGGTGTTGATCGTCTCCGATGCTGCACGAGCAATTTAAAAAAGATTGGGGTGGATTACATATTTCATGAGGATGCAGCAACCCCATGAAGCAGTGGCCACCGAATTTTTATTGAACCTGTAAGAAGGATCCTCCATGGTCAGAGGAAGACAGATAGTTGTATCCGACGAGATAATTGTAGAGGTGTCTAACATCCCCGTGCAAGGGACTATTTGGACTCAAAAAAAGATTAGGATTCGAGAATCCATGAAGATTTTCAAGATGACGGACAGACGTTAGTTATCAAAGGTAAAGGAGTCCAACCAGTGTCATTAGGAGAACTATGGACAGAGTTGGCCAAGATTGTGTAGGCTTACATAACGTGCGACGAAAGAAAGGATGTGGTAAGACCTCGCCACCTTAAGCTATTGGTTGTATTAAAATAGAAATGCACCATTAATTTGCCTGCATTTTTAAATTCTTTGTTACATGATACTGCTCGTGGTTTAAGAAAAGCTCAACATGCAGATATGGTGGCCAGCCACCATTGTCTAATTCAATTAATAGTGAGTCATAGCCTCGCCCAGCAACAGACCAGCTGGGAAGAGATAATATTTTCCATTGACGGAGGGTTAGCTCTACCTGCTCCAAAACGGAAGAGGATGGCCAGCTCAATAGCTGAGCCTTCTACTCATAGACAGTCCTTTCGATAAAAACGAAGTAGGAGGATGGTCGAAGGACTTCCGGGCAGTAGCAGCCAACCCCTGGAATTGCACAGCTCAGAGGAGGAACAACCTCCACAATTGGAGGGAGTAAGCCCTCGTACTGATGAGGAAGAAGAATTGAAAGGAGAAATTCGCTACTCGGACGAAGAAGAAATAAGTCGCCACACTGGTAGTGAAAAACAATACAGTGCAGAGGAAGGAAATAATGAGGAAGAATAAATCGAAGAAAATATTGAGGAAGAAGAAGTTGAAGGAGAAATTTAGTATTCGGATGAGGATGAAGGAAGTTATCATATCTGTGAGGAGGATGAGGACAATCATAGTAGCAATAAGGATGAAACAGAGCCTCCCGAAAATGCTATCGTAAGCCCTTTACAGGAAGACCAATTGGCCCAGATTTTGGCCAATATGAGTGATTATGCACGGCCTCATAGCCCCTTGGACCTCAATATTGATATTAATCAACTACTAGAGTACTCTGATATCAATAAAGAAACAGCTGGAGAAATGCTAAATGAAACAGCAGGAGAAAAAGAACACCGAAGCTGGAAGCCCCTAGGAGACTGCAGAGTTAACTGAGAATATGATTCCCGAAGAATTTAGCCAAGGGCGTATGAATGTAGAAGAAGAACCCCAAGGAGAAGATCAAGAAGAGAATTTTACTGAAGGCACGGCTGATATAGGCCAAAACTCTGATGAGAAAACAGGTTCAGATAAAGGAGCGGTTGTTCCATTAAGAAAGAAGAGGAAAACAACTGAGATTGAGAAGCTTCGCAGGGAACGAATAAAGCTTCATAAACTAGTAGAATAGCTCAGGCAAACCATTAGGGTTCTGAGAATGAAACAAATGCCTAAGCGAGCCCCTAAGAGAAAAGGCATTGCTATCAAAAGAAGTTTGAAAAAGAGAAAGGTGAGCGCTAATAGGAACCCCCAAGTTACAGAAGAAACCATACCTAAGCCTAATTATGAGGATGCAAAGCAAAAAACGGATGTTCCAACACAAGATGTTCCAGAGGAACCTGTTCTAAGTGAAAATATGCAATCTAGCAGTCAGCACACTTTTAGTGATCCGATCAGACTTCAAGTAGAACTGACACAGGCCCGAATAGAAAGGCAGAGATTGGAGGAAGATACTATCCCAAGAAAGAGATATCAGGAATTGCAGCAACATATGAGAATTATTCATGAAGCAGAAGCTGAAGCTCATGAAAATTTTGGAAAGCAAAGGTAAAGGCTGACAAGGTAATGAACCAACTAAAACTAGCCTACAATCAAATGGACACTCTCTGCTCCTTTTATACTGATGTCTTAGCCTGTAGATGCCCCGCCAAAAACTATGCTTTGTTTTTACTAGAAAGATATTTACAATTAAAGATAAAGGTAGTTAGGGCAGGGAAATCCATAGAGCTAAAAACAATAGATGACTTTATATCGTGCTGCAAACTTTATGAGATCAAAGTACAACGCCTTTTGTGTGAATTTTACTTGCATAATATAATACTTGAAAATGACCGTGAATCAAACCCTAGCCCTTTTATTGGAGATGTTCAATTTCAGGCATTCATTTCCTTTGTTGTAAATCAATTAAAATGGCTAAAAGCCTATAACGCCTTTCAAAGGTAGGAAAATGAATTAGATCTGTGGGTCAGAAGTGAACCTCAGGACCCACTTCAATTTTGGGCTAGACAGAAAAGTTTGATAACAAAGGAAGGCGTTACCCAAACCCTGGGGCCTATCCACAAATCAATTATTTTGAATGGAACAGAATATTTCTCATCCATTAGAAACCAAGCTTATACAGCAGCCAAGGTCCGGTGGAGAACCTCGAATCAGAATGTGCAAAATAGGGAACCATTTAATTATAGAAACTTTGGGCTAGCTGCAGACCGCTTGATTTCCTATAGCCATATCGTTTTAAAAGAAGGACCATACTGGTTAGGATGTAGGTTTCGTAGCCCTATTGCATGGTACCCTGCTTCGGACTACAAAGCTATTTATGAACTTCCTGAAGGACAGACAGAACATGTTTTTGAAAAATTAGCTGCACTACGTGGTTTTAGGCCTGTTGATGACAAACCTTATCCGGCTTATTCTTTGATTGCTCTCCATGTGAACTATAGTTTTCATGAGGGCATGAAAAAGATTAAGCAGGGGGTTATGTTGGGCAGTGAAAGAGGTATGAAATTACTATGTATTTACTCATTCTTTTACCATAAATATACTCCTTTTTGCCTTGAAAAGGTAATTTATCATGAGAATTACAATAGAATTGGAAAGGTTTATGTTTAGTACAAAAAGATGACTAAAGGTTACCTTTTTATTGACAAAACAGGAATTCGACGAGGTGAACAGTTGTACCAAAGGCGGGGTTGAAAATAATCTAACTGCTGCTCCATCAACATTGAACCATATCCAGCCAAAGGCAAGGAGATCTGAACGAATAGCCCAGAAAAGGCAGGGGACAACTCGGCCCCGGTCAGAGTAAACAGGATGATGACTAAATGAAGAGGAGTGAATCCCTCAGGATCCTTCGATCCTGAGGGATCGCTATTCAAAATCATCTTATTCCTTGATTTTTCCGTCGAGATTTGATATATAAAGCAATGTCCTTTAGTGACAAAGGGACGGTGTTATTGAAGTCAGTGAGTTAGTCAAACGGCTTTACATTTAAACATTTCCTCTGTAGTATAATGTTTTATTAACTCTCGGCTTTGAGATAACCTTCTTTGTAATACTTCATGTTGGTTTAATATAAGACACGCATTTCAACCATATTCTAAAGTTCTGAATTAGCCCAACAGTATTTCACTGGGGCTAAGGGCCCAGCTCTAGTGGAATCACTTCGCTGTTTGTATTTTTAATCCTTGCTTATTATCGTGTGAAGTGTGTTTAATGTTTGTTTTAATTACAGAATTGGTTTATTGTTGTTAGATCAAATACAGAGTCATTTCTATTTCATCTTTTACAAGAAGCACATCTGCCATTCAGTTATCTTTTTATCATTATACAGCTTTGCTGTTCTGTATCTGATTTGAGTTGTTGTTCCATCAGTTTATGATTTGTTATAATTGATTGTTGTGTGGTAAGTGGCTCTCAACAGGATTGAAGCATGGAAATCTAGTTGTTTGATTATGTTAGAATTGTAATTGCTGTTCATTTCATGTTGCTGTTCCATTTATGTTCATTATTTATTCATAGTCTTCGATTAGAAAATAGATGAGTTATAGTTACATGCTGTTGTTCCTTTCCAAATTTCGTCTCTTTTAAGTTGCGTTCATTGAATTTGCTTTCGTTTCAATTGCTTTAAGATCACCAACTATAGAGGATAGAGGTCATTGCTTCCAAGTCCTCAGATTGGTCATCTTGCATCGATTTCTAAGGGAAAGAGTTACTACTATTGAATCCCTTATCGATGTTTTGCAAGATTGATGTAGTTTAATCTTTCCATTCATGTCACTGTAATTAGGTTTCTTTACAAGCATTTGTTACTTTTGCATTTGTTATTTTTTACTACATCTTCACAACATTTCTCATAGATAATTGCAGCCTCAGACATAGTACACTCTTGAAATAAAAAGTCGCTCCTGGATTGATGATTAATGTAAGCTAATTAGGTGTTCAAAAGATACCTTTTTATGACTCGACAACCGCAATGGGTCTGAACGTTGCTACTGCTACACTTTCTCGGTAGCGTTAACAACCACGTCGTTACCTCACCAAGTAGATCTCACCGCCTTCGTCAATGAACAGTCCCACTGGCTGCTTCTCCAATGGAATACTTACCACTGATTATGTTGCTGAACCACTCGGGTTTATGTCATTTCCACCAACATATCTGAGCTCGCAGGCCTTCAATAGCCATGGCAATGCCAATCCACAGTCAGCAGCTAATATGACTGTGCTTCTTCGATAGTCTTTGACCGTATTCTCTACGCTCCTTCCATGTATCTTTAAACAGAGACTGTAGAAAATTTCCAGCGTTTGCGATATTTACACAATTGTTTCATGCAAGTTGCTCCTCACACATTGACTAATATCCTCCACACAACCTCTATTTCCCAGATCTCACTCTACATTTGTTGTTAACCACGCTTCCGCGATTGGGTTCACCACTTGCTCGACGAATCACAATGCTCACGGTTTGCAAAAGAAACACAGATTTCAGTGTTTGCATGAATCATCTCCTTAAAACTCTTTACGCTTCTCCAAATAGACAGCAGCGTCTCCAAATTGACCTCGATTGAGACAATCACGCTTTGATGCATATTCCATGACCTTTGACACCGACTTCATCTGTTTTTGAGCAAAATTTCAGATTAGAGGATAAATTCCCTTAGCTTGGTCAATAGCAATTCCTGAGCATACACAAAGTTGATCAATCATGTAGAGTGCCAACACATGAACAAAAAATTGCTTCAAATCATTAAGCCCTCAATCCTTATGCAATTAACATTATCACTAGACCCTTCATGCACAAAATTATTACTCAACAACAAGCCTTTACACCCAAAGTCCCCTTCGATTCTCACGATCAGGCTTGCACTATTCGACCATCATTCCATGCACGCCAATCTCAGCATTCAACATCCACGGTTGCTTGCACCATGTGCTTTCCACTCTGCGTTGTCTCCCATCCAGCATTTGCCTTCACATTACAAGTTGTTCAATCTGCTTGCCATCTCAATTCTTCACAACCTGCATCCGCTGGCTCATTTGTTTCCCCTTTGCGCTTGGCATTCTTCACACTTTTTCAAAGCACACACTAATTCAACTAATGCATAATCACACTCATCTTTTATCCGCGGCTACACTGATTAGACCTTTGCGCTCTGATACCAAATGATGCAGGGAATACTGCAAAAATCTGGATATACGCGGTATTTACAGTTCACACCTACTCTATAATATTAAATATCGATTTGCATAGTCTTCAACGAAACCTTAATATATTTAAACAGAGAATCGAACACAACCAAAATACTTGCATATAATAGTAATAAGAAATTTACAGATTCAAACCCTTCTTTACCGATTATTACATTTGTGGCCTCTCGCTCTCGCCTTTACAATTGGTCACACTATCACACCATTCCTACTCTATGCTCTCTTCTTTTACTCTATCCTATTCCATCCTCTAAATCTATATTCCATCCTCATACAAAGCTCATATTTATACATAATTGTGGATTAATTTGAATCCATGATTTCCTCCACAAATAACTCAACCAAATCCTAAAATAGCGTTATCCCTCCTTTGACTCAACTAAATTCTATTTAAGGAGTTCATAATCCCTAAGATATCTATATAGCCCAACTCCACTCATATTCTCAATTATAAGAGAATATTTACAATAAACCTCACACTCAGATTTTCCTCTTAATTTATTTAAAATGTGCATAATTTATAAAATAATTAAAAAAACATCACCCCCTAAATCACCCAAATAAATAATGACAATTGAGTAGGATGCTCCTGCATCAAGAGTCGTCCACAAAACTTTGTTGCAATTAGCGAGATTCAAGTAGCGTTTAACTTTGAAAGCACAAGTAAGGAATATCATCGCTACAAGTAAGTTGTCTCTACTCGGGTTTTTCTGAAATTTCTATGCTAATTAGTTGAATAGTTTTTGTATTGATTATCAATTGCATATTTGATGTAATTAGTTGCATGTTAAATTTTGGGGTTGTTACATATGGTATCAGAGCCAAGTTTCCAAAACTAAAGCTCTTTGATTTATTTTAAAGAAATATTTGTATGTTATACCTGAAAATCATAACAAATTTTAAATTTTGAGAAACATGGATATATATATATATATTTCAACTCAAATATAATGGCAGTGAAACCAATATTAAAAGATGAAATTTGGGGAAAACTAAAAAAATATAATCTTTTCTCTATGAAGAAAAAAAAAATTAATTAGAATTTTTAAAACAACGTTTAATAATATATTAAAATAAATAAATTTTAGTTTTATAATTATTAAAATAAATAATATTGAAAAAAAAATTTGTGATGGTTATTAATGTTAACTTAGTTGCAGAATCCAGTTCCCAATTATATGCAATTCATAAAAACATGCCAATCGATTTTATAAGTGGGTAGGTTATAAATTTTGAAAACATGTTCATTATTTAGTATTAATATTTTCTTTCTTTTATATAGATATATATATATACACTATTTTAATAAAATTACCTTCAAAATATTTATAAAATTTTGTAGAGGCCCATCACTCTTTTTACCACGAGGACTCGCGCATTACAAAGTTATATAATCCCAAGCTAACCCTTGAACCAATATACTTTAATTAATATATAAAAGAAGAAAGACTAGTAATAATTATAAAAGACTAGTAGTTAGATTTTAATTTAGGTCAATGCCAATTCCTATATAGCCAAAACCTATGACAAAAATAAAAACAAATAATGGTGTAATTGGGGCTCTTGTATTTATGATACCCTTGGATTTGTGTTTTGAATCCTACAGTTGGGTAGGGCTTCCAAGTTTGTACCAACAGGTTTTGGTGTGCTTCTCCAAGTTTCTTTTTTCAGAGAAAAAACATTGTTTTTTATATTAATATCAAACAGTACATTGTCTTAGTTCATGCTGCCCTTCAGGTATGCGTTTTTTCCACACATACAATATTAAGCCTGAAAAAAAACAATCAGTGCATTGTCGTGGTTCATGCTGACCTTCAGTAATGGAGAATTTGAGGCCCGAATTTTGATCCATGCGCATTGCAGCAAAATTGCAGAGGCAGCAGATCAACCAAATCGAATCCCAAAATTACAGAAGTTTAAATTCAAGCTTATGAATTTTTTGTTTACCTGCTAACAAATGCAGAGAGCTTCTCGTTGTCCAAGAAAAATAGTAAAACCAATTTTCCAGAAAAATGATCCTAGAAGCTTTCTAAGTCATGCTCGCTTGTTGTGATCATGGGATCGGAATGGTAAAAGAGCTGGAGCAGCCGTCCCAAATTTTCAGGATGTGCAGTGAGCCTGGCGGGGAAGTCAAGCCTTTTTTTGACAGTTTATCTGCCCTCAAATGATTTTCCCTTAAAATTTGGTTCCAAGAAACACTGGCAAACTTTGAGATTAGGTACTTCACCCTGTCGATCCATCCCTGAGCTTCATGAAGAAACAACTCACTTTTTCCAGACATGCCGTCAATTATTACCTTTGAATCACCATAGACGCTTATATATTTTATTTCCAAGAGGCGATCAATCCATAAGTCGCTCCATAACGACATTAATTCAACTCTGTTGTTTGACCTGAGACCACCGGACCACTAAACATGAAATCTGGCATTTTTGTTCAGTTTAATCCAGGCTCCGCAGCCACACTTGCCTCCTTGCTGAGCCCCATCGAAGAAGACCGTCGAGACCGCTATGGGATGGGGAGCCAAGCGAGAAGAAAATTCCTTGGGAGAATCCTCAATGGAGGGCCTTTGAGACGACCATCGAATGATCAAAGAGAAGATATTTTGAACCAATGAGTCTGAGTCTTCAAATATCCAATGGTTCCAAGCTCCCCATAATTCCAAAATTATGAATAGGGTCAGCGCTTTGAAGTCTTTCCCGTTTTCTGCCCAAACTTTAATCGCCTCTTCAAAGCTATCCGGGTGCCAGCCAGGCCTTTTGACTTCAGAAGAGAAGAGCTCCCAAACCAGAACAGAGAAATGACACTTGAAGAAAAGGTGGGAAGAGGATTCCTCTGCAGAATTACAGAGGGCGCATTGACCAAGGCCACTAAAACCCCTGTGCTGAAGGCTTTCCCATGTCAGGATCTTGCCCCTCCACATCAGCCAAGAAAAAAGCAGGATCTTCAAGGGCACGCCCCAGCGCCATAGCTGAAAGAATAAAGAAACTACTTTATCTCTTACAAAATCCACAATCAGGGCCCTATAGGTATCTTTCACTAATGGCGCCCCATCTTCCAGCCGCCCATTCCAGATTATTCTGTCTCCGTCATTGTGATATACTAAAACTGCCATGCTTAACTCTCTGCCAATTAAGTCCCATTCTGCTGCCTCTTTAGGCTGTAGACCCAATCTGATCCCAGACTTCCATACTGGGAAACCCATGCTCCATCTTTCGATGGTCTGGTGAAGGAAGAAAATGTGCCTATGGGCTAGTTTGTGAATTAGATTTCTGTTCTGTAAAGGAAGGACAATCACCCCTTGTATCCTGTCACCGGCGAGTAAGATGTCAAGGCCCGCACCAAATCTCCAGCTGAGGCGTTCCGCCACTTCCGGGGCTATTTTAGAAAAACTTCTCCAAATCTCCGATGTTGGAGAAGTATGCAGACTTTTGGTTCTGTATAATTCCAGCAGAGAAGAACGCCTTCCATATTTGCACTTGATGATCAACTTCCATGTTCCTTGTCCGTTGGTTCCCCTCCACAGCGATTTCGTCAACAGCGCAATGTTGAACACTCTGATATTGATTAAACCCCAGCCCCCGAATTCTATTGGGATGTTTACGGCCTTCATTGCAACCAGGTGGATTTTCCTCTTGCCCATCGAACCTGACCAAATGAAATGTGCTATTAATGCCTTTAGCTTTCCTACTACGAACTCAGGGATGTAAAAAATATGTGCCCAGTATACTACGAATTGAGATAAGACCGACAAGACAAGGGTGTATCTTCCTCCCAGCGATAGCCATCTATTTGTCCACCTTTCGATTCTAATTCGGAATTTGTCGATCATCCACCCCCAGTGAGCATTCCTTAGTGCCGTTTCTTTCAGCTGAAAACCGAGGTATAGAATCCCTTCCGATAAACGCTTTGTGCCAATTCCCAATAATTTAGCTATGAATAGGACTTCTTGGATATCTCCATTATCAAATAACAACACTGATTTTTCTTTATTCATCCTCAAGCCGGTCGCATGTTTGAGGCGAATGAGAATATAATGTAGGTAGAACCAGAATTTCCTGTGGAACTTTCCAAACACTAACAGGTCATCTGCGAAAAGTGAATGGGTAGTGCTTACTGAGGGGGGAAAGGAGAGGCCTGCAAAAAATCACGAAGCATTAGCCAGAATAAGCCTACGACTGAAGTTGTCCAGGAAAAGAATGAAAATGAGAGGGGAAAGGGCGCAGCCCTGGCGAAGGCCCTTTCCAGGTTTGAAGAAATTGATCGGCAACCCATTTATGATGACGGCATAGCTGACCGAAGTTATGCATGCCATTAGCCAGCAGATATTCTCCAATGACAACCCGAATTTTAATAATATGAGGCGAATGAGAGACCAATCCACTGAATCAAAAGCTTTATGAAAGTCAACTTTTATGATCATCGCATCCATTTTTTTTTGTGCATCGAATGCAATGCTTCCTGGGAAATGGCCACCGCGTCGTGGATCGAACGACCCTTTAAAAATCCATATTGCTCCCTGCAAACAGTGTCATTCAGGAACCTTTTGATCTGGTTAGCAATAATCTTTGATGATAATTTGTATATTACATTGCATAATGAAATAGGTCTAAAATCTGAGAAAGATTTAGGCGAGGGGCCCTTTGGAATCAACACCAGGAATGTGGAATTCTTGTCACCAGGAATAATCCCAGTTTGTCTTATTAAATCAGTGACAACGACCAGCTCATCAGCCATAAGATCAAAAAAGAACAGGAAAAATTATGTCGGCCATCCATCTGGTCCGAGGCTCTTGTCATGAGCAAATGATCTTAGAACATCTTCCACTTCTGTCTTTGAGATGGGCCTCCCGATTTCATTGTTTTCCCCTTGACCAAACATTGTTGGCATATTTTGAGCGAACCATTCTTAACTGAGAAAATTGATCTCCTCATCTTCCTTGTATGAATCTGAGAAGTGCTTGAAGGCGACCTATTGGATTTCCTTTGTTGAATAAATCGTGCTTCCATCACTCTTTTTTATATGCCAAATGGAGTTTTCATTCCTTCGACCATTAGCAAATTTGTGAAAAAAATTGGAGTTCTGGTCCCCCTCCTTCAACCACTGAATCCGACTTTTTAGCCTCCACGTTGCTTCTTGGATCCTTAAGATTTCTGAAATTCTATGATTTAAATCTTGCAGTTTCTTGTATTCTGGGTCCCTGGGCGCTGTGGATCTCATAATATTGAATATCTTTTCAACTTCAGCTTTCAAGAGGTTTAGTTACGCCTTCATCTATTGCTTTTTGTTTTTTTCTCATGTTTTAACCATGGCCTTCAACTTCCTGAGCTTCATCCCCATAGAAAAACTTCCAGAAGCATGAGATCCACCAATGTCTGATTTCCAAAAATTCTTTACCAACTCCATGAAACCGGTGTCCTCCAACCAGGTTCTGTTAAATTTAAATTCCATACCTTTACGGATGGCCTCCCCTTGCCAAGACAACACTATCATCATATGATCAGATATTGATGAGGAGACCACCCTTGATCGCACATTTCCCAGTTCTATGGCAAGGTCCTCCTTTATCATGATTCTATCTAATATTTTCCCTATGAACTCCTCACCTTTTCTGCAATTTGACCAAGTCGGAGACAATTCGACTGGCCTAATATCCCTCATCCGATGCTCTAAAAAAAGATCACGAATACGCTCTACAAGGGGGTCACTTTTGTCTTTTGGACCCCATTTTTTGTCCTCCGCCAAGATGGCGTTGAAATCTCCCATCATCATTAGGTTCCTTAGCTTCAAGATGCCAGAGAATCTCAGCCTTGCCCAGAAGATCGATCGGCAGACGCATGGGCATATACATTGATAATGTTGATCCTCTGTGAATCACCTTTGATGAAGCTTGATAGGATGATCCCCCTGAAGAATTTGAAAGACTTAATTTTGAAGACATCGGGGTTCCAAAATGCAAATAGGCCTCCCGCCCTCCCTTCTGGATTGATCCCAGCTCCCAGCCATCCTGGTCTGATTTTCCCCAAAATTTCCCTAACTTTCTCTCTTACGCACAAAGTTTCCTGAAGAAGCAACATTCCGGGCATGAGGTCAGTCATCAAGTCCTTTAGGCTGTTTTGTTTAGCAGAGGTGCCCATCCCCCTAATGTTTAAAGAAACGATGCGCTTCATTTTGGTTTTTCTTGCGGGCGGCCAGCTCTAAGTGCCTGGACGTCGTCAATGGCAGTAATGGTGATCTCCTTGAAATCTGATAAGTCTTCTAGAAACAGGGATTTTGTCTTCGATCTGCCCCTGAAATGTCTTGTTCCTCCTTTGCCCTTCTTCCTTATTGTGATATTAGAGGCCAACGTGGGAGAGATGATTGGAACTAGTCTTGTACTCATGTTTAAGACTGTTAGAGTGGCAATATTTATTCCAGGGTTTCCCATCAGGGCCTCTACGTCTTCCACCTCATAGCAGCCCAATGGGTCTTGCCCATCCATCCAGTCTATATTATCATGAGGGGGAGAGACCAGCTCTAGTGGCGATCCTTGCTGAGTTCCCAAGATTGATGGAGAGGTTCCCTCGATGAGGCCCGGAAGGTTAGGAGCCTTTTTTACTGTCTTCCCAATCACAGGGCACGAGTCATCGGAATATAATGTCTCCTCTAAGCCATTTCTTTCGAGAGGGCTCGAGTTCTCCAACACCGATGGGAATTGATGTTCTATGATGGCAATATGCTTGTCACCCCCCAAAGGCCTTTTACTGCATGAGCCTTCCATCAAAGGGGAGGAAAAAATTGCCCGATTCCCAGGCTCTTTAGTCATTTGACACACAGCATGCTGCCCAGCCAAGATTTTGTTTGGACAAGAGACCCCCGAGTCATTTTCAATCAAGCAATCATCAGGATCTGAAGACTTCTCTGAGTAGTCGGCCACTAGATGGGGGGGGGGGCTTAGTCAATTTTTGTTTTTAGATTCCTTTCTTCCGCCATATTTTCTCCTAGAAGCGCCGAGGGCATATGTTCAGCAAGTGGCATGTTTGTTGGCATAATAAGTAACGAAAGGGGAGACCCCAGTAGTCCACCCTTTTGTGATGTCGTCGCTCCCCCGACACCAGATCAACATCCCCCGGAAGGCCACCTCCAAAGAATACCTCAACCAAGATCCACACAATTCTTTTGTCGCTTGCTCCTATAATCTTTGGGTCGATATATAACGTTTTCCCAATTGAATTCCCTATGGCTCTAAGAGCTCATACTGTCCAGAATTCCAATGGCAGGCCTGGCAGTTTGACCCATACCGATTTGTTTCTCGGTGCATCCATTACTGGGTTCAAACCCAAATACCATGGCAAAATTTGAATAAAACTTCGGCCCCGGACCCAAGCGCGATCCATGACCTTCTTGCAGTCATCTTCGTGCATAAAGTGCACACTAAAAAATCCATTCATCATTCTACTATATTTTGGGTTGTATCCCACCAAGGGGCTCCAGAATTCTTTGATCCAGTCTTCCATGTCCAGTCCCAACTTCTCAGCAAAAATCCAACAGCCTATGAGAGCTCTTTTTTGGAGGCTTGCAACTCTGCCCACCAGCTCATCAAGATAAAAAATGACCTCCTTAACCCCTTCTGCAGGTTTAAAATAAGCCTTCAAGTTTTTGCGATCATACTTCTTTTGCTTGTCCTGAGATTGAGAAGGCAATGGATCCACAGTCGAGCCCAGAAGTGCCTCCACCTCTTTGGCCAATGAAAACCCCTCTCGAACTGTTGATAGATTGATGTTTCCTTTGCCAGGCCTGCAAATTCAACGTCGCCTACTCTCAGCATCCAGGGTGGCCACGATAAGGGCCTCCTGAACCAATGTGTCGGATGACAGCAAGGCATGGGGGTCCGCCATTTTACTATTCAAATCATCCAACGGGTCTCAAAAGACCCACTCCCCTCCCCTGCGTCAGAAAACTTTTCCCAATGAAATTCAATGCCTTTCACTCCTATTCGCCCAAGAATGATCCTTTGGGATCCAATGCCCAGAGAGAGATCCACCACCCCTTGACCAATCGAACCACAGATGAGAATCACCCTAGGAGTGGGGCTTATTTCTTTACAATGATGGCTCAAGATTATTCTCTGTCCTTCTGGCTCTGGAATTTTCCCTTTGCAATTGTTTTACCTAAGCCATGTCCTCTACATTTCGATGCATTTGAATGGTTTCTTGTTTTTTTCCATTAAATTATCACCAACCCTTTTGTCCAAGAAGAGGACAAAGGGAATGGGCAAATATTAAATCGCCACCAGCCAAACGGAGGAAAGGACATGAAGGAAATACAAAAAGATTAAAATAAGATAAACCTAGAAAAACACCTTAATCGATCACCTACGATGTACAGCGACCAATAAATCGTAAGCTATTGGTTATTAAATGCTTTCTTAGAGTCTTTATTAGACCCCCATTCCATAGCCCCATCTCATCCAAGCAATGGCCACCCATCCCATGGGCATATATAAGTCGCTATATCCATTCCCTCACCTGCCGAACCCCGAACCTCTGCCTTCGTACAAGCCGTGTATTTACGTTCAGTGTAATTAATGCAATTACTGTTCTTCATGTCGTGAATAAAGGGTGTATAAGCATTAATGTAATAGTCATTTGAATTTTGAAAATGCCCGCCCAGATTCTAGATATTTTAATTTCAAATTCGGTAATGGTTGAATCAGTTTCATCTCATGGCGTAGAGCAATGCACCAGGAGCTCAACTTGCTGTGGCGAAAGGAGGCGAACTCAAATATTTCAAAGCTTTTGGTGTGGGAGGCCGTCACCACACATCACTTTTTCAGATGTAACAGCATCTCCAAATTCATTACAGTCATTGACATTATTAAACTTGTTTAGGCTTTGCACTCAAGGAACCGAATCTAATTATAAGATACTCGAATTTCCTCTGCAAAATTTATAGATCAAATGTTATCAATAATATTGTTCGGTATCGGTGACAAGTCTTGTTGCAAGAAATTTATAGATCAGTATCAGTGACTAGAATTGTTGTTGCAGGCGGGTAAAGTGAGTATGGAGGACAAGCCATTCCAGTTCTTGGAGAATCTCGATCCTCCAAAAGGTGGTCTGTACACACTAGGCTACTGAATATCAAGGTACAAAATTTGTTACAACAAAATGGATGCTGGAATCGATCTTTAGAAGGAATCGATGTGGCCGGCATCCCAACAGCTCTCTGCATATCACAGCCGTTAGGGCTCTCACCTCCGCCGACTCCGTTAGAAGCAATTAGCTTCATGAAAGGGTTAGCTCTGGACTTCGATCCCAAGTCTGTCGTGGAATACTCCAACTTTGACTACGTAATCCTCGGGAGAGTTATTGAGAATGCTACTGGGATGAAATACAAGGAGTATGTCCAGCAGCACATCTTCAATCCGCTGGGAATTACAAAGATAAAATTAGGGCAATCCATGTTGGAGCACATGACTCATAAAAAAGTTCGTTATTTCGGAATCAAAGGCGAAGAATTACCATTTGTTTCAATATTTTCAGGGTAGGGATTCTTGAATACGGATCTATGGAGGGTGGGTAGGAAGTGTCAGCAGTCTTTCTGGGTTCGTGGATCATATTGACGGGCTTCAGTTCCCTGCAATTCTGAATAAATAAATGGTATACGCCTTTGTTCAATGCTATGATTCCATGTTACCTGCAATTCTGAATAAAGGGATGGTATACGGCTTTGTTCAATGCTCTGATTCCATTAACAAAGGACGTTGGCACGAGATCCTCTTTCTGATCAGCCAAAGGGATTGGATGTGTTCGTGAGCATTGATAAGAAATCGGTGAAGATTACCACTTTTCTACATAGTGGCGGAACTCATGGATTTCTTTCATCATAAGATTAATGGGTGAGAATACTACTTTTTGGTATGTCTTCAATACTTATCCACGTTTGGAAGATTTGACTATGTTGCAGTGGGAAATTTGAGCCAGGTTACTTGGGTTCCGTAATAAGGAGGCAGGCTTTTAAAATCAATAAAGAATTAAATAAAGGAAAAAATTCTGGTAATTTGTTGTTTGAACTCCTTGTTTCTTATTTCATTGTTCTGTACATTCTCAAGATAGTATTGAAGTTTGTTTTTGTTGTTTTTTTATTATATCAATAATTGTCACTAACGGTTAGTGAGTGTATATATAGTCTTTGGTGTTTTTTTTATATGATTTTAATTAAATAGTATTGAAGTTTGTTTTTGTTGTTTTTTATTATAGCAATAATTGTTGATGTAGTATTTGGTGTTTTTTTTTTTTTTTTTTTTGAATATATGACTTTAATTAGATAGTATTGAAGTTTGTTTTTGTTGTTTTTTATTATAGCAATAATACTATTATGTATATTTTGTATTTGGTGTTTTTTTTTTTTTTTTTTTTTTGAATTTAGAAGATATGATTTTAATTGAGATTGAAATTTTTGTGATATAAAATGTATTTTGAATATAAAAATGAATTTAGTTATGTATATGTAGTATTGGGTGTGTTTTTTATATTAAATTTAAAAGATATGATTTTAAATGAATTTAGTTATGTATATGTAGTATTGGGTGTGTTTTTTATATTGAATTCAAAAGATATGATTTTAAACTAGATTGTTTTTTTTGTGATTTAAAATGTATTTGGAATATATAAATGAATTTAGTGTTTCAAGATTTTTATGTTATTTTAAATGTATTTTGAATATATAAATGGATTTAATGTTTTGAAAATTGATTGTGAGATATAGATTGGATAGAACAAATTGCTTATTTTTTTTTCTATTAATTTTAAAGTAAAATAAATAGAAAAAATAAATATTAATAAAATTATTTCACATATAAATAGTAATTTGGGTCTGGAATGTGCCCTAAAACTAAAATTCTTTTTCTTTGGCTAAGAGCTTGTTTTCTAGGAAGTAATGAAACAATTTAACAACCCAATACCGAGAAATCCTCATTAATCTAACCATTAAATTATGATATATTCTCCTAATATTTAAAAATACTGATAAATTAATAAAATCTCTTGACATTCTTATTAAATAAATAAAATTTAATATATTTTTAATATTTTTAAAAAATATTTTATATATACATATTTTAATTTTTAATTAAATTTTTATTAATTTTTCACATATATTTATTTATATTAAAATGAATCATCTTAATATTTAAATGGAAATGTAAATGCACATGGATACACATCCCTTACCAAAAAAATCATTACTATTATTAACCATAATATTAAAATACAGTGGATTGCGGTCGTCAATAGTTATAAGTCATTTTTCTAACACAAAGAAATATTGGGGGTACTTAATATAAATATGACATTTTCCACATATATTAATATTTTGTAGGTTATGTGAATTTTGAGATAATAAATATGACATTTTCCACATAAATTAATATTTGTTAGGTTATGAGTTTCTAGATGATACGTTTAAGAGTATAATACTATAATACTACATTTGTTACATAAGTGATGGTAGGTATTTTTTTTTGGTTTGAGTAGCAAAGAAAATAAGGGTGTAGACTAAGTGTTTTTTTGTTTGCTAGGTTACCTAAGTTCTGAAATGGATTGCAAGCCTAACTAGTGGTTTGAGTAGCCACAATCCAAGGCTATCTAAGCAGTCAAAATCACTCGGGTATCACATCTAGCCTAAGCAAAACAAGCCCTTAACATGGTTAGTTTTTTCCCATAAAATTATAATCAATAATCTTTAAACCCCAAAGTACCTTAACAAACACCACCATGTCTACTCTAGGCTCATAGGCCTTAGTGATGGTAGGTATGAAAACTTTAGGTGTTTTTTGGTTTTTCTTAAAATTAAATGAAACAATTTTTAATAAATTATGAATGTGAGATTTTAAAAATTATGGATATTTTCTTTTATACATAATATATTAGTGCATCCATATAAATAGTTTCTATTCTTATTTATTTTTTAAGTGGTTAGTGGTCACTAATGAGTGCTCCTAGGCATTAGTGATGGTAGGTGTAAAAAAATTATGGTCAAGTTATTTGTTTTTGGTTTTTCTTAAAATTAAATGAAATAGCTTTTGAATAAATTATTATTTTTTGTTTTTTAAAATGTGAGATTTTAAAAATTATGGATGTTTTCTTTTATAAATGATATATTAGTGCAACCATATAAATAGTTTCTATTTTTATTTATTTTTGAAGTGGTTCATGGTAACTAATGAGTAACTGTTATGTCCATAGAATATTAGTACTAACTAATTAATCTAATATTTGAACTCCTCATCAATAATGGAGGTACTTCCCATCCCATATGAGAGTGCTAGCCCATCCCGAAATAGGTTGATTGTCATAAATATATTAACAATATATTCATCCCAATTTTTTTTTATTTTACCGACTAATCCCAACTCACCGGATCTAATCCATATAGGATATAGACCCGTTGGCTCATTTATAGACCATATTTGGTTAAGGAAGAAAATCCCCTTGTCATGTATGTGTTGGATGATCTCCATGGGAAAAGAGAGATTTCCAAGAAATCCCTAGAATGGATCCAACCCAATCTCCACTTTAGCATCTATAACAATCACCTAATAAAGATTGCCAAGTAACCAATGCTTTAATTTCATGAAACCATTCCACATGTATGAATTTTTTTTTGATGAATTAGAACCATTTTTTATGCAAACTTAAAGAGATTTCTCCTTCAAATATTTTTCGAAAATGATTCGCTGCTGTTGGAGTCTCGTAATTTGGCAGATTGGTAAACCAAATGACAGGGCAACATCAGACCAATCTTGGAGTCCTAGGACCTAGCCTTCCTGGACTCAGAGAGGGCTCTCTTTATGATGCGAAGGATGTGAAACTTGTTCGCTTTGTATGTTTGATTTTAGGCTAGCTGTTAAGTATATTTTGGTTTGTTTTGGGTTTTTGAGGTAAACTGATCAGAAAGGACAAATAGAAAGAGAGTTCATCAAATCAACAGGGCTATGGGGTCAGATAAAGTCAAGGTTATCTAAATGATGGACAAGGTGTACTGCAGGGCCGATTTAGTCAAGGTAAATGGATTCTTTGGGTGAAAGTGAAGTGAAATGAACATTAAGTTTGTGAAAGACAAAGAGATCTTAAACATATACAGTTTTAAAGCAAATATTCATGAGGTAGGGAAAACCATAAATCTCTATGAATAAAACTCAAACTGATAAACATGAAAGATAAGCAATCTGGTGATACATAGAAGCATAAGAACTCCTAACTCTGGAATTTCACCTTCAGCTGTTGGGAAAACAAATAAGATAAACAAACAACTCAATGTATGAAGAGGGAACTCCTAAACAACATATCTAGAGCTATCGAGAACTCTGAAACAAGTTTGCAAAAATGGACAAAGGGCAAGATCGAACGAGACCTCTTTGACTTAACTAAGACAATAAGTATTTCATAGAAAGATTTCAAAAATAGATTTTTGAGAAACTATAAGTAAG
The DNA here is from genome assembly GCA_034641835.2 of Pinus albicaulis. NCBI lineage: Eukaryota > Viridiplantae > Streptophyta > Pinopsida > Pinales > Pinaceae > Pinus > Pinus albicaulis. Next base: position 951,998,528 of record CM076584.1, on the reverse strand, counting down.
CAGGGCATATCGTAAATCATACTAGATAGCTAATATATTGACCATAAATGAAACAAATAACAATTTCTTGATGGACCTAATGGGAAGTTAAGAATCCTTTAGAAATGATCAAGAGGAGGAAAAGATCAAAGCTGTAATATGCAGGAGGTTTGAGGTGCTTCCATGAGCATATCTCAACATATAATTTTCTGATCTACAACAAATAAGAAGTATGGAACATCAATGAAAACAAGAAAACATAAACAAATCAGAGGAACATCACCATTCACCAAGCCATGGAATCTTGCACACAATACTCCTCCACCATCAAGTCAAGCAAGACATCATCCACTTCATAAAACAAGTATTTCTTCCAAGCTCATAATGCTATGTATTTCTCTCAATATATCAAGTTCTGCCTCCTAGTTACAATGAATCCTCTTGGTTTATATAAGCCAAAGAGGAGGAAAACCACCTAGAGCAACTAGAAGGCCATTGGTCAAAAACAAATATCTAAAACTGTCCTTGAGGCCTAACAAGGTCCAAGGCACAAAATATCCTTCAAAAATATCTTTTCGGACCAAAATAGCAAAAAAGAATCACTTTCAAGGCCTGACACATAAGATAAACTTGTTTAACGCACATTTGGCCCAGTCATCACTCAGAAAATTGTTTTTTCAGCAAAATCTACAAGAGCATAGCACCAGAAAAAAAGTATGTTTTGTAGTGCAGTTTTGGCAGACTTCCTGATGTCGAAATGAGTCTTGTGATGGCTCGTTGGAAATCTACAGATGTCTACTTTCCTAAACTACTTGATTTTTTCCAATCTGATGCCTGGAAGTCAGTAAAAAAGTAGAAACAGTGAAAAAACCCAGGAGTTTAGTACCTGCTGATATTAGAGGCAGAAAGGTAAAAAATGGTTGTTTTTGGCCTTTTTGAGGGACCAAAACAGCTTCATTTGAACTGAAAATTTTTGAGCATGTTCCTTTGATGTCAAGGAATCCAAAAATATATTTTTATTCAGCTGAGGATGCTCCGAGAAAAAGTTAAGGCACCCATGATTTTATGCTTTTAGGCCTAAAATTCACAAAAAACAAGAATGTGTCCAAAAATGCCCAATTTTGGTGAGTAAACCCCTTAAGGGTTTTTCGAAACATGTAATGAAGCTTGAGCAAGAATTCCAAGCCGGGATTGGCCTTTTTCACGTTTTTCCATCGGGCGCCTCCTTTGGGCAGCTTTGAGTTTCCTTCGGGCAAAGTGATTCAATTTCTTGTAGTGCTCGGTCATTCTCCTTTGTAGGCCCAAATCCTTGTTAGCTTTCTCCAATTTGGTTTCCAAATGTTGATTTTCCCCCTCAAGCCAAGACTCTTTATCATTGTTGTGTAACCAACTCAAAAAGAGAAGAAAGAAGATATAAACGCCTTAGAAATGAGCCACTTCGAGGGGGCAACCTCCAATACATTACATAAATGAACAATTCTTGGATGATACAATTCACAAAACCTCCTTCCTATATATAGGAGTCCATGTGGCCATAATGTAATCCTAGTGGGCCACAATGTAATCCTAGCCGACCTAACAATAATAATTTAAGGGCACAATAATAACAAAATGGGGGTTACAAGGGTTCAATAATAAAAATAAGGGGGTTACACTAACAATAATAAGGGACTATACTAGTGATATAGGGACCTAACATGCCCCTCTCCTTCAAAAAAGTGTTGTCCTCAACGCTTGAGTAGCTCTGGGTGCTTCTGTATAAAATTCTCATCCTCCCATGTAGAATCTTCGGTGGGTAAGTTCTTCCACTTGATGAGATACTCTGAAATTGATCGATTCCGTAGTTGTCGAGTTCTTGTTTCCGTGACCGCTTCTGGTTCCAATATGAATTTTCCTTCCTCATCAAGTTTTGGAAATATTGTTTGAACTAGAAGATTTTCACCTATAACCTTCTTTAAGCATGAAACATGGAAAACTGGATGTACTCGCGAAGAAGCAGGAAGCTCCAATTTGTACGCCATAGAACCAATCTTTTGCAACACCTTGTAAGGACCATAGTACTTTGGTGATAATTTATTATCCTTCTTAGCTTGCTTGAGGGACATTTGTTTGTATGGTTGTAGCCGTAAAAATACCCAATCTCCTACATCAAAACTTCTCTCGCTGCGATGTTGATCTGCCTGTTGTTTCATTCGATTTTGTGCCAAATTCGGGTTATCCTTTAAGAGTTGGAGAACTTCTTGCTGATGCTCGATGTGATCTTCCACTGCTTGAACCTTCGAATTTTCTCTTAAATATGATGTGATGGATGGTGGATGATATCCATAAAGTGCCATAAATGGGGTCATTTTCGCTGCAGTATGGAAGGAAGTGTTATACCACCATTCAGCAAGAGGTAACCACTTGACCCATTGTGTTTGTTTATCAGATACAAAACAACGAAGATATCCTTCCAAACATTTATTTACGATCTCGGTTTGACCATCAGATTGAGGATGATAAGATGAGCTATGAGCTAATTGAGTACCCAAACAAGAAAATAACTCCGTCCAAAAATTTCCAGTAAAAATGGGATCTTTGTCGCTCAAAATAACCCTTGGGCTTCCATGTAGCTTTTGAATTCTGTCCACAAATGTAGTAGCAACTGTACTTGCTTTAAATGGATGAGATAATGCACAATAGTGTGCATACTTGGTAAGTCTATCAACTACCACCATGATGACATTCTTTCCTTCAGACTTAGGTAAACCTGTGATAAAATCCATTGAAATCTCCTCCCAACGCTGACTTGGAATGGATAAAGGTTGTAGAAGTCCCGGGGTCTTAATTGTCTCCACTTTATTCTGCTGGCAAACCAAAGATTCTGCCACAAACTTTTGAATATCAGATTTAAGGCCATCCCAAAAAAATTCTTTCTTCACCCTGTGGTAAGTTTTTAAAAATCCTGAGTGTCCTCCTAAAGGAGAAGTGTGCAATTCGAGAAGAATCTTTTGTTTTAGTTGGGAATTCTTACAAAGATATAAGCGATCTTTGTACCATAAGGAATCATTTTTCCAACTAAATGTATCGGATGTACTAGGATCTTGCTGCAACTTTTGAATGAGTGTCCATACATCTTTGTCCTTCTTCCATTCATCTCTTGCTTCGGTTATCCAATCTGGTTGGATAATAGAAATGGCACAAAGCAATGCTTCCACCTCTTCATTCTTTATTGAGAGTGCATCTGCAACAACATTAAGCTTTCCTTTTTTGTAGATTATTTCAAAGTCATAACCCAACATCTTTGTGACCCATTTTTGCTGCTCTTCTGAAGATTGTCTTTGTTCCAAAAAGTGTTTAAGGCTATCATGATCAGTTTTTACCTTGAAGTGTCTTCCCATTAGGTAAGTTCACCATTTCTTTAGTGCATGCAGTATTGCTAACATTTCCTTCTCATAAATAGGTTTACGTAAATACTTTCCTTTGATTGGACGAATTTCGAAAGAAATGGGTCTTCCTTCCTACATTAAAACCACACCAATTCCATTTCCTGAGGCATCACATTCCACAATAAATGTTTTTGTGAAGTCTGGCGTAGCTAAGACCGGTGCTAGGCACATTGCCTCTTTAAGATGTTCAAAGGCCTTAGTTGCTTAAGGAGTCCATGAAAATGCATCTTTCTTCAATAATGTTGTTAGAGGTGCTGCTATTCTCCCATAATTCTTAACAAACTTGCGATAATACCCTGTTAACCCAAGAAATCCTCGCAACTTCTTTATGTTTGTGGGGACTTTCCATTCCTTAATGGCTTTAATTTTGTTAGGGTCTACCTTAACACCCTCATGAGATACAATATGACCCAGATATTCCACCTCTTGTACTCCAAAGAAACATTTGGATGTTTTTGCATATAATTGTTTCTCCTCCAATAGTTTGAGCACCCTGTCAACATGTTAAACATGATCCTTCCAAGACCTGTTGTAGATTAGTATATCATCAAAAAATACTAGCACAAATTTTCTAAGGAAGGGTTTGAAAATGGAATTCAACAACCCTTGAAATGTAGAAGGTGCATTGGTAAGGCCAAAAGGCATGACCAAAAATTCATAATGACCCTCATGAGTTCGAAATGTTGTTTTTGGAATATCTTCGGTCTTCATTCTAATTTGATGATATCCTGAACGAAGATCCAACTTGGTAAAATAAATTGCTCCATGTAATTCATCCAATAATTCATCAATCACAAGAATGGGAAATTTGTCTTTAATGGTGAGATTATTGAGCTCCCTATAATCCGGACACATTCGCCATGATCCATACTTCTTGTGTACCAAAACTACAGGAGCAGAGAAAGAACTTTGACTAGGTAGAATTATACCTGCCTCTAACATTTCTGCAATCATACGTTCAATTTCGCTCTTTTGGAAGTAAGGATATCTATAAGGCCTGATGTTTGGAGGAACACTTCTTGGAATCAAATGAATAGCATGATCATGATCACGAATAGGTGGGAGTCCTTTGGGAGTTTCAAACACCTTGGAATGATTGTCCAAAACTTGTTGGAGATCTGCAGAAATAGATGATTTTGATGTTGGAACTTCTAGTGAGCATAATTGTGCAATTACGCCTCGTTGTTCTTTCTTTAGAAGCTTTGTCATGCCATTAGAGCTTATTATCCTTTCTGGCTTCCCTTCAATACCCCGTAGTTCGACTTCCTTTCCTTCTGAAAAGAATTTCAAGAAAAGTTCTTGAAAATTAAAAGCTACCGTCCCCAAAGATTGTAACCATTGTACTCCTAGTACAACATCAGCACCTCCCATAGGAATGGAAAGCATTGGACTAGTCAATACATATTCCCCCATGGTTAGCTTAATATTATGGCATTTCCCAGAGCAATTTATAGTTCCTCCATTTGCAACCATCACTTGACATTCTGGTGCTGGGTATAGGAAACAATTTAATTCCTTGGCTACCTTACAATGAATAAAATTATGGGTGCTACTGAATCAATCAACACTATTACCTTTTTCTTCTTGATATGTCCTTCTATCTTGAGAGTTTGAGGAGTGGTAATTCCTGCCAGTGCATTACACAATATGGTCGGATTCATTTCTTCCCCTTCTATGGCTGGTTCCTGGTGTATATCCTCTTCTTGTTCATTTTCTTCTTCCTCTTCACAATCTATGTAAAATAATTTCTTCTCAGCACACTTATGACCTTTAGTGTATTTGCTATCACAACTGTAGCAAAGCCCTTTTTGCTCTTTTTTCTTCCAATTGTTGTGGTGTCAACCTTGTAGGTTGTGGAAATCTAGGCGTAGCAACACTTCCTTCTTTATAGAATTGAGTGGTAGGCTTCCTTGTCGCCATAATTTTACATTCAACTTTTCTTGCCAACCTGAATGCCTTCTCCAATGAATCAGGTTCCAGAACGCGAACTTCATGTTGGATGTTATCCTTTAAAGTGCTTATGAAGAGATCAATCCTGTGTTCCTCTGGAATATCAGTTACCCTTATATTCAATTTCTGGAAGTCCTCAATGTGCTGCCCCACTAAACCCTTTTGTTTGAAATTTATCAATTGGCTAAAGAAGGTGTTGCTCTTTGTATCCTCATAATGTGCTATCATTTCTTCCGTAAAAATTGACCAAGTGACAATTTTTTTACGGGAGCAAAGCCATCGATACCATACAAATGTATTTTTCTCTAAATGTAAAGTTGCAATGCGTACCTTTTGTGTGTTTTGCACGTTATGGAGATCAAAATATTGCTCCATCTGTAGTATCCATGTTACAAGATCCTTTCCATCAAACTTCCTCATATCCATTTTTGGAATTTGGTGGTTCTTCCCTCCAACAGTAGAGTTTATGAAATCACGATTAACATTTATTTTGTTCTCATCATGAGTTTCCTCTACTATCTTTTCACCATTAGGAAACATTTCTTGTATCAACTTTCCCAAACCTTCGATGTCTACTTTTAGATCCTTCTTCATGTTTTCCATGTTGTCTTTCATTTTTTCATCGATCTTAGCTTCCATGTCATCCATCTTAGCTTCCATGCCCACTTCCATGCCATCCATCTTAGATTCCAAACCATTCATCTTAGCTTCCATGCCTTTCTTCAAAATTTCCATTTCATTTTTTGTTGTTCCTTGTGAGAGCGAAATTTGTTGCACTTGCTCTTGTAATTTTGATATGTCATGTCGCCATTCTTCGTCTTCATGAGTCATAGTAGAACCTTCTAAATGCTTAATGGGTGTTGAATTATTTCTTGGGGCCATTATTTAGAACCCAATACTGATATATATTCTACAATATGCCCTTGGAATCAATTCAAATTGATTCTTCAAACAAGAATTATGAAATTTGGAAAAAAATACACACCTTTTTCTTTCTTTTGAGGAGCTCGATATTGAAATTGGATTATCTCTATGATTTCAGATCTTCAATATCTAAATTTAGGTACCAACGTAGCCCTCTAAATTATCTTACGAATGCCACAGGTCTGACCTGATTTGGATTCTCCAAGACAAAGTTGTGTCCAATCTCCCACAATGACCTAATTATGGACTGGTTCAGTAGAGCGAAGTTGTACGACTTGCCACGTGCCACTGTTTTGTCCTTTGTCTCTAAAATTGATAGCCAAGAAACTACAGTCTGTGTACTTGTGACCACTTTTTACGGCACTCCAATCCAATGCCCAGAGAGAGAGTTATTGAACTTTTCCCACGATCACCTCTTTGAGATGCAATTCAGGAGCCTGAAAAAGCACTACCTTCCACAGATCATATCTCCAAAAATATTGCGAACCAAGCTCTGAAATTTTTTGACGAATTTTCTCAGGATTTTAGGTTCGCACCATATGAATTTCAGATTCTGAACCTTCGTAGAAAAAAATTTATAGCGCAAATTCCACGATGACCTGTTTAGGAGCCTGAAAAAAGACCTAAATTCCACAGATCATATCTCCGAAAATGTTGCGCACTAGGCTTTGAAATTTTTAGAAAATATTCCTTAGGATTTCGGCTTCGCACCCTAAAAATTTCAGCTTCTGAAACTTCATAGAAAAAAAGTTATAGCGCAAATTCCACAATGACCTGTTTGGAGCAGCGAAAACCTAGAATCCAAAGCTCTGATACCAAATGTTGTGTAACCGGCTCCAAAAAGAGAAGAAAAGAGATATCAACACCTTAGAAATGAGCCACTTCGAGGGGGAAACCTCCAATACATTACATAAATGAACAATTCTTGGATGATACAATTTACAAAACCTCCTTTCTATATATAGGAGTCCATGGGGCCATAGTGTAATCCTAGTGGGCCACAATGTAATCCTAGCCAACCTAACAATAATAATTTAAGGGCACAATAATAACAAAATGGGGGTTACAAGGGTTCAATAATAAAAATAAGGGGGTTACACTAACAATAATAAGGGACTATACTAGTGATATAGGGACCTAACATTCATTCTCAATTTCTAGAGCAAGTAGCTCCGTAAGAGGGTATTGCTGTGCACAGGCTGATTCCTCTTCTTTTTGCTTTTCCAATGCTTTTCTAAGACCAATGGTCCTAGGCCTCTTTCTTGCTGGTTCTTTTTCTTCATCATTATCCGCATACTCACCCATGTATTCTTCAAGTTTTGCTTGTGACTTTTGCGCTTCTCTTTTATATCTGATTGCCCGAGCTTCATAAATAGCCATATGTCCACTCATCTGTCTTTTTTGCATTTGCAAAAAGTGGATAAGGTCATTTTCCAAGTCTTTAATCTGAGCCTCCCGGTTTTGCAAAAGAGATCTAAGAATTTTGGCTTCATTATCTTCAACATCACTGTCTAATTGTATTATGTCAAATTCCTTCTCATGCTCATGATTGCTTTCTTGTTCTTCAATTTTCTCCTTGCCTTTGCCTTTGATGAGCTTCTTTCCTCTGGTTTTCTTAGGCAATTCAATCTTGCTTTGTTTCGGCAATTTCCCTCTGCTCCTTAATGCCCTGGTGACATTGCTTGGCACTATTTGAATATTTTTTCCTTTTATCGTTTTAGTGGTTTTAGCCTTCACCACTTTTGATGGAGGAAGCATGGCCCCTTGCCTTGGAGAGGTAGTAAACACATGCTCTTGACTTTTTTGATGATGAGTGAGAGGAGGAGTTAATACCCGGGCTTTTTTAGTTTGGTCTCCTACAACCTTAGGGCTTTCCTCTTCTCCAAAAACATTCTCTGTTTGCACTTCTTGGTTACTTTGCTGTGGGGAATTTCCTTGTTCATTAAATTTGATATTTGTAATGAACTCATCATCAGGAGCAATCTTAGAAAGATCATGTTCTTTTTCTGTTTGGTGAGAGATGTCTAGATCTGTTGTTTTTTCCTTTCCAAAACTATCTCTACCTTTCATCCATATTCCTACTGTCATGACTATTTTTATTACTTCCCTCTTTGTTGTGACTGCTTCCATAATTTTAATCTTGACCTTGGTCTTCAATGGTGTCACTGTTTTTTCTATTTTCCTTATGGCTCCCTCCTTCCTCACTGTTTTCCTGATAGCTACCTCTTTCCTTACTATCTTCACTATCTCCCTGTGGGTTGCCCCTATCTTCATTGTTTTTCTTTTTGTCATCATCAATTTCATCTTCACTTTTACTGCTTTCTTGTTGTTCACTTTTATCTATGGAAGATGTTTTTGCTTGGGAGGATGACTTATGAGAGGAAGGTGAGACATATTGTGTGGAGGGTGAGGAAGCAGTTTGAGGAGGATTTTGAGATGAAGATGGCATAATTTGCAATAGCATGGAAGATGAAGAGGTGAAATCATGGTGAGTGATAAAGGTTTCCCAAGAAATGCCTTTTCGCTCCAGCTGGTGAGTGACAATGATTTTGACAAGGGAGTGATGGAATAAGCTTGTCTTTTGGGCTTTGATGCTCATCATTTCATTTTGGAGGCATAATGACTATGTTATTTCTTTTCAAATTCAAACAAACAACCCTTTGTAGATGAAATGAAGGTGAGGAATCAAAAAACACTTTTGTAGTTCAAGAACTAGATGGGGAGGCTTAATTTGACGAGAAATACCTTGAAAAAGCCTTTATGTGTGATGACGATCGAACTCTGGGAAAAAAATTGCAATTTTGGCCTTTTCTGTAGAAAATATAGAAATGATGCACTTTCTCACTCAGGACCGCAACACCACTGCACAGGAGCGTAGCGTCCTGTGCAAATTTGCACTGTGAGCTCCTACAGGAGCGTAGCACCAGTGTATAGGTGCGCAACACCAAAAAGGTCTTTTTGCAGCAAGGTTTTGGAAGCCTTCCTGGTGTCATAATTGGGTCCGTGATGGCTCATTGGAAATATATGGATGTCTAATTTCCAAATATACTTTATTTGTTTCATTTGGTGTCCATTTGGATGTCCAAAAATTGATTCTCCCAACACTGGTAAAAAATGGTGAATGTTGGTGCAGAAATGCAAAGTGCTGTTGCAGGCCACATTTGGATGCCTTTCTCAATTCCAAATTGAGATCATTATATCTCATTGGAAAGCTCTTCAAGTCTAGTTGTTATTTGACTCATGAAGAAAGTAATTTTGATACTCCATCTATGAGAAAATGGGATTTTCCCAAGGTTACTCCAACCATGCAGAAATTCTCTCGTAACACCTGTAGTTTTAACATTTCTCCCAAACCATGATACATGTGTAAAAACTGAAGGAGGTTTTTCTTCTTGGGCCTATTATGGAAAGAAACCTCTCTCACATTTTTCAATTTCAGCTATGTTTGGTCAGAAACACATTTTGAAGAAAAACTGGCCCTGTGCGTGACACATGGCTTGTCTTGTCTATTTGCTTATTTTCCAAATTTCTGAAACCGTTTCCACATATTTTCCACTGCTGTGAGGATAATAAAACAAATGGTATTTTCAAAGTAAAACATACATGTTGTTTGCTTCCTTTTAGTGTGACTGTCTTTTTGTGCAACAGTTCATTTTTCAGATTTTGACTTTTTCCTCTTTAGTGCAAAGGCATCCTCCGTTTCCTGAAAACCATAAAATGTGACTTTTACTAATATCTCAATAGATAAACTATTTCAAAACCTTGCACCCTCTGCTTGTACATGAAGGGGGTTTTGTTTTTTCCTTTTGATGTCTATTGCACTTCCATCCAAATTTCATGAAAAAGGCTTGAAGCATCCTTTCACTATGGGGTATTTAAACAGAATTTTTCAAAAAAAAACAAAACCAGTTTAAAGCCTTTAACCCTCTACTTATACATGAAGGAGGTGCCACTTTCTCTTTGACCTTTTCAAGGTAGTCTCTATAAAAAAATTTCCTCCCTGTTTGAAATCAAAACAAATGGTGACTGCTTACCTGTGTAAAAGTTTTATTTCCTTCTTCTTAGTGCAAGGGCACTTTCTATTTTTTGAAACTTTGTAAAATGTGACCTCCATTCCTCTTCTCAGGGGAAAATTCAGTTTAACACCCTTGCACCTCTGCTTATCATTGAAGGAGGTGCCTTAAGCCTGTTAACCCTTTATCTAATTGTTTGAGACATGTCCTTTGCAGAAATTCATTGTGAAGATAATACACAGGTATTGCATTTCAAAATCAAACATATCTTCTTTTTCTCTCTTAGGTGTGACTTCTCTTTTGTAGTATCCTTAGTTTCATTTGTGATCATACGCCTTTGATAGTTTTCAGTCTAGGTTGCAGGGGTATAAAAAAGGCAGCTGTTCCTTTTTCATGTTTTTCACTTTGATGCATAAGGACTGTTGGAAAGGTCCCTTTGCCAGAAATCTGCCATGTTTGGTCACATAGTGCCGATTGTCAGAGTTGTAGCCCAGATGTTTGGAAAGAGCATAAAAATACCTCCTGAAGTGACATGAAGTGCTTTGTGTAGTGTCTTTCGAAATTTTGTACTTATTCGCCCTGATGGATGATCCTTTGACACTTTTTGGTATCTTTGATTTACAGGTATAAATCATGTTTGTTCTCTTCTCTCTCAACTATGTATTTCCTTTAGTTTCAAATAGTCAATTGTTTTGACTGAAGCTTTTCCTTGAAATGTTTCTTTGCCTTATTTTGATTAATGCCATTCATCCTGGCATCCCTGCAGAGATGTCTTGACAAGGTGGCTTGATCTTTGGAAACCTTTTCTGTTGTATCATGAGGATAAACCTTGAAAATCACTTGATCATTTTCTCTTTGGAAATAGCACCATCCTTACTTTGTTTTCCTTGATTTATCCCTTGAGCCTTGTTGAAACAAAACACATGACAAACCTGATGGTGCATGTCCTAGAGATAACCAATGGATTTTCTTTTCTAGATAGAAGGAAAGGATACTTGACTGATAGTAAAAACAGAGTTCTTAACAAGGAACAGGTATTTTTTAAGGTACTCATCCTAAGCACCATCACCTAAACCTAGACACTTTGTAATAATTTCTAAAGGGTTTCCTAGACATAGTCAGATCATCAAAAAATAACTTTAGTCAGTGAGAAGGTAACAAGGACAACTTGACTTATGTTTGGACAAACTGTTTTGTGAAATAGGAGGATTTTGGATATCAGAGATAAAAGGTTTTACAAGGATGTGATAGTTATGGACAGGGAAGGTTGACTGACCTAGGATAGATTTTAAGCTTGATGACCACTTCAATCACAGTATGTAAGAGAGGGGGGGAAAAGATAAAAAATTTCTCTATGGGTTTTCTAGAGGAAAAATTGACTATTTGAAATTGGTTTCTAGAAAACCTGGACAAGGCATATAGTCATCAAAACAAGTGAAAAATACTGATTACTAAAAGCTGCCATAAGTCTACAGATCCGAATAATTCATGGCAGAAGCTCTTTACATTCAGGGCCCAACGAAATTTCTCCATGTTTTTCAAACCCCATCCACCTTCTTATTTCAGGTAAGAGAGAACCTCCCGTCACACTAGATGGATCTTTTCTTTCCCACAAGCACCAAACCAAATAAAATTTTAGATGATAAAGTTGATTTTTTTTTATGACATGCTTGGGAATCAAATATAAGTGCATCTACTATATCTAGATACTCTGTAATACCGATTGAGAAAGTGTCAGTATTTCGCCAAGCAACAACTATCCATGTGCGCACGAATTCAATCATGCTTCATACTTTTTAATAAACCACTCGAAATCCTTAATTTTATAATTATTTGGTTTTAAATTAAACCAAGGTATTTTAACCCGCTATCAATATTAGAAACATTGACAAAAAAAAGTTTGCAATCTCACAAATATGGGCTTAATGCTCAGAAGCATGAATGAGAAAGATTTTTTTTTTTCATGAACAACCCCGATGCTTCCCCAAACTTAGAAATGATAGAAAAAATATTTTCCCATTGAGACGAGGAAACCTATCCAAAAAGAAGAACGTCATCTACAAAAAGGAGATGGGAAACAAAGGCATTTATCGTGACCAGTATGCCTAAAAAAACATTATTTCTGGCCTTCGATATATTCCTACTCAAGCCATATATGGAAGTTGTACATATATGGAAGATATGCGCTTATACTGGCGTTGCGCAGAACTCCAACCTCTATATATGCACGTCTTCCATATTTGCATAACTTCCGTATATGTGCATGTCTTCCGTCTAAGTGCTTCTTCTGTATATGCAATTATTTATTATAGGAACAGAAGATATGTAATTTTTCTTATATGCATATAGAAGATATGTGTATCTATGGAAATTGCACATGCACAAAAGATATGTGCATATATAGAAGATATGCACATGTACAAAAGATATGTACAACTTATATATATATATGCAACTTCCATATATGTGCATATACAGAAGTTGTGCGTAACATCCGTAATATACATACACAAATATCTATATATGCGCAACTTCTGTATATGCACAACTTATGTATATGTGTATCTTCTGTATATGCACAAATTCTGATAGCCAACGAACACAGAAAAGAAGGCCCCAAAGAGTCATGATCTCCACCTTGGAATTGGTCACAACACCATTCTTCCAACTAAAAAGATAATATTGATCCAACGACAAAAAAATATATGTGCCACAACCACACCCCCTTTGTTATGCAACCCCATTGAAAAAACCAACATGATATTTTCCCCAACAATCAATAGGTTAAAATAATTTGTTAATCCCCGTTTTAGCCACATACATATTCCTTGAAGTATGAGCATATTTTGTTGCAATCCCTGTCAATATCAAAGGGAATATTATAAAAACTTAGATAATTTTTTCATCTCCAAAAACCCTGAAATATAAAGAAAGGGATTGTTTTGACATCCATGTATTTAGTATTCCAATCCATAAAGCACCCATTAATAGGTGCATAAATCCAGCCAACTTCAATGTTTAATCATTGTAAGACCCCAATTCAAATGGCCACACCGAATGGGCATTTGAGTAATAAATGTATAACATTCTCAAAATAACCCCGACACATATGACATCTACCCGAACCTAGGAAACATCTCCTTCGCAGGGTCTCCAAATTAAGAATCTTGTTATGCCACACCAACCATCTAAATCATTTTAGTTTCAGAGGCATATGCCAAGATCATACTTTTCAATACCACCTATTCACCGAGGAAAGCATATGAGAATCCGATAAGTGACAATAAATATCCTCCACATAAGTAATATACTGAAGGGTCTTCCCATCCCATATGAGAGTGCTAGCCCCATCCCGAAATAGGTCGATTGTCATATATATATATTAACAATATATTCATCCCAATTTTTTTTTTATTTTACTAACTAATCCCAACTCACTGTATCTAATCCATATAGGATATAGACCCGTTGGCTCATTTATAGACCACATTTGGTTAAGGAAGAAAATCCCCTTGTCATTTATGTGTTGGATGATCTCCATGGGAAAAGAGAGATTTCCAAGAAATCCCCAAAATGGATCCAACCCAATCTCCACTTTAGCATCTATAACAATCACCTAATAAAGATTGCCAAGTAACCAATGCTTTAATTTCATGAAACCATTCCATATGTATGAACATTTTTTTGATGAATTAGAACCATTTTTTATACAAACCTAAAGAGATTTCTCCTTTAAATATTTTTCCAAAATGATTTTCTGCCATAATATAGATCCGAATAATGCATGGCAGAAGCTCTTTACATTCAGGGCCCAACGAAATTTCTCCATGTTTTTGAAACCCCATCCACCTTCTTCTTTCAGCTAAGTGAGAACCTCCCGTCACACTAGATGGATCTTTTCTTTCCCACAAGCACCAGACCAAATAAAATTTTAGATGATAAAATTGATTTTTTTTTATGACATGCTCGGGAATCAAATATAAGTGCATCTACTATATCTAGATACTCTGTAATATCGATTGATAAAGTGTCAGTATTTCACCAAGAAACAACCATCCATGTGCACACGAATTCAATCATGCTTCATACTTTTTAATAAACCACTCGAAATCCTTAATTTTATAATGATTTGGTTTTAAATTAAACCAAGGTATTTTAACCTGCTACCAATATTAGAAACATTGACAAAAAAAAAGTTTGCAATCTCACAAATATGGGCTTAATCCTCAGAAGCATGAATGAGCAAGATATATATATATATTTTTTCATGAACAACCTCAATGCTTCCCCAAACTTAGAAATGATAGAAAAAATATTTTACCATTGAGTTGAGGAAACCTATCCAAAAAGAAGAACGTCGTCTACAAAAATGAGATGGGAAACAAAGGTATTTATCGTGACCAATATGCCTTAAAAAAACCTTATGTCTAGCCTTCGATATATTCCTACTCAAGCCATATATGGAGGTTGTACATATACGGAAGATATGCGCTTATACTAGCGTTGCGCAAAACTCCAACCTCTATATATGCGCATGTCTTCCATATTTTCATAACTTCTATATATGTGCATGTCTTCTATCCAAGTCCTTCTTCTGTAGGGAACAAAAAATAAAATGCACATAAAAAAGTGTTCCCTATAGGGAACAACAGTTGTTCCCTGTAGGGAACAACAAAAGAAAATACACACGAAAAAGTGATGTTCCCTGTAGGGAACAACAACTATTCCCTATAGGGAACAACAAAGAAAATGCACATGAAAAAGTGTTGTTCCCTATAGGGAACAACAGGTGTTCCCTGTAGGGAGCAGCAAAACAAAATACACACGAAAAAGTGTCGTTCCATATAGGGAAAAACAGTTGTTCCCTATAGGGAACAACAAAGAAAATACACACGAAAAATTGATGTTCCTTATAGGGAACAACAACTATTCCTTGTAGGTAACAACAAAGAAAATGCACACGAAAAATTGTTGTTCCCTACAGGGAACAACAAAAGAAAATACACACGAAAAAAAATGATGTTCCAAATAGGGAACAACAAAAGAAAATACATACGAAAAAGTGTTGTTCCTTATAGGGAACAACAGTTGTTCCCTCTAAGGAAAAGCAAAGAAAATGCACATGAAAAAGTGATGTTCCCTATAGAGAACAGCAAAAGAAAATACACACGAAAAAGTGTTGCTCCTTATAGGGAATAGCAGTTGTTCCCTGTAGGGAACAACAAAAGAAAATACACACGAAAAAGTTTTGTTCCTTATAAGGAACAACAATTGTTTCTTGTAGAGAACAACAAAGAAAATAGGGAGAGGAAAAACACTGACAAACAATCATTCCTACTGCTCTAAACAATAGAAAGACAATCGTAAAAGAAAGAAAAGCAATAGAGGAAAAACAGGAAAAAACAATTGTATTTACAGAAAAACAGAGAAAAGCAATAATATTTATAGTTTAAAAAGAAATAACTTTTTACAAAAATGAAGCTATCGAAGGATTGCCTTCTGCGATTGAAACTTGCATGGTGGGGTATTCATTGTTCAATCACAAATGGAGTAGAAATTGCAATTTGAAGGAATCAACACCTAAAACACAAAAACATAAGAGAAATCAGAAAAGAAACAACACATTATTTAAAAATAGTATATAAATAAACAAGTTAAGTTACAACAGCTATGATGTTATTTCCTAAGGGAATATCAATCTGTCAATGGAAGAAAAAAATGATCTTTTCGAAAAATGTATTGACAGTAGTGACATGAATCTTCAAATGGGAATCAATTCTTCATTTTTTCTGTTATGAATCCGTTAGATAATAAATTGGATGAAATTCCCTTGTTTCATTAAAATTTCTTTCAAGAATCGCTCGTCCATAAGTTGACCTTCTTTATTCTCCTAAGACCTGCAAAAAACGAGTGTCTACTTGCAATAAAACATTAAATCATGGAGAAAGAGAGGTGATCGGGCTCCCCTAATCCAAAAAATATGCAAAAAAAACAAGTAGCTACTCTGCAAAACAAATCCATAGAAAAATAAAACAAATTTTATTTGTCACCTGCGGGAGAGCAGTGGTCGACCATACTAACCAACAGTGTTTTAATCATAACTTTTTTGTTTTTTGTCTGATTTGAGTGATTTCAAAGCCAAATGAAATTGAATTCAGGGAGATGTCTCCAATAGAAACAGGTCTTAAAAATTCCATGTAATGGTATGTTAAATTTGCTTAGAACAACCTGCATAATAGAGCCATTTTCGATTTTCCAACTCAGAACAACAGTTGATATTTGAAGCATAAATTTTTCGTTTGATGACGGATTAAGCTGATTCAAGTTGGAAATGAAATTAGATTCATTTTTTTATCTCCAATAGAAACATATTTTGAAGATAAGAAGAATTGATGGGTCAAATACTTTAATGAACAGCTGGAAAACTGAGTTTTAATAGTGCTGATTTAGGATAGACAGTCAATATTTGGGTCATATTTTCCTCATACGATATCGAAATCGAGTGATTAAAATTGCCTTGTAAACTATATTCATATAGGAATATACCATAAAAATATATTTTAAAAATATAGTCATTTAGGCCTCCAAAAACTCATTGTCCCAACTCTGTTCCTGAGCTGCCTATTAGACGCCCTGTCAATATTTTGGTTATCAATTTTTTGTTTCAAATCCAAATGGAGTGATTCAAATTGGGTTGGAAAGTAGACATCAAGGGCTACTTAGGATAGAAACAGGTTTTAAAAATGTAATCATTTAGGCCTCCAAAACCTTGCTGTCCCAACTCTGTTCCTGAGTTACCTACTAGACGCCCTGTCAATATTTTGGTTATAACTTTTTCGTTTCAAATCCAAATGGAGTGATTCAAATTGGGTTGGAAAGTAGACATCAAGGGCTACTTACGATAGAAATAGGTTTTAAAAATATTCACTTTTGGTCCCTCAAAACTGTAGAAAAAATAAATTAACTCAGAAACATATTGCAGAAAACACAGATACAAAACCAGACAAAACATTGGCGGAAAAGAGGCTTCAACCTCATGGAATTCTCGTCATTCTCACTTATTAAAAGAATTTAGTTTACAATTTAAATAGATGAGAGAAAATGTCTAAGATAGTCTGTGCTATCTTAGACTCCTTTGGTTGAGATAATTTCTCACCAAAAACCCACCAAGATAGGAGTTACTATACACACTCCAATATTTGAGGAACAACCCAAGAGTTAGGCACATATTCCTAACTTGGAATATTTAATTAATTAATTTATTATTTTGGATTTATTATTGTTATTTGAGAGAAGCTAACATTCCCCCCTTCAATGACAAATCCAAAATAAGAATGAGGAACCATTTTCCAAGTTCTCATGTTGATCCTCAAAAAACATTGCTTGAAAAACCGCCAAAGCTGGATGCTGAAAAACTGCAATCTGAAGAGACCATGAGTCAGTTGTATGTCTAATTCATCTTTGAATTTCGCTTGACAACTCCATCAAGTGCCAAGTTGCAAAAGTATCTATCTATCCTTTGCATGAAATCAGCATCCTTTGTCCATTGACAAAATTTGTTCAAAGCCCACTGGCTGATGATGTCAAAAACAACTCACTGTTTCTTTTGTTGTACTGAAAACTGTTCACTGCTTCTTTGCTGTCGAATGCCCACTGGAAAATTTGTTGATGCCCACTGGCTGCATTTTCTGGTTTTGTCGAGATTTTCAGTCTGACAACCACTGTCAATTTCATTGACATTTTCCCCCCTTTGTCAATTGAAAGGAGAGACACTTCTCTTGGAAAGTATTCCTGAACTCCCCCCTTTTAGGTGTAGGAGTTTTACACTGATGTACTCCCCCATTCAACTGCATGAGAGTACCATCATCTTTTCACTGTTGGCTGCACTATGTGTGATTGTATGCAATTGTAGAACTGAGACAATCGTTTAACTGTGGATGACCATTTCCAAGAGTCGATCCATTCATAATGTATCTTCAATCTTGCTGATTTTTGTTGGTTGCGACATTTTTCTGAGGAATGATTGGGCTTGCCATAATGGCGACAAGGATGGAGATCAAAACACTGATCTTCCATATGACCAGTTCTTTGACAATGAGAACATTTCAGTTGGACTTCAACTTCAGGTTGCGTGAAATTCTGTTTGTCTGCAACTTTGGGTTGTGTCCATTGCTGGTTGTCTACAACTTTCTCAGAATCTGCTGAGGTGATTTGTGCAAGAAATCCTACACTGAAAAACTTAATTGGCTTGGAATAATCTGGAATATGTAAATTGGTGTCATCAGTGACATATCCTAAGCCTCGTCGATTCTTGTTATTGTGAATTTCTTCCCATGGCTTGATGATGGGCTTGGAAGAAATTGGAACTGGAACAACTTCGACACTCGAAGCTGTTTGAATGAATGACTTATCATCTGGATGGTTCAAAAACTTGAAAGTATCTCGCTTGTCTTGCAATTCAATCCTTTGAAGTTGTGACTCGAGTTGAATAAATTCAATGGTTTCATGTGTTTGTTGTAGATGCCGTGAAAGATCAGCAAGAGTGTCTTTGCTAATGTGCACCATGTCTTCATCACTGGAGATGATCAAACTGTGAAGAATGTTTAACAACTGAATATGTTGCGCCATTTTAACTTGCGCTCTTAAATTAGGCTCTCTTGTTGTAGATGTTGTTCTTTGAACTGTTTCACTTGATTTTAGTACTTGAATGACAGGCTCGCTTGAATGGCACACTCGCTTGATTTTTTTGCTTATTGTGCTTGCTGAGAACACTTGCTAGAGTTGTAGAACTTTATTGCTTAAACTCTGGAATTCACGCTCGCTTGATGACGATCGCGTTTGTTTAAGCACTCACTTGACTTACTTGATGACTTCACGCTCACTTGAATGAATAGCCACGCTCGCTTGATGTCGATCTCAACTTGCTTGATTCATGTTAGAGTTGAACTTGTTTGATTGCATTGATAATTGTTGCAATGAACTTCACTTTGGCTCGCTTGAAGGTTTGAAATTTGTACTGAATTGATGCAAATTACTTGAATGAATAATCATGCTTGCTTGCAGGAGATGTAAACTTGTTGCTTGTTTGATTAAGAATTCGTGCACTCACTTGATTTTGCGTAAAGGAAGGGTGTCGAACACTATCGACAATGCACCCAAGAAAGCTTACAATGATTTGAATGATTCACTTGTTCTCTTAAAAATTCATTAACAATGAATTTTTAATGATTCACTTAAAACAATGAATTTGATTACAAGTTCTGAAATGGATTTGCAAGAACGCTGATGTAGACTTTGCTTTGAAATGCATTAACTTGACTAAGTGAATTTGATTGTTGATGTAGACAATCTTTGATTATATTTTGTAGTGGCGTAAATGCATGTGTTGATCTTGCAGCTATTTCATTACATGTGTTGTGCTTGCTGATATTGAACTTTATGTATGCGATATTAAATGAAATTATTGATGTGTCACAACTAGACACAAATAAAAAAGCAACAACATGAAGCCAGAAAAAACATGTGCCAACACAAACACACATGGTGTACCTAAGATCCCCTTATTCAATTTCGGATGGATCTAGGACACAATCATCAAAAAATGATATCTTTATTAATTATTGAGTACATAAGAAATCTCCACCTTCAAGTAATGAATATGCCAAGCTCACAACCCTTGGAAGCAATTTGTTTTCAAAATCTGGATATTCACCGACTCAATCTCTCTCAAAGTAAACCAATACTTTGAATTACAATAAGAAATTTCTCTAAAAAATTCCACAGATCACTCCAAATACAAAACACGTATCCCTCCAAATTTACAATAAATCACCTTATCTCTCCACAAAATCACTTCAAAAACTTTCAACTTTTAAACTTATCACTCCAAAAAAAAAGCACACTATCTCTCCAAAGTAAATGAAGTCTACTCCTTTTAACAGAAGTACCTTCAAAATTTTCCAAACCCTTTATAATACAACAAAAAAAAAACTTTTTAATCCTCCCTTTTCATTTTTTGTTAAAAAAAACATTAAAAGGTCTAGAAAATCACTTTCAAAAAAGTGATTTATGGTTTGAAATTTTAAATCACACTTAAAAAAAAATCGTTGTAGAGACCGTTTGGGGAGATCGGCCCTTCAAGGGAACCAACAATCTTTACTGCAGAGCAAGTTCTCGCATGTAAAGACTATTTGACGAGATCGATCCTTCAAATAAAATGCCAGGGTCTACTACAGGCAAAGTTGTCGAATGCAAAGTACTCATGACAAAAAAAAGCACTTACTCCAGTCACTATCTCTCCTCCCTTCACTCACTTTATTTTATTTACAATGCATAGCTTAAACCTTTACATCCATTTTACCAAACTTGTAAAGGCTACAAAAATCAAGTCACTTATCTATCCTTACAAATAAAAAGTGAGCAATGCATGCAAGTAAAAAAATTGACCTTTTCAATGGTGAGAATGCTCGGCATTGTGAGCTTATTCTGACTCAATCGAAACACCTCCAAGCCCAACACAACAACTCCATTGTGGCCGCTCACTAGTTACAAGCTAAGTGATTGACTCTTGGACTTACTTGTTTGCAGGCTTCTTTGAAAATTAGGAAGATTTGAATGGGCACCAATCTTGTCTGTTCTAGACGGAATAAAAACTTATTAAAATGCAAAATATGCATTCAATCAGTGTTTGCCATATGTTAAAAAGAAAATATCTGTGAAAAATGCAAAGGAGGCATTCACTCAAGGTTTGTAGGAACCGCCAAAATTTCAGCCGTCGACTATAAGTTTTTCAACGTTGACTCTAGCAGCGCAGAAAAATTCGAAGTTGAGTTTGAATGAGTTTGAAATCAAGTTAATGAGTTTTTAAGAATGACAACATTGAATCTGGTTGCTATAACCTAGACTGTCCAATATTTATGAAGACTTTAAATAGTATCAAGTACACTACTGGAACTATTTTGTCAGACATATCAGTGCCCAGAGGCCAGCAGATTACATTTGCTGCAAAGCTAAGTAGGTAAATTATGTTGGATTCTGCCACGAACTCAGCACGATCGTAGATCTCTAAGCAAATGATATTTTTATGGTTCCACTTCTCCGATAACAGTGAGAAAACTCTCTATTTACCAGATGCAAATAAACAACTAGGTAACATATTCAATTGAAGTTAATTACCCTTCTAATAGTGTAACAGCTGTTGTTCAAATGTCCAGACTCTATTTCTCAACCCACCTGACAAATTTAGTTGTGTTGCTGTCGAAGGAGCTGGTGCAGTGTGTTGGCGGGTTCTGTCCTGGAAGAAGTCTAGAATAGTCGGCTCCAGATCTTCCCATCACCGCTGCTCATCCAAGCTCTACGAGAGAAATCTTCCCGTCACATCGAAATATTATTGTTCACATTCCCAGTTCTGTGTTATACGCTGGCTCCATACATAAAGAAACTCAGCATTGTACACTCTCAGTGCACCTTGTCAACGACTCTGCAATCACTGCTCAAATCACAGTTATGTATTTTTGATTGTTGTGGTTAATTACCCATAAAATTCCCATGCATAATGTGCCTTTCTCTCCTTCAGCGTCACAAAAATCCTTGGCGTGACTCATGAGTGCACGTGTAGCCTAATCACTGCGCTATGCAGATCCTTTCCATTGATCCATTATCTCCACATGCCGTTTCACATACAAAAAAATCTTTGCCATGCTCTTTCAGCCGGAAGCCAAATATACCAATCCCTCTCTTCTCCTCGATGGCTCACAACCAATGGCAGCCTCCTCGACAATTGAGAAATGGATAAAATCTAATCACATGTCTGTTGCAGTCTCTTTAGCAAAAATAGGAAAGACAAGCCAACTTCTTCCAAACGCAGTACACATTGTGCTATAAATACAACAACCTCTGCTAATTTGGCACTGATGTACTTATTACTGCATATGAACCTTTATTTATCAGTGCACTGAGTGAGAGTGTTGCAACTGTTGGACCAGGAGCTCCAGTTTTTGCTACAACAATTGATTGCATGCCTATTGTGGATGCCTTCAAATTGCGCCTTGCGATATTCAAAATTCACAATAATATAATCCACTCATTGCATTATAATTATGGTTGCAGTTCAAGAGAAATAAGAAATCTCCACTAGTTAGGTAATTGTTAGTGTATTAATAAAAACAAACAATAACAACCGACTGCGCAAAACAGAAAGAACGCCTATCACAACTTGCATTCTGATGCAAATCGGATTTTTCCAAAAACTTCAGAAATATGCAGATTGCTTGTGGGGGTGAATCCTCTTAATGCAGATCGCCAAAGACTTTTTCTTATATTCTTCTTTTAATGCAGATCGCTTGCTGTGCTAATCTCAAACATCGGGGTTGTTTCTGACACTGCCGGTGGTGGCTTAGGCGCAAATTCAAAATGAAATCAACTCTTGCTTTTGCAGTCCAGCTCTCGCCATGTCAAAGGATGGGCATACCCTGTTCTAATACACCCTCGCCAAACGAATACCAAATTAAAAACACAATATACTCTCGCCCATATGGCTTTGATATCACATGTAGAAAAAATAAATTAACTCAGCAACAGATTGCAGAAAACACAGATACAGAACCAAACAAAACATTGGCAGAAAAGAGGCTTCAACCTCATGGCATTCTCGTCATTCTCACTTATTAAAATAATTTAGTTTAAAATTTAAATAGATGAGAGAAAATGTCTAAGACAGTCTGTGCTATCTTAGACTCCTTTGGTTGAGATAATTTCTCACCAAAAACCCACCAAGATAGGAGTTACTAAACAAAATCCAATATTTGAGGAACAACCCAAGAGTTAGGCACATATTCCTAACTTGGAATATTTAATTAATTAATTTATTATTTTGGATTTATTATTGTTATTTGAGAGAGGCTAACAAAAACATGACTGTCCCGACTCTGATTTCAGAAATTTCATCAAACTCGCAAGTCAAAAAAATATGATATTCAAGAAATTTTTCCATATTAGTGATAAAAATGAATATAAGTGTTTGTAGAACTGTTGTTTTCAATATAATACATCTAAATACACAAATAAATTAAAATATTTATCACCGATGTTGATTTTCACAGCGTGTTGCAACAAAAACATTTTTTTTTTTTTTTTACATAATAATAAAAATGTATTTATTCATGTCCTTATTTATTTATTTTCTACACTAACCTACTCTTCTTTGAAAATTGAATATTCTTACGTATAAGAGTACTTCCAGTGGAACCATTTTCGAAATAAGGCCTCTATTATGTACATACCCAAATTTGAAAAATGCATGTTAATAAATAGTAGGGTATGAGAAGCCAACTTCCCTTGAAAAGATGGTGCCAAAAATTGTTGAAGTATGGAGTGATGCTGCAAACAAATGGAATGAAACCAATCTTCAATGTATCCCTTACTTTCTTGATTTCCCATAGCCGTCATATCATGAAGTTCTTGAGTGTTGAAAACGGATTGTTGATGCAGGCTAGAAGAAACCTCATTTTCTTTCATAACCTCTACAATTTTTGGATTTGATACACTCTGAATCTCAGTATAAGTTTTCCTCAATGGTGCATGTGAGATAGAATGGGTGGGAAGGGTGGGTAATTTTTTTAGTTCAACACTGTAAGCATGTTGTACTGGTTTATTATGGTGAGGGTGTGGAATGAGTTGAGCAGGAAATTGTGTAGGGAATGGAGCATTTTGATGATGTAGTTGATTGGGTTGAATGGATGATTTTGATAGGCAAGCAAGATGTTGTGGAAGAGCTGGAAGATGTGTTTGTGCTACAAGATGAGGGAGAGTAGTCATGCAATCATAAGATGAACCGTGCCAAACTTGTAGACAAGATTGGTGGTGGTTATATTGAGATTGGCATGGTTGCCCTAACATATGAGTATTCCATAATGGATTATGCAAGTAAGAGAATGGAGAGGAAGTGTTTTGAACCATACCTATATGCCACGATTTCCATGGTTTTGACATTGTTGCAGCTTCCCCATCTCTTTGATATGCTACTTCCATCCTAGATAAGGAAGAGTGAGTATCTATGGGATGCTCCTTTTGGCAATGAGGGCAAAACACTTCATCAAATTCTTGATTTTTCTGAACCTGTAAAACATTCAATTGTGAATTTAGAGAGTTAATAAAATCATATTTAAAATTTTCAAATAAAACATGGATTTCAGCTCTTATGTCTCTTGTTCTTGTAGTAAATTTGGAAAAGAAAGAAGAAACTTCTCTAAAATTCTTACCAGCCTTGTAAATTCTTCTTGAATACCTTATGCACAATTCACAAACATCATCATATGATCACTGAAAAACATCACATTTTCCTATCATATTTAAGAGTTCTAAAAATTCATCTTTGATTTCTTTAAGAAGGAGTGTTTTCAATATCTCTTTTTCCAAATGCTTATGCTTTGATTTTTGAAGGTTATATTGTAATCGCTCTACATAGTCCTCCAAGCTTTCATCTTCCCCTTGTATCATACCGAAAATATCTTCATTGGATTTGCAGTAGTCTTGGTACTTCTTCAAGAATATGTTCTTCATGTTCTCCCATGTTTGGATGCAGTTCCCACCTAGGCTCATGAACCATCAGAGAGCTGC
Organism: Pinus albicaulis; assembly: GCA_034641835.2. NCBI lineage: Eukaryota > Viridiplantae > Streptophyta > Pinopsida > Pinales > Pinaceae > Pinus > Pinus albicaulis. Next base: position 951,973,618 of record CM076584.1, on the reverse strand, counting down.
TCCTTTTAGAGTAAGAGGAAACAATTTCAACCTTCTATCATTAGTACAATAATCATATCCTCTACAAAGTATTTCAAACTCAAATAAGAATATATCTGGATCTTCATTTGTCAAACCATGAAAATTTGGTAGAGATGATGGAGGAATTATGTGCATTTGTGTCACTCCTCCTAGATCTTTGATAGGGAATTCAAAAGTTGCAATGTGAGCCATTTCTTACCATAATAGAAGATGTTATTCATGTGTTTCTTTGAGGATCCTCCTTCAAATGTTCCTGTCAATTGGTTAGTGAAATGGGTGGTGCTTACATCACCACTCGAATGGAATTACGAGATTTTTTTCAAAAATTATACCTCTAAAATTCCTACTTTAATTCCTATGCAATTTTACTGAAAAGCCAGCGGAGGAGCAAGCACTTTACTTGCTCGTTACGCAGGTTCTTACCTTCCGTTTTTAATACCCAATTCTTTCCCAACAATAAATATCAACATACATCACTCTCTGTGAAATGACAACACTCTCCCCGGCAACCACACCAAAATGTTGGGTGCTAAAAGGTGTCTTTTAAAACTCATAATTGCCTCACATTAATTATCAACCAGGGTAAGTCCTTTTATTTTAAGAGTGTACACAATATGTGCAAGCTATAACCTAGAGAGTAATGTTTCCTAAATTGTAGTATCAATCTTGACACAAGAATAAATGGAAGCATCTAACAAACTCCAATTGAAATTATTAAAGGGAATATCAAAGTTCAATCTTCTATTGAAATCAAATCTTTAACAATCCAAAGAATGGCATCATCAGCTGGGAGCATAGTAACAATAACTCACACCTACTTATTTGATTCAATTCTAAATTATATTAACTTTCTGCAAAGAAATTAAGACAGAAACAATGTGTGTCTGGAAGATGTGTCTATGCTACAAGATAAAGGAGAGTAGTCATATTCCATATATGCACAACTTCCGTATATGTGCAACTTATATATATGTGTATATTCTGTATATGCACATATTTTCCGTATATGTGCATATACTAAATATATGCACATATACGGAAGTTGCGCATATACGAAAGATATGCACATTTACAAAACTTGCGCATATACAAAATATATATGTATATACGGAAGTTGCACATATATGGAAGTTGTGCATATACAAAATATATGCGCATATACATAAGCTATGCATATATGCACATGTCTTCCATATTTGCATAACTTTCGTATATGTGCATGTCTTCTGTCTATGTGCTTCTTTTGTATATGTAATTATTTATTATAGGTACAGAAGATATGCGCATATACGGATGTTGCACATATACAAAATATATGCGCATATACGGAAAATTATGCGCATATACAAAAGATATGCAAATATACGAAAGATATGCACATATACAAAATATTTACGCATATACGGAAGTTGTGCATAACTTCCGTAACATGCATACACAAGTCTCTATATATGCACAACTTCGGTACATGTGTAACTTATGTATATGTGTATCTTTTGTATATGCACATATCTTTCGTATATGCACATATATAGAAGAAGTGCATATACGAAAGATATGCACATTTACAAAACTTGCGCATATACAGAAGATATATATATATATACAGAAGTTGTGCATATCAAAGATATGTGCATATAAGAAAGTTGTGCATATATAAAATATATGTGTATATACATAAACTATGCATATATGGAAGATATGTGATACAAAATATGCAAATATATAGAATTTGTGCAACTTTTGTACTTGCACATCTTTCGTACATGTACAACTTCTATATATCCACATATCTTCCTTATGTGCGCATATCTTCCATAATATGCAAATATCTTTTGTATACGTACATACTCATATGCGCATATACAGATGTTGCGCATATACTGAATATTTGTGCATATACAGAAGATATGCGCATATACGGAAGTTGTGCATAACTTCTGTAATATGAATACACAACTTCCGTATATGCACTGTAACTTTCGTATATGTATATCTTTTGTATTTGCACATATCTTTCGTATATGCACAACTTCCATATATGTGTATCTTCTGTATTTGCACATATCTTCCATATATGCACATATACAGAAGTTGCGCATATACGAAAGATATGCACATTTACAAAACTTGCGCATATACAAAAGATATATGTATATACGGAAGTTGTGCATATACAGAATATAGCTATGCATATATGCATGTCTTCCATATTTGCATAACTTTCGTATATTTGCATGTCTTTTGTTTATGTGCTTCTTCTGTATATGTAATTTTTTATTATAGGCACAAAAGATATGTGCATATACGAATGTTGCACATATACGGAAAATATGTGGATATACAGAAAATTATGTGCATATACGGAAGTTGCGCATATACGAAAGACATGCGCATATACGAAATATTTATGCATATACAGAAGTTGTGCATAACTTCCATAATATGCATACACAAGTCTCTATATATATGAAACTTTTGTATATGCACAACTTCGGTACATGTGCAACTTATGTATATGTGATTTTTTGTATATGCACATATCTTTCAGTATATGCGCATATACTGAATATATGCACATATATAGAATAAGCGCATATACGAAAGATATGCACATTTACAAAAATTATGCATATACAAAAGATATATGTATATACGGAAGTTGCGCATATAAGGAAGTTGTACATATACATAAGTTATGCATATATGGAAAATATGTGATACAAAATATGAAAATATATAGAATTTGTGCAACTTCCGTACTTGCACATCTTTCGTACATGTACAACTTCTATATATCTGCATATCTTCCTTATGTGCGCATATCTTCCATAATATGCAAATATCTTTTGTATATACACATACTCATATGTGCATATACGAATGTTGCACATATACAGAAGATTTGCACATATACGGAAGTTGTGCATAACTTCTGTAATATGCATACACAAGTCTCTATATATATGCAACTTCCGTATATGCACAACTTCCGTATATGTGCAACCTATGTATATGTGTATCTTCTATATATGCGCATATACTAAATATATGCACATATACAAAAGTTGTGCATATACAAAATTTATGCACATTTATGAAACTTGCGCATATACAAAAGATATATGTATATACGGAAATTGCACATATAAGGAATTTGTGTATATACATAATATATGCGCATATACATAAGCTATGCATATATGCAAATGTCTTCCATATTTGCATAATTTTCTTATATGTGCATATCTTTCGTCTATGTGCTTTTTCTGTATATGTAATTCTTTATTATAGGCACAGAAGATATGCGCATATACGGATGTTGCGTATATACGGAATATATGCGCATATATGGAAGATATGTGCATATACGAAATATTTACGCATATACGGAAATTGTGCATAACTTCCGTAATATGCATACAAAAGTCTCTATATATGTGCAACTTCTATATATGCACAACTTCTGTACATGTGCAACTTATGTATATGTGTCTCTTTTGTATATGCACATATCTTCTGTATATGCGCATACACTGAATATATGCACATATATAGAAGAAGTGCATATACGAAATATATGCACATTTACAAAACTTGCACATATATAGAAGATATGCGCATATATGGAAGATATGTGCATATACGGAAGTTGCGCATATACAGAAGTTATGTGCATATACGGAAGTTGCATATATATAAGATATGCAGATATACAGAAGCTATGTGCATATACAAAAGTTACGCATATATGGAAGATATGTGCATATACAGAAGATATGCACATTTACAAAGAAGTGCATATACAGAATATATGCACATTTACAAAACTTGCACATATACAGAAGATATGCACATATACGGAAGTTGTGCATGTACAGAAATTACGCATATACAAAAGATATGTGTATATATGAAATTTGCGCATATACAAAAGATATGCACATATACGAAAGATATGTGCATATACAGAAGTTACGCATATACGAAAGTTGCGCATATACAGAAGATATGCACATATACGGAAGTTGTGTTTTAACTTCTGTAATATGTATACACAAGTCTCTATATAGGCGCAACTTCCGTATATGCACAACTTCTGTATATGTGCAACATATGTATATGTGTATCTTCTGTATATACACATATCTTCTGTATATGTGCATATACTGAAACTATGCACATATATGGAAGAAGTGCATATATGAAATATATGTACATTTACAAAACATGCGCATATACAAAATATATACACATATACGGAAGATAGACGAATATACGGAAATTGCACATATATGAAAGATATGTGCATATAAGGAAGTTTCACATCTAAAGAAGCTATGCATATATGGAATATATGTGATACAAAATATGCATATATACGAAAGTTGTGCATATATGTAAGATATGGGCATATACAGAAGATATGTGCATCTACGGAAGTTGCGCATAAACCAAAGATATGTGCATATGCAGAAGAAATTCACATCTATAAAGACTTACATATGCGTATTACGAAAGATGCACAAAACTTTCATATATGTTCAACTCTTGTATATGTGCATATACAGAAGATATGCACAACTTACATATATACACAACTTCCATATATCTGCATATATAGAAGTTGTGCACAACTTTAACCTCCTTATATACTTAACTTCGGTAAGCATATAATATAATATTCATAAAGTATAACATCAAATTGACATCATGAATTCAAAATTCAATGAAGATGTTGTCATAAATACAAGTTGAGATTCATGTATTTGTATTCCAAATTGGTCCAACTATACGTTTTTATTTTTTGCAAAATGGAACTTCATTTCCAACATAAATAATGGAATCTCATGCCCATAAATGACATAATTGAAAAATGGCATCATGATTTATCTAGAATATGGGTCTATAAGTCACTCTCGCTCCTCTTGGCAGTCCCAAGTGTATTTCTAAATTGATATTGTTGTAAAAATTACATTAATCAATTAGTTGTAAAAACAAAATGCATAAGATTAATTTCATGTACATGATACATTTACATCAATATCATGTACATAATATATGCTCTCTTCCAGGGAAAATTTTAAAAATGAAAATTTATCTTAAAGTTTAGAATCATTGACGAATCTTCCTAGTTCCTAATATGCAAACTATAAAATGATAGGTTATATATTTGTAAAAGTATTGAAATTTCTTATTATTTTATGTTGTACAAAGAAAATATTGACGATTTTTAGTGTAAAAATAAAATCATAAATTTCAGGTGAATCGTTTTTTAGAAAATATGGAAATTAGTGATTTTTTTTTTAAACATGGAAAATTAGCCCACTTGCTAATATTAGCCCCTAAATTTTTCCATGTTCACTATGTAGAAATTATACAAACATATGTATCTAAATGGATTCAATCCAATATAACAATGTACTAAATCTAGATACTGAATCCTTCTACAAATCAATTGCGGAAATTAAACACAATCGCTAATCACATGAAGCAAAGAAAGAATCAAATCAAACCACAACCCAAATAATTTCCCAAGGAAATATTGTTGCTCAAAACCCATCTATCTTCACTAGTACAAAATGGCTAATTTGTTACTAAAAAAACGACTAAAATTCGCATATAAACGACTATTTTTCGATCGGTGACCAATAGTAGCTAATTTACAGTATCTTATAACGCGACCAACTTTTGGTCGTTTTTAGCTTAGTCATTAATTGGTTATCTCAATTTTGTTATCTAGTTGTATATTTGGTCATTGATTTGGTCATTGATTTAGTCATTGATTTGGTCACTAATTTAGTCATTCATTTGGTCTTTCATTTCGTCACTGATTTAGTCATTCATTTAGTCATTCATTTGGTCTTTCATTTTGTCATTGATTTAGTCATTCATTTGGTCACTGATTTAGTCATTCATTTAGTCATTGATTTGATCTTTGATTTGGTCATTAAATGTCACAATTAATGACCAAATACACAACAAAATATATTACTATATGATCACCCAAGAAATCCAATTAATGACTAAAGAACTATGACCAACATGTTGGTCGTGTTATAAGATACTGTAAATTAGCTACTAATAGTCATATATATGCAAATTTTAGTCATTGTTTGAAACTAGTTAATGACCGAAGAAATGTGACTAAATTTTAGTTGTGTTATAAGATACTGTAAATTAGCTACTAATAGTCGTATATATGCAAAATTTAGTCATCATTTGTAGTCACAAATTTATCATTTGCAATAGCCATTTATTCATTATATAAACGACTAATTTAGTAGTTTATATGCATTTCATTAATAATCATTCTAAAAACACAAAGTCGCATATTTTAATTACAATACTAAACAACATCAAGTGCAACTATAAATAATTTCAACCACATAAATTATATTATATGAAATGTTAACATATTACAATATGAGTTTCCAACTTTATATTAGTTGGACTACAATTTACACATGAAATGATGTTTCATCACTTCAAAACATTATCGTTGTGTTGTCAAGGCATTACAGATGAATTCACCAACTCTAAAGACTTGATCATCAGTCTTTATATGTGTGTCTTATGCGAGATATTGGTTCTAAGGGTATCACCAAACCAGTTCTCCTCTCTTTTTGCATTTGTCGCTCCAATGTTTTTGCTCTTCTCTTTTTTCAATTCATGCTTCTTACCATCAATACTAATTTCATTTTCTGAAAACAAAAGAAAATATAATGCACTGTAAGAAATGAAAAACAATGAACACTAGAATATAATATAAATTAGACTATAAATAGTTTATACAACATATACCTTAACATCAACAATGTCAAAGCAATTTTCCTTTAACATCAATTTCTGCAAAATAAATGTCACGTTATTATTTCCCATCTCTCAACATGCTACATACGATAAATTGAAAATCACATAAAACCAAGAGCAAACCCTTTTCTAATCAAAATAAACAAACAAACAATGCCTCTAATAAAACTTCATTATAATATTAGCAAATGAAAAAAGAGCTAGTGGACCATTTGTGTTGTTTGACTTTGCCTATTTTTGTTATAAAGTGCTCAAGCTTCAGGAACCAACAAATGTGAGCACGAGCTAAAAACTAACCAACCATTCACTAGTCAACATGAGAGATCACAAATAAACCACAAAATTGATCAGGTATTAAAATTGTGAGCAGACTACCTTGAAATTTTCTTCTTGAGAAATACCTCAAAATCCCCTCGTTTCTAATAAGCTTCCTGGCTATGTACCTCCATCCTTGATTTCCTTTGTTATATCTTGAATAAAGAATATCCCTTCAACAACCAATTTTGCGAGAATCCTACCAAGTAACTCAAGAGCCTTGTGCGCATCAATAGTAGCATCCTCCAATGAAAATAGTACAATCTCCAACCTAGAAACATCAAAATTATATATAGTTATAATGTTGAAGAGTGTAACTAGGTAGGTCTTCCTTGTAATGACTATGTAACTAGCATTTGCACCGAGAGGTGCAAAGTAACGCCGGGGAGTGGGGAAAATAATAATTAAGTGAAATATATGGAAATTTTAGTTCATATATATCTTTCAAAGAATGTAATAGGAAGTTAAAATTTAAAAGAAAGTTACACTAACATAAAGGAACACTAATATATTGTCCCAGAATAATGGCATAGTAATGATGGTATCAAAGATCCTTCAATAGTCGCTCCAAGGAGATTGCTCTAGCTTTTCAAATGATTCAAATAACTGTTGAAACTAAATATTCAAACCTGCTCTAAATCCATCATCAAAAGGTTTTCAATGTGCTAGAAAGGGGTATTTAAAGGTTTTTTTAAAAAAACTTTAAATTGCTGCTACAAGACTGTTTTAAAGCTGGTCCAAAATTGCCTTCTAACAACTTTAAAAGATGTCATACAAACACCTTCAATAAACTGCTATACAAAAACACTCTATGAAGTAATCCATATAGAGAACACACCAATAGCCCAAAAGAGGGAAATGAAAAGTTTATCTGCAGTTACATTTTACTCTAAAAAATATTCATATCAAAATCTGTTAACATCAAACCAAAATTTTGTAATTTGGTTTATCCTAGTCCAAGACTCAACTACCCAAATTTCAGCAAACTTGACATGAAGAAGACTCTGATTACCTGGAACACTATAAGACAAGATGGTCAATAATGTCATGAGTTATAGCAAGCACCTACAATTGTTTCAGCATGTATTATCTTTTTAACTGATCCATCATCTTGAATTTGTCTAGCATTCTCTCAATCATCAAAATCAGCATTGTCAAGCTTTAAAAATATAGCATTCACTCCAATCTAGAAACAAAAATATGCATTCACAACTCAACTTACCCAGTATTTTGCTGGCCTCATTCTTAAGTTGTAATTAAGTCGATGCCATACTCATGCAGTAAGCTCCCGCGTCATGGACCACCATTCCTGCCCACTGAAAGAGGATGGCCACTCAAAGTTAAGCCACTAGTGTATGCCTTCAAAGAAGCATCACAAAATAATTCTAGAAACAATTCAATATCATATTAGAAAATCAATTCCTTCTCATCATGCAAGTATATTAGGTGTGATAATTATTGTCCTGTAACTAACCACCATTTCTGGAGTTGGAAGTTCCCTGTCCTTTCCTCAATGTGTTGTGTATCAAGAAGAATATCAGTTAGAAACATCTCAAAATCTTAAAATCATTTTATGATTCATATCACAACTTTCAGACTGTGTGCCTGTCATGAGAAAGAATGGTCTATTTAGTATCTGGGAATCTCAATACCAGTAATATTTCCTGTCAACAAGGAGACTACAAAAGTAGGAAAAATTATCCCTTCTATATTCATTTGGAAATGATCATCGCTCTGCCATGCTGCCATCAATTACAATGAAGTTCTTGTTACCATTTGTCTTGACTCCAACAACTCGACTCACAAGAACACCAGAGTTTGCAACAAGAGATCTCCCAGGCTCAATAATGAGTGTAAGATTTCCAGATAATACCAGCTCTCTTACCTGAAGAAACAACCAATGGTGCAAATATACATCTTTAAAGTGTCTATATATATTCTCAAAATAGCTGTAACAAGGCCAACAAAGTAAACCTGGTCCAAAACTGCCTTCTAACAACTTTAAAAAATGTCATACAAACACGTTCAATAAACTGCTATACAAAAACACTCTATGAAGCAATCCATACAGAGAACACACCAATAGCCTAGAAGAGGGAAATGAAAAGTTTATCTACAGTTACATTTTACTCTAAAAAATATTCATATCAAAATCTGTTAACGTCAAACCAAAATTTTGTAATTTTCAAGATCCTAAGTTCAACACCAACTACCCAACAACCTAGCAAACTTGACAAGAAGACCCTGACTATTCTTGTACGCTATAAGACAAGATGGTCAACAATGTCATGAGTTATAGCAAGCACCTACAATTGTTTCAGCATGTCTTATCTTTTTAACTGATCCATCATCTTGAATTTGTCTAGCATTCTCTCATTCATCAAAATCAACATTGTCAAGCTTCAAAAATATAGCATTCACTCCAATCTAGAAACAAAAATATGCATTCACAACTCAACTTACCCAGTATTCTGCTGGCCTCATTCTTAAGTTGTAAGTTGATTCCATACTCATGCAGTAAGCTCCCGCGTCATGGACCACCTTAAATTCAGAGAGATTTTGTGTCATGGGCCACCTTAAGTCATGGACCACCTTAATGCAGATTTTGTGTGCAGCTTGTGTAATGGAGATTTTGTGTGCAGCTTGTGTAATGGGTTTATGAACGACTATTATTACCTTAGACAATAGGTACAAGAATTTCCTTTAGAAGGTTCTGAATGGTTTTGAAATTGAAATCCATTTTTGATGGAGAGTGTGAAAACCCAAATAGAAGAGTGAGTGGTCAAAGGCCTGCCTCGAAATTCAAGTGATTCAATTCTGAAAATATGGCGTTTTCATATCAGCTATTGATGAATGTGAATTTAGGGCGTAAATGCATTGAAGATGGATTTATCGTTCTGGTTATTAAATGAGGTTCCTTTCGTGGCTACAGTGGAACATTTTGATACATCGAACTGCAGAGTCGATATGTGGAATGTTTAATTGAATGTGCCTAGAACATGGATCGAATCATTGTGAGACATTAGCATAGGTTCGTATTGCTCTGCGTTGAGCAACGATTCAAGACCAAAGGAGAATGCTGATAATGTGTGTGCCTAGAAAATAAGTTATGAACAGTCTGTGGTCAAATTCTGGAGGAGAAATCGCTAGAAATAGGAATGCGTTTTGGATGAGTTAGAGTGACCACCGGTCAAGTTATTGGTGAATGCGAAGATTGGATTATTGTCTCCAGTTTTGACTGAGATTGCTAGGAGTGATGATGTGCTTCAAGACGGAATCGCTGAAGTAACTGGTTTTTTCAGAAATTAGTAGATGCAAATATTTGAATCATCGTCTTCAAGATTCAAGCAAACCTTGAAATCGTTGGTATGTGAGATCATTTCTAAAGGTAATTAGAAACCTGTTTGATTTCTTAATTAAAGACAGAGATCTGGTACGAGGTTGATTGGGCGTGTTTGGTCAAATTGTGATTTAGTGTAAATCATTCTAATATTGTATTTTTAATTGTTGAAGATTGTGGTATGAGACTTGTTGGAACAGGAATACCGATATTACCACCAGAGAAGGATCCACAGGATGTGGTTTTAGTTAACCAGTTCGCCCGGTTCGATGTGAAGAATGATGGGATGGGTTGTTGATTTGTCAAAGAGGGTTGAGCTTGATTAATTGATGGAACAGAGTCAAACTCTTGTTATTGAAATAGAGTATTAGTTGAAATAAGAGTAATGTTGCAGAAACAGAGTATTAGTTGAAATAAGAGTCATGTTGCAGATCCAAATCGATGAGGGATTACAGAGAAACGATGAAGAGTGGTTTTGGCATTGACTTACATAGTCCCAACAACTAGAGAAGCGTTGGAGCAATTAGTGCATTGTAAGCAGAGATCGGTAGCTCTTCAGGAAGTTCCGGTAACTATTCTTTGTAACCTGTAATAAATTTATTCGATAAAGTCCGGTTTCTGAAGTTGTATGAATCTATGGATATGTTGAAAGGAGCCTATAAATAGATGGTTTAATTAAACTGATGAATGAGTGATTAAGCAAAGGTGAATGAGTTTTAAAGAACCGTGTAAGAAAGTTTCATTTAGCTATTACAGGAAGAGGAACTTCCCACAACCAGAGTGTGAAGTGTGAGGTTTATGATTGTGAGAATAGCTAGTAGCGTTAATAGCCTACCTCCATCAAATCTCTATGGAAAAAAAAGTAAATGAATGAACAAAATGAAATGCAGTATACAAATTAGGTTATGGATATAATTATTTAGAATCATTCAGGACTTCTAAGATAAACATACCTTTAGAGTTATCTAATTAATTTATCAAAATTTAGATTAACTACATTTTAAATATTACTTTTAACTAACTAATTTAGTGAAAAAATGACAAGAAATGGATTAACTTTTTGAGATTAGTTGTTTTATGTAGAATAATCATTTCACTTACCTTAATCAAATTAGTTTATTCTTCATCTTCTCTCCTCCAACATTCCATCTTATCTCCTTAATTTCTCCCCCACCAACATGCCATCTCATCTCTGAAATATCTGCAAAACAAAGATCGAAGAATAATTAAGCTATGCCATCATTTTGATTAATATAATTGATTTAAATAACCCAAACAAACCAATTTATAATAAAATTAGAGTGCTTTTATCTTGAAACAAAAATATTCAATATCTTATCTTCTTTCTCAATGTTGAACTTTCCTTTCTAACCTATTGTAAATCAAAATTTATTTCAAAATACTAACTAAACCAAAATCAAAGGCCTAAACTACTTTAAAAAAAAATCTAAATGACTTTTCCATAGAATAGAATAACCAATAGATTGAAATGTTCTTGAGACCGCAAATAAGTTTTCCATAAAATAACCAATAAATTGAAAAAGTCTTGATTTAAGTAAGGTGGTCCATGACTTAAGGTGATCTCATAAACCCATTACACAAGCTGCACACAAAATCTGCATGACCTTAAATCTCTCCCGCGTCATGGACCACCTTAAGTTGATTGCTTCTTAAATTCAACAGATTTTTGCTTGCAAGCTCTAACAAGATGACAAAAGCATCGTGCCACTCCATCTTTCGCACATAAATCCAAATATCCAATAATGCATCCACTGATATCTTTCTATCCTCTGGAAATGACCCCAAGTCTAAGAAGCACTCCCGTGCTTCCTCATCCAGGGCATCAATACTGGTCTCCAAGCATCTAAGCCCTTCTTTGTGATAATCTGATATTGATTCCCCTTTTAAGAGTTTGTTCTTGGCACCCTCCCAGGCTAGATGAGGCTGACCATACAAAGAGCTTCCGATCACCTTCAGAGCAAGCGACAGACCTTTACATTCCGCTTGCACCTGTGATTCATACATTAGCAACACTAGTGAAAATTCTGTAGGTGGAAACCAATCAAATACCAAAAACAAAAAGTTGTTGAAAGCATGAATAGTTGCCTGATAAGTATAAAGTTCACTCATAGGTTTTTGTTTGATTGTTTATGAAGATGAATATACATATGGCTAGAATCTATTTTAATGGATTACCGATACCATTGTTAAGAGCATAGTAAGTACTAATATGGAATTATGTAAGTCTAACATTATGGAATTATGTAAGTTAAATTCAAAGACAAACATGAACCAAGTGACTCAGATTCTATCTACACAAAAATATTGTAAGAAACAGAGCAATGAAAGAAGTGCATTTCTTCAAGTTTCAATAGACCTTGGATATTCCTCACTTGGAACTTTAGGACTATATTATCGAGGAGTGGATCTTTGGAGGCCATGTCTTGCTTGGTCAATTGAAGAACCTAACAGACTCTTGAAAGAAAATGATTTTTACTTTTGAATACCAACCACACCATTACTCGGTTCTTGTAATCACCCAATTCTTCTTATAAAGATACAAGGCAATTCCATCTTTCCTAGCATATGCTAAATTTATTGAATGATCAAGAAATGTTTGACTTATGAAATCTGACATTCCAATAATAATGGATCAGTTTACCCGGATTTTAGGAAATGGTAAAATATTAATATTTGGAAGTATAACATCATGGGTCACCAGCTGCTTAACTCTCAGGGATCTCACTCCTTTAAAGATATGATTGGACAACAAGGAGAAAATTCCCTCCATTTCTTCATGGGACAGAGCTTTAGGATTATTGAGAGGGTCGGATTTTGGGGCTCCACCTTCAGACTTGTTCCATTTGGTGGCCTCAATGGAACAAAAATTGCATGGTTGTGCCCTTAAGAACCTATAGGAATCAGACTGTAGCGGGTGGGGTTTAGCTGAGTATCCAGTTAAGCAGAGCTATGCCCAACAACTTTCTTGCTGTTCACTTCCCCACAAAGCCTAAATCTGGAGCAAAATATGGCATTAAGATGTCTTGCCAAAGATTAATATTTTCTATTGGACCCTATCTTATGACAACATATTAACCTTAGAAAATATGAGAAGGAGAGGGATCCAGGGTCCCTCCTAGTGTGCTCTTTGCCTTTAGTTTGGAATCTTCTCATTGCCTGTTTTTAGATTTCCATTTCACTATGGCGGCTTGGTCAGTGGTGGTAAATGGCCTTGAGAGTTGGTTCAAGTAGTCAAATTCACTGAAGCAACTAATTTGGACATGTCATAGTCATTACATAAGGTCCTTTCATTGCAAGGCTCTTTTGAAAGGGTCTAGTTTGCATTGTCTAAATTAGTATGTTGGAAATCTGGTTGGCAAAAAATCGTGCCATTTTCCAAATAGATGATGAGTGAAATGGAGATGGTGGCAATTAAAGCTAAAGCACTGCTATATAAACATCTTAATTCAAAAGGGATTAAATTCATTCCAGATTAAGATCTAGACAAGTAAGAACTTCAATTGCTAGATCAATTTAATTTTAAATATTCTTGTTCTTCTTCCCGACCTAGGGACCCAGGTAAGTATGTCCACAATCATGTTGGCAGCTTCATATAACTCCACAATTATTTCATGAGTGGAGTCAGACTCAAAAAACCTTCATTTTTTGTTTTGATGGTGCCTTGAAACGAAACCCTGAACTGGCAGGAGTCAATGGGGTTCTCATTAGTCTAAGAGGGAAGATAGCATATCCCTATGGTGTTGCATATATCGACATTGGGATATAGGAAACTCGATGCTCCTCAAGACAGGAGAATTCCAAGTTTTATGTAATATTTCTCACAATTAATATATAGATGAATTGTATCGAAGCTAATCATCTCAATATACTTGATGGCCTTCTTATGTGTAAGGGAAATCTGATCCTAGTTGAACCTTCAATTCATTTACTAGTAATACATAATATTATTACACCAAATTCTACAACATACCTTATCTAGAATATGGTAGACAAAATACACAAGAATGATGCATACAGCCCTTGATTACAACATTGGTGTTTATAACGAGGCATTTCAGCTCTAAAAGCTCCTTTTCCACCCTCAACTAAACTCTTTTCACATGAATATGTCGTTACTGGCAGCCTGAGAGAAGGGAATTTGACCAAACCAGGTTACACAGTGTTCCAGGTAATTTCCTTGCAATCAATACCATTGAAATGTCATTGGAGAGCACATATATAGAGCAATAAAATGATATCCATGGACCATACAAATAAGGCATTAATTAATATACTTTAAGCACATGCTAAGAGTCCTTCACAACATCTAAGCAAGCATTGCTGCTGTCTACAGTAAATATCTACTGGATAAACAGAACATTAAATAAGAGTCCAAAAGAAATAAAAAGTAATATGCATAACTAAAACAAAAAGGCCATAACCCTAAAATAGCAAACCTTTGGAAGGTGTTACACAACATTCTACAAAAATCACTGAATGTCCTTCCTTAGGACTTGATACACATTGAGAAACAGTAGACAACAAATGACAACCATGTACCATAACAGGTAGTTTTAACGTATAAAATCGGGCAGAAACATAATCTGGTGAAAGGCATAGGCCTAAAGTAATATGGATGACAAAGGAAATTAACATCTTTAAAGCACATGCTCAGATTCCTATGCAATTTCTATGCAAGCCTCGCTGCACTCTACATCAATTATCTCCCAAATGACATGAACATGGAATAAGAGTCCCACAAGATTATGAAAAGTGATATGCATGACCAAACAAGAGTATACCATTAAAAAGCAACCCTTCAAGAAATCCACAACACTCTACAAACATTGTTAAATGTCCTACCTTGGTAATTTATATGGATTCATTAACAACCCAAATCAATGGCTTGAAATGGATAAAATGACCAAACAAAGCAACAAGTCCTAAAATGATAGGTCTTTAGAATCTTGTTGTATGAAAACAATGTGGCACTTCCACACTAAAACACACATTTAGGAAAAGCCCAAAGAAACAACAAAAAATAGTGTGGGGTGATGAAATGAAAAAAATATTAATGGACTTGCAATTTCTCTACAAAATTTTCCATCTTTCAAATTTATGGAAGTTTTCTGCCTTCAGTGCTGAAGCAAAACAATAAAGAATATTTCACTAATTGCAGATGAGTAAATTATAACAATATCCAACTTGCATAATTAGCTAGACCGTCTACATAATTAGCAAGACATTTTTATGAGGTAAACCATCTGGAATGCTTTAGCAACAAGTGGTCATTAGCTCTGCTATAGAATGGTCAAAAGCACTTTGGTTCTGTCCCTACTTATATATACAGTCTGTTCCTTGTATACTTCTCCTAACAAACTCTTGCCTCAAAAATTTGAACATAACATGTCTTATACCTCAAGATTCTTGATATGAAGAGTGCCACTTACTGCCAAGTGTTGTGCCTGAAGATGCCTTTGAGAGATCTCAAGTCTTCCCTTTCCTTTGTCTGAAAAGATCATACCATAGGAAATGAAGAAACCTTGACTCACAGTCAATTCCCTTTCAGTTACTTGCATAGATCTTTAGTCCACTCAAGTTTGCTTCTTTATAGACTTCTGTCAGCCTTTTGAATAGACCCTTGATCAGACCTCAGAAAGGTTTAGATATACTTCAGATTTCCTTCTTCATGGATCTTTTTGTCACTGATTTGGAGATGTCTCCTTTCTGCCCTTTCCTTCTGTCACTGATATATCTTTGATTGCAATCTTTGATAATGTCACTGATGTCTTCAGTGTTTGAAATTTTTTCTATAGCACAAGGCTCAGATTGTACTCCCCTTAAGATGATTCAAACAAGCTTCTTAAGTTAACACACTGTTATTCAATGACTGAAGTGGTTCAGCAAATATCTTTTGAAAACTGACTCAAAAACCCTTAGACAAGCCCTGACCAGGGTGCTTCTTGCCCTTCAACAAAAATTTTCAGATGCCAACAAAATAAGCATCAGGAAAACAATGAAAAAGCCTCAAACACCCTTGGATTAGGGTTCAAAATTGTAGTAAAAATTTCCTCAGAAAAATTGCTTGAAAACTTCTGACAAACCTGTGAAGAACCCTCCCCAAGACAATGTGAAAATTAACTTCAAGTTCACAGAAGTGTTACCTTGTCTGCGTGGATATATTTTTGCTTCAGTGGTCGAAATTTGATCTTAGAGCTACCTCAGGAAGAGGGCCAAACTTACCTCATTGACAGAGCAAAATAGCCTTAGATAAAAATCTGTTGAGTAGGCCGAATAGATGCTACAGGTAGCCGCAGAGATCCTTGTCAAGGGAGGCTAAAAATAATCATAGAACTGTGCCTCAGATGGTGCCCTCAGGCAGGCCAAAATGGGCATCAGGAAACCAGATCTGAGCCTCAGAAAATACCAACGAGAAGTGCCTCAGACAAGTCAGACATAGCATTAAGAAAAGCAAAAAGTCTGCCTCAGAACGAATCAGATTTGGCCTTCTAAATGCCAATGAACAATCACAAAAGAAGGCTTTCAACACAGACCTAAAAGGCTCCAATGTGTTTGAACTTTAATTGCTTGCAGGCTATGAATCTTGTGTGTATACAACATCTAGGTAAAGTCCTAGATCTATTGTTTCCTGTTAGTTACCCATATTTTAAGTTCTATTTGTTGTTCCTTCTAATCTTTTTTTTTTTCTGTTTGAGTATCGGTTTAAAATGTTATTTTGGACATCTCATGACTAAAACAATCTATAAACATAATTATATTGATGTGGGCTTCTTCTGGAATACTGTGTAGTATCATTGTGGCATCTAGTTGTTGTTCCTTCTGCTTTTTTATTTTATTTTTCCGTTTGAGTGTCGGTTTAAAATGTTAGTTTGGACATCTCCTGACTAAAACAATCTATAAACATAATTATATTGATGTGGGCTTCTTCTGGAATACTGTTTAGTATCATTGTGGTTTATGTGTAGTAACGTTAGGTTGCCTAGCCACCCTGGCCAGACCACTGATGATCCTGCATTTTTCTCTTATATTCTTCTTCATAGATACAATTTAGGGAATGGTTCATGGAGGTCTATGGGCTCTTAGTCATTTACCTAAGATGTTCAAATCTCAAAATTTGTGCACATTAAATGTTTCTAATTTGAAAACTGAATATTAGCAGGTTTGTTATTCTTGTAGTTCTCATTGGCTAATCCTAGGGACTAGAAATGACTACGAGTCTCATTACATTGGAGGTTGGGTTTAGGATCTATGCTATCGTAAAAAATGTGATCAGAAGCCAATCGCCTTTATATCTGATTTTCTGAAACTTTATGATTGATATACCTCCTGTTACTGAATTTGAAGAACCCTAATAGGCAGTAAGGATTGTATCCCCATTTTCCTAGGCCAGCTTATAATCTGTCACTGTGCTTGTCTATAGGGAGGTCATATGAGACATGAACTTGTGATCATCAGTTGAAAAACACCACTGTGTGCTGCGTGCTAACTACATGTGGGTCGATTTCATGCCCATTTGGGTAAAGAGCATGACAATCATTGTCTTACATCCATTTACCCCCTTCTGACTGTCCATACAAAGAGAGCAATCACCCTTGAATGTTTTTAGAGTAGTGATTTTTCTGTCTGTAGACCAAGAAGTTCTTGTAATTTGAGTAAATGATAACGTCACTAACTTGTTTGATTTTGATTGTGCAGAAATGGCATAGTGAATACAACCAGTACCCCATCCTCATCTAGTGTAGACTCCATTGCTTCTTTTTCATTGCTAATTGGAAGGGTAGCAACATTATTTCTGGTTCACCTGTTGGCACAACTCAAATGGATATGAATCCATTCATGACCTGAAAGCTCTTTCTGGTGCATGAAATTTTCTCTCTGGTTCATGCGCTTAGCATCGATAGATTACTTCTAGACTACGACAAACTATTTTTGCTATGTAAATTTGGTGTCTGAGAAAAGAAGTAGATGGGCAAGATCTTCAACATTGATTCTTTTTTGTGAAGGCAACGAATTGCTTAAAATTTGCCTCTATTGAGGTTGGATTTGTTACACAATTTCTAAGCCAAAAGTGAATAACTTGAGCCTCAACTTTGAAAATAAGAGAAGAATAATTTGGTCTTGTAGCAAAAGAATTTTCACCCACATTTAACATTATTTGCATTTATAATGGACTCCCAGCTACACACTTTATCTAATGAAACTATGCTTGTTGTAACACCATTTCTGCTATGTGAATGTGTTAGTTAAGGCAAAATACGTATGATTCATCAGCATACTGACATCTGAAAACAAACCAAAAGCAAACGAACAAGGCATATATTCCCATGTTTTCCATTGTATCATCCAAACTATCAACTTGTAAACCAATACAATCAACAAGCTATGGAAAATTTATAGTTGACATCCAAGGTGACCAAGTCCTTCCATACAATACGTGTGATCATTTATTCGACATTTTACTTGCAATAAAATCCAAATGAGGAGTTTCAAAACTTAGTCCAAATATTAAGAAAAATAAAAATTGTTCTGTATCCGAGTTATCAAAGAAGAGTGGTTGGATTTGAGAAGTTATATATGAACAACAACAAGACGACCATCTAGATCGATGACTTTTCCAAATACTTCTTCGGCCACCGAATGAAACTATTTTCCTTCTCCTTCAAACGAACACATCCATCTATTTTATCTTCATACGAAAGGGGGATGTTACTTGTGACATTAATGACATTTACATTTGCGTCTTCTGGACCAAGTGGCACTCCATGTATGATAGAAATTGACTGAATTCGTCCAATGCCAGCAATAGCACTGTCATATGGATCTAATATATTCACTTTGTCACCTACTTGGAGTAGGTCATCCCCTACCGGAGTTAATAAGCACTGTCAAAAATGAAAAAGTATACATCGATATTAGGAAAATAATAATTACAATTAAATTGCAAAAACATACATAGCTATTTAATTAATTGAATAATATGCACTCACTGAGTTAATATCTGAAATACCAGCAGGATTTGGCACCGATTGGGAATGTTCAGGTGCATCAATTTTGTCATATTTTAGAACTCTCGAGGTAACCATTTTTCCTTTAACATCCTATACGTGATTTCATTAGGCACAGATCAAATATTACATTAAAACAAAATAAGTTTTAACATAGCAGAAAACAGTAAATATAATATTAAAACATAAAAATATTAATAACACTAAAATAGAAGCATATAGCTCTTGTAGATATCTACAAAAACATACCTTCACATGTTCATGGCCCTTTTTTGAGTCATTTAGCATTCTTGCACCACCCAAATTTACATTTTCTTCCTGTTATTGACAAGAATTGCCAATAAAAGAATGCTTCATGAGTGAAGGGAAATGGAACCAAAACATTAACATATTACAAATTCAAGTGAAGCACTGGTTGCAGGGGAATTATAATTTGATTACCTCATCTAAATCAATGTTAAATTCCTTCTTTTTCCATGCAGCAACAAGAGGTTCAATGGAGGAGGCTATGGTTGACATTGTCTTTTCCAAACCAGTTATACATTGCATTGCATGATTATAATCCTTACTATGGTTTTCAACAGTAGATAAAGCTCCTATTTGTCTACTCTCGACGTCAATAGATGGAAAAGAACTTTCTACTGGATTTTCTGACATATAATTATGTTTGGAATTTTCCAAGTCTGCCATATAATGAGCCATTTCACTCACCATTGGTTCTCTTTTAGCTTCTTCAACCTACAAATAATTTTCAACGCACAACTAGTTGGATATTAAGAAAACTCAAAACACATAACACAATGTACAATATTCAACAAAAAAATTGTATACTTACAAATATTTGTTGTTTGGCTCGCAACCCACCCCGACCCAAAAAATATCGATCCTTCACCTGCTCTCTTGCTTTCTTCGCTCTTATACTCTTTGACAAATACTCTTCAGCACGCATACTTTCCTTCAAATCTTCCCATTGTTTGGGAGTCAAGCTACTCTCCCTATCTTTTCCATCCAAGATTAATTTTCTGCATTTATGCTTGAAGTTATTCATCAAAATTCTCATTCTGCGCTTATAATATTTACTAGAAATCCTTCCACCAATAGTCTCAAACACATTTTCCATTTGTTGGATCACTTGATCAACATTTCTTGGATCTTGATCTGCAAAGTTGGATTTGGTAACATCCAAATGAGACCTTATTCTTGTGCCCAACTCTGTGGCCCACCTTGACGCATTTGGTCCAGTAGGCTCACCATATTTTACCTCAATCAAGTAAGCCTTCTTCCCTTCTGATTTTCGTTCTTTGGCTTCCCTTTCTATGGACCTATAAAGGCTTTGACTAATTCTTTGTCTTTTCACTAAAGCTGATACATCTTCAAAACCAAGACTAGGTGATGGTAAATCACTCATACTTGTGGCTAAAGAAGGTGTGGTAGTTCCTAGCACCTTACTTGGAGAAGATGTAATTGGTGTGCTTTCTGTGGCAAAAGACTGAATTGGTTTCTCCTTGTCCACAATAGGTGTGGCACTAGGTTGCACACAAATCTCCTCAGATGTGCCTTCAAATATTTTCTTTAACTGTAAATAAATTTCTTGCAACTCTGCTTCATCATAATGTGCCAATTTTTCGCGAACACCTTGGACATGATCATCTGATATATTAGGAAGTTGATCATTAGAATTGTCAGCTTCATCTCCATGCATTGAATTACCATGGCGTTTGCTTCTACGAGTTGGCAGGGATATGTCTTTTCTTGCTTTTTGTTTATTCTCATTGTCTATGGGATCCAAGTTTCCCCTATATATAAAAAAAACTTATCAAATAATGGCCTACATCATCAAATATATTATATACAACTTTCATTAAATATGCATAGAAATAAAAAGTGATGAAGAGTAACTACTTACTTATTCACCAAACCAAGAGATGAGAAATATTCTTCATTTTTTGTGATGCGTTCTTTACGAACACGCTCGTATTCTATCATATTTTCATCACTGCTAAGATCATTTTTATGTTTCAACCCCTTCTTCATAGTATTTATGTCCTACATTTCACATTTAAAGAAAAAATATTAGTGCATGGATAAATAACAATTATAAAATATATCTATTATACGACCATGCATTATGATCAATGAGAATGAATTATCCTTAAATTGATAGAAGGAACACTTTAATCAGTATTAGCACCTTATCTAGAATTATGGATTCTATTTTTTTAATTGCAAAAAAATTGTAATATTTGCATAAATTTATCACATAATAAAAACATAGCATATTGCAATTAGGAATGCAGATTGGTTGTCCCAGCCATTGTAACATTATTGAATCTATTATATGTGTACTGGCGTCAGTACCGTACAACTTTGGTGAAGAGCTCCTGAACCATATTAAGACTTTGAGCCCTTAGTAAATAGACTCCATAGACTTACATTTAGCTTCGAGGTTTGCAAGCTGAAAATCAAATATCCGGCAATAAAAAGATACGCATCCCCCAATTTAACAACTAAAATAACATTAGAAGAATCTAGATTTTCCTGAGGAAAAAAAACAACTATAGAAGTTACAAAATAAATATTAAAGTTAGCATAACTTCATGTAGACAATTTCATTTATGGATCTAGTAATCGTCTTTAAGATAAATTGAATCACTTCATGCTACAATAGAGTCACTGGAATGAAACAAAATTCACACAACGTGAAAAATGAATGATAAATTTCACACAGAGTTTAATACAACCCTCTGGCTAATCCCATGGCCAAAACAATAAAATCCATTTGCATAGTGAAAATTTATGCCATAAAGTCAAGGTGATAAATCATCATCATGATCATTTGCGTGGTCATCAAGATCACAATCCTGATCACTTGTGTATACATCTGCTTGAGTTCCTTCATTGTCCTCGTACATTATATTTTCCTGGCCATGAATTATGTTTTCTAACTCAGTCTCTTCACTGGGAATCAATGCTTCATCTTCAAATACTCTATCGCCATCTTCAGATTCTTCCTCCAATGTTTCTTGTAAACTATTACATTGCCCATCAACCATTATATCAACATATTCCATGAATTTCCTTTTTGAGTGGGGCTCTATTTGAATGACATACGACCATCCTGAGCTTGTCACATCACCAATTAAAAATGCCCGGTTAATTTGAATAGGGGAAACATATGGCTCATTGGTCTTCAGCAAAATTTGGCGTGTATTTGCACGTACAAATCCATACTCATCATGTTGTATTGCAGATGGCTTGATCCATTTACATTTTAATAATATAGGACTAGTTTCACCATAATCAACTTGAATAATTTCTTGTATGAATCCAACATACAAGTTCTTTTTAGTGTTGTGATGAAATTCAACACTAACAATACAATCACAATTTGCCTTTCCTGTATCCCTTTCTTCCACTCTTAAATGAGTACCATAGGCCCACATCCCACTGAAAGAAGAAGCCCATATACTTGGAGGTTGTGAAAGCTGAATTTCCTCCTTCGTCATATCTTGACCTTCTTGTCGTGCATCATTAATTGCATCGACAATCCAATCATCAAATTTTGGAAAAGAACGATCTCCAAGGTTCAAATCTTGAAGTGTACGCTTTCGAGATGGATGCATCCATTTTTGAATCTCTTCTTCGTATTTTCTGTATAGAATATGAAAATTAAGAGTGATAATAATTTAGCTATTAAATGAAATTAAATAAATAATATATGATGTAAATAATATTTTACCTACGCCACTTATCGAATGATGATGTGTTTTGAAGAACATAGGCATGTATGGCAATTCTTTCCTCATTTGATAGCTTGAAGCGACGCCCATTTCCTTCTAATACTTCACCTGCAACTCTCTGGTCGTCATCATCATCCCATACACGCCGATTGACATTGCTAAAATCCTTCATATATTCTGTGCAAAACCCTATGGCCTCTTGCATTAAATATCCTTCACAAATGCTACCTTCTGGTTTTGCCTTATTACGAACAAACTTTTTCAAAAATTTCATGTATCGCCCTATAGGATACATCCATCTTGTTCTTATTGGGCCACAATGCTCTAGTTCATGTTCTAGATGTATAAGAAGATGCATGGAAATATTGAATATTGTTGGTGGAAATTCTCGTTCCAATAAGCAGAGGACTTCAACAACCTCTCCCCTCAAATTATCAAAGTTTGAAGGATCTAGCACATGCAAACTCATTCTTTTTAAGATTCGACCCAACCTTATAATTGCCAATCTTGGTCCCCTTTCCAAACTTGATATGACTGCAATAGGTAAAATATCCTCAATTATGACATGATAGTCATGGGTCTTGAGGCTTCTTAAGCTATTATTTTCGGTTTGGCTTCTAATATTACCACTTACATATCCAGTAGGAAATCGAGTCCGAGACATCAACTTTAAGAATTGTGCACATTGATCCTTTGTCCACACATAAGGAGCAATAGGTTTTTTGTATTTTCCATTACCATATTTTTCAACCCAAAGATTTCGACGAATCTTTAGTTCTTTAAGGTCTAGGCGTGATGACACTGTATCATATGCACCAAAAAGAGTTTCTATAATAGAAAAAGCTATGTTTTTCTCAGTATGCATAAAGTCAACAATATGCCTAATGGTTATATGCTTAAAGTATGGCAATTTATAGAATATGCACACTCTTTTTACACCACTATCGTAAAGTGGATCATTTTTACTACCATGAATGCCACCATTTTCAATAAATTGCATTCTTTTTTCTCCATTCTCAATAATGTAATCACTTGTTATTGCCAGTGGTGCTTCACGATTCTCTTCCTTACCATTGAAACGTGAATTTTTTCGATGATATGGATGCTCCATTTTGAGGTAAGCACGATGTCCACAATAAATACACTTGTGAAAACTACTTGAGTGCCTCACAAAACCCTTAAAGATGCAAGCTGGACATCCATGGTATCCATGAACATTGAGACCAGTCAAAGTGCCATATGCAGGAAGATCGTGGATTGTAAACAATAAAGAAGCTCTTAAAGTGAATTTAATTGAATTACCATCCCCTAAAATTTGAATTGCTTCAATTCCTTTCCACAATTCCACTAGCTCATCAAATAATGGTTCTAAATAAACATCAATTGTATCTGAAGTCGCACTTTTTTCCCCGATATGATCAATGACAACATCAAGAAAAATGGCTTCGTTGCTAACCATGGAGGCAAGTTATAATTTATTAAAAACACTGGCCAAGTTGACCATTTAGTGCTTTGATCTGAGAAAGGGTTCACCCCATCTAGAGCTAAACCCAGTCTTATATTACGAGGATCTTGGGCAAAATCAGGGGATTTATTGTCAAATTCCTTCCAAATCTTAGAATCAGCCACAAATCGTTGTTTTCCATCGGTGCTCTTGTTTTGGGCATGCCATTGCATTAGCTCGGCAATGTCTCGACATTTGTACATTCGAAGCAACCGTTGGATTAGTGGAAAGTGGCGAAGAACCCTTCTCGGAGCTAAATTTGATTTCAACCCTGGTCTATACCTCCCTTCTTTACATTTTGGACATTCAGTCTCACTTGCAAGATTTTTGCGAAATAATACACAACCATTCACACATGTGTGGATGTTTTCATACCCTAAGCCTAGCTTAGTGATTTGCACTTTACATGCTCTTCGTTTTGTTGGCAATGTGGAGTCGGGTGGTAACAATCGTTGTAAAAATGCCAATAACTCATCAACACTCTCATTTGTCCAACCATGCACCACTTGCAAGTTAAGAATTAAAAGGATTGTTGTTAAATGACTTAAATTGCAAGTACCATACACAGGTTTTAAAGCATCCTCCATCAACTTCTGCCATTCATCCTTGAAACCCTCATTCAACATTCTATCAACTTCAATCCCTTCATCAAAGGTTCCTACCTTTTCATTTGTGTTTTTTGCCTCTTCATCTATGTCTAGTGCCTCTACATCTCTCATGCTATGCAATTCTATCCTATCTGGATAACAATTTTGAGGGAAAGGGCTTATACCGCTATGCCCATATTTTAGCATATGTTGAAAAATCACACTTCTTTTTCTCATTTTCCCACCACGACAATCATTACATGGACATGCATATTTAAGCAAGCTCTTCTCATCAACTATTCTCTCATCATGTGCATGGTATTCATCGGTTGTCAAAATTGGGCTTTGACTCATCTTCAATTTTCTGCATTCAAAGATGAAACTAATATGTTAACTCTTTAATTTCAACTCTTTTCAGAACTTTATTTTTAAAAGAGAAGTTTCAGCTCCTATTTGAGCACAAATGTCAATTGTGCAAACTTTTTAGAAACAACATATAGGAAGAGAAGACTACACATTTTTTACTAGTGTGAACACACCCATACACAACAATCACATAGTTAAACAACAAAAGAAAGTCATATTTGAGAGAAAGCTTTTGGATCAGCACTTGTTTGAGGAGATATTTTTGTTGTATTTACACCTTTTGAACGCAGATCTATCAGCATGACAGCAAATTTTTTTGGTTTTGAACGCAGATCTATCAGCATTACAGCAAAATGTT
Source organism: Pinus albicaulis (assembly GCA_034641835.2). Taxonomy (NCBI): domain Eukaryota; kingdom Viridiplantae; phylum Streptophyta; class Pinopsida; order Pinales; family Pinaceae; genus Pinus; species Pinus albicaulis. Next base: position 951,947,548 of record CM076584.1, on the reverse strand, counting down.
TTGGTAAATATATTAGCATTCTTAAGGGCACAACCCTTGCGGACATTTTTAAACATTCATTACATCAACAGTGAGGAGAAGAACACGCCAATGGGAGTTGCCTTAGCAGCAAATAGGATGCATCACTCAGCTAAAGGGGAGGCACTTGGCAATGATGAAGTCACAGTTACCAGTAGTGAACTCTCTCCTTTAAAGCCTATTTCTGACATGTTCCCAGAGCTCATTCCTAGAAAATGAGGGCACTCCAATTGAGGGAGTCACTTACCTATTCATGGCAGCATGACGAGTTACAAATTATCACCTTTTTGGCACTTGAAGGGAATACATTCTGTTTTTGGCCACTTGCATGGAGGGCACATTAGTGAAGGATTTACACCACATTCTCTCCTTATTCCTAGCATGCAAGAGGGTACATTATTTGGAGATTTACATTACTTTTCTAAGCTTGAAGAAGTTCACCCTAGTAGAAAATATGCCTTTGGAGTCATATTTGTTATTCCTATTTTCATCTATAATTATGTGAATGATCTTTGATACTCATTCAAGACCTTCACAAGTTGTAATAATATTACCTAGGATAAAATTTCTCTTAATAAACTCCAGTTGATCAAGAAAAATGGCTCAGGCTGCCATATTCCTGATTATAAGACACATTACAAAGTGTGATAGGCCGACAATTTCTCACTATGTTTATCTTGTTGTCTATCTTGAAACTGTTAATCAATGTTGTCATTGATGTCAATGTGGCATTGACCAAGATGTCAATATTCTTGAGATGCCTAGACCCAGTATGATGTCAAGATGACATGGTTGATGGAGGACCATTTGATGACATGAACAATGTCTAGGGACATGACATGAAGAACACTTGAGGACTTAATGACATGGATATGACTATACTTGATAACATAGATGTCATGGACAATCATGGAAAATTGTTGGAGGGCACTGTTGAAATTATAACAAAAATGATCTAATTTCAGGAACAGTCACAAGAAAAATATTTGTTGTCACCTTGGAGGCATCCTTTCGCATTGGCTCCTTCACCATCTTAAAGAGGACTCTTTCCTCTTTCCAACAAGCCCTCACTCAGCTCCCAACTCCAAATACTCTAAGAGAAATTGATTTTTGAAGTTTACATCATAGTTATTAAAACTGGAACCGGTGACCGGACCGGTGGACCTAATGAACCAGGTTTCGAACCGGAACCGGTCTAACCAGTAGCAGTCAGATCTCAATGAACCAGTTTTAAAAAAAAATACATTAAATAATTATTTTTTAATAAAAAAAACTATTCTCAAGATTTGCAACCTTGATTCCAAGCCAATAGAGACAAAATATGCAAAGTTTGCTCATTTATATACCATGCAAAGGTGAATATATCAAAATGGCACCAAGTGCAATTGGAAATCCTAGTGCTACTCAATGTGTTGAGGAGGTGCGGGCAGGAAATGCCTTGTATGCTTGTGGGATGAAAGTGTAGGTGCCAAGGAGGAGCTTTGCTGGAGTAAGCAGCTTTGGTTAAGAGTGATTCCTAGCTAGGAGTTGGTGAGTAGGGTTTTCCATGTTTTCTCTAGTTATGGTTTGAAGAGATTGACTTGTATCAGCTTGTAATAAGATGTTGGTATGTAGATGTACTTCATCTCTTATATATAAATGAAGTGTTTAAGATGTCCAAATACTTGCATCACTTTCAGCTTGTATTATCTTCTTGTTTAGGGGATTCCAGCACTATTGTTCAAGCTGATTTCACCTATGATATTGCTGAAATTGTTGTGATTTAATACACAGCATAGAACATAAAGGAGCATATTTTCTGCTGTAATAAAAATATTTCAGATCTTTTATATGCTTGACAAAGTGTGCCCTGCATGTTAGACATTGTTGGCAATGAAGTCCACATATATGGTATTTATTCTCTTGAGCTGCCTGGTGATTTGGGTTGAAGTGAATTTAAGTATTTGCTGCTATAATTGAATATTTCTGATTGGCCCCAAGACTGAAAGTTCACAGGGAATAGATCTAAGAAACATCATGTTTTAGGTGAAATTACTGAATTTGAATTATACCCCAGATTCATGAAATTCCTACCGTGACTGCTGGAATGACGTGATGTTCATTTGTTCATCGGGAATAGATCTAAGAAACGTCATGTTTTAGGTGAAATTACTGAATTTTCATTATAGCCCAGATTCATGAAATTCCTACCGTGACTGCTGGAATGATGTGATGTTCATCTGTTCATTGAAGATTATTTCAGGAATGCTGAACAGCAAGACAAGAGGCCGAGGAGGAAAAGTCTGATTTGAATTTGTTACAAGGTAGATTTCCTGTAGAATTCGTACTGCTGTATAGACCCCCCTTGGAGACACAATTGTGAGGGCTCGGATTACAATCCTATGGCAGTAAATTGTGGATAGTCATCTGGTTAGCAGCTCAAATTGCAGAGATTACAAACTCGTGGACAACTTGGTTTAAGGTTGGAAGTCCCTCACATGCATATATACCCTCGGACCTTAACTCATTCCTCAGGCTTGTGATATTACAATCCGCAACAGGAGCTTTAGTCCTTGTGTAGTCCTGTAGCTTATTGCTATGGAAAATCACCTGTGGAAAGCATATTTGTGGAAGTATCACAGCTCGGATCTGAAGCTTGAAGGGTCAAGCTTGTAGACTGAACTTTGAACCAGTGAATTGAGGCTATCTGGCTATATGTGCTAAGGTTCGGTACTAGACTTACACCTTGAACCTGTGACTGTATTAGACTTGGACATGAGCAAGAAATAAACTTAGACGTGTTGTGAAGAGACATTTGGACTGATCTCATGTAGACTTCAGACCTGTTGCTGCTGCACCCAAATTGCAGACCTCTGTATTTTCAGACCTGTGTGAAGACTCCAAAAATCTAAATTGTGATCATCTATTCATCTCGAATCTGTGGCATACTCCTGTAAGTTAGTGTGAAAGTGGACATTATGAGGCAGAATAAAGGGCATCTTTGTCACTTATTCTATATGGGATACAAGACCAAGAACACCATTGAAGCTTGTTGAATTGTATTACAGTGAATCCCCTTGTGTAGGTTTGGTTGGTAAAATGGAAGCACTATATTAAAGGTTGAAAGCACAATATTGAATTTGTTTTGAAAATCCAGAATTGAGAAGAAGCAGCCTCTGAAGAGTTTATGTACAACCTTCTTAATGCAAGGCTGAAGCCTTTTTAAAGGAGATCTGAGATCAGGTCTAAGATTAGGATCAGAAAACATAGGAAACTTGACTACAGTATGTAATGGTTCATATGTAATGGATCAGGCCTTTTTAATTCACATATGTAATGGTTCATATTGGTTGTGTTCATTAATTGATTACGGTATTTACGTTATATTACATCATATAGGTTAGATTCCCATTGATTTGATTAGGATGATCAGTATATCCATAAGTAAGATCATAGACACTTAAGGTTGATAGATATGCTTGTTTATACAGAGAGTGTAGTCGCTTGTCCGCATCGGGCAAGGTCATTGAATGCTGAAACTAAGGGGAATCACCGTACTCATATATCATGATAAGCTCTTAGTACTCATATAGCTTAACTTACCTGTATTACTATCATGTTGAATGTGATCCATATTATGCAGATTACACTCTATCCCAATCATAACCCTTTGCTAGGATGTGTCAATACTTCATATGGTAACAATACTCATATTACCTTACTAGCTCTCTCCATATTAGGTTAGATTGAATACTGGTCTTAGCTTATGATATGTGCATATAAGCAATGGTGATGATACTAGCCACTATGAGTGATTCAAGGGTGATACATATGTTGTAAGTACTCCTACTGATTCAATTGAATACTGATCTTTGGAATGGGCTTTATGGTTCTTATTTACCTTAATCACGATAGGTTTCTAAGTCACTCTATTGATAAGATGATCAAGCTGTATTACTATGAGACCATGTTTACCCTTTGTTATGGAAGTACACACCCTTTATTAGTATAAAGTGCAGGTAATAGCGTGATATCCCTAATCTTTATACCATAATAGAGCTAGTACTACTTGCATGCTATTAGTAGTAGTATCTATGTAGAAGCTAGGATATGTGTATAACTAACTAAGCTTGTCCTTGTGTAATCATTAAGCATGTCCATGCTACTTGTTCTTGTATCTTATATTGATAGTGTAATCATGGAAACATAAGCAGTGAGTACATCTTACCTTATTTACGTAATATACTAACATGTAGTGATCTCCTATTAATAGGGTTGAAGTTGATCTATTACCATTGATTTCACTTACATAACTACATATCCCCTGTAATATGGTAGCCTCCAGGTAAGTGATAGCAGGAATCGGGCCTTCTTGGAACTAGGAAAATAAGGTTCAACAAGACCTATATACTATATGAACACGTCTATACGGTTATATAATATATTAACGCATATGCACACTATGACGAGATCTTATGCAGGCCTGGTTTCACGGATTGACAGCCTGCCTCAACTAGCCCGAACTCTGGCACCTACTTAGATATGGCACCACCGGCTCGACTAGGACCAGAACTATAGGTTAGTATATAGGTCTAGTAGTACGAGCCTCAGGAACTGTACATGTTTTTATTTAAACTTTTCACCCCAGATCATAAACAGTACATTTCTTAGATCGAAATCAACATATACAGTGAGCGAATAAGGGCAACAAAAACTGGTTTGGAGGCTTATAAATAAGTGAAAAATATCAGTTTTGAAGGCAGAAGTGGACCACCGTTGACCCCTTGAAAACAATGATCCTTACCAAAAAAAAAATCGTATGAATCGACAATATCTTAAAACAAACAGAGCAGATGCAAAGCCAGGAAATAGAAAAATATTAAATCCGACTAACCTGTGACTCTGGGTATGCAAACTTCAATTGTTTATTTGTTGCGGCCCGCCTCTTCAAAAGCCTCCAAGTTCTGTCTAATGTGTTTTTATCCATGATAAAACCTCTGATTATATAGAAATTCGCAGCCCTAAAATAACCCTCTCGCCAACAGCAAAGTCCTCCCGCCAAGAGCAAAACTTTGGCGCCAAATAACCAGCACGGCCAGTTTTCATCGAGTTTTTATCTAAATTTGAGAACTAACTACATGGCGCTGGCTAAGAACAACCAATTTTCCTCTATTCTTGGGTGAAATCAACCATGACCTCTCCGCACTTCGACTTTTGACGGACTTCCAATGTGGCATGCCCTCAAAACCTTGTCTTTCCCCGACTTCGACTTTGACAAACTTCAGCATGCCCTCAAAACCTAGTCTTCCTGAACCAGTTAAACCAGTTGAACAGCGAGTTTCAAAGTCAGGATTCATACCAACATTTCTGATAAAATCAACGCATGCCCATGCAAATGTTCGACTTCGACTTAGTTTCTGATGCCCGTCTCCCTGAACCAGGCGCATGCCGATGCGAGTCTGAAATAAACCACGTCTCCTTGAACCAGTCGAAGAGCAAGTCTGAAATAAACCATTCGACTTGCTTTCACTTTTGTTCTGTCGAGAATCAGTTAGCAAAAGCGAACTTCTACATAATAGAGATTTTCCACTATATAATAATCCACTCCAAACAATAATTATCGGACTATAGTTTTAAAACCATATGAATATGCCACCACCGAATATATATTTGCCACCGAGGTTATAATGCCATCATGTGATATACGTATCACCCGAACTTTGATTAAATCCTTTGTAATATGGCTTTAATAAAATGCCATAACATTACATATGAATTCGTTGACATGATTTAATATGTGGAATTTAATTAATATAAAGTTTGGAATTAAAATATAATAAATATTAATATATGTAATAAATATAATATAATATATGATTAATAACCACACACACATATATATATATATATATATATATATATATATATATATATATTTGTTTGTGTGTGTAATATCCAATCCTTAGTAAAAAAAGAATAATTCCAACACATGAATTCACATTCAATCTTGGAGAATATTGAGAATTTTTTACCTTCACAAATTAAAAGCGAACTTCTACATAATAGAAATTTTTCTTTTTCTTTTTATTATTTGTCTTAACTTGTCTCAAATAAAAAAATACACTCTTTCTATAAAAATGATGATATATGCCAAACATACCACCAAACTTTTTATTATTATTATAAAGTAATTATTTTTTTTACTTTCCATTATTAATATTTGTTTTGTTAAATATAAAAATTAAATATATTTATTAAACCAATAATCATAAAGTATTGATAATATAATATTTTTCATAAATATTATTATTAAAATTATATAAATAAAATAATAAACCATAGATAATAATATGAATTATAACTTCTTTAACTTTCCTATAAAATCTCTTTCTCAATTGTCTATAAAAAATATATGTATTAATATCCATATCCCTTGCAATATTCATGTAAATAGTGAAGTATTTTATTGTTAGAGCAAAGACAGAATTAAATCAATTTCAATAATTTGGGGAAGAGTATTATAATTCTATGATTCTTTTATGGACATTCCTTGCAATGATCGCAACAGGTTTGCATTGCATATCATTAAGTGTGAAAGTCAAAGAGGTTTATTTTTTGTTGAGAAAATAGTGAAAATGATTGTATAACATTTTTCTTAGATTTTAATTTGTTATCTCAATGACTTAAAAGAATATATATATATATATATATATATAACTAATATGTATTTATCGATTAAAAAGATGGAGCGATTATGGTCAATATTTTTTTAATGAAATAAAGGCATTAGTTCGACTTAATTCCACTTTTGTTGTGGACACTCCTTGATTAAAGTCGTGTTGGTGAGCGCGTTGGGTGTTACGAGAGCGTTGTGTAGTGATTGGGCGAGCTGGGCAGGACAGGGTGCGGGCGGCCAATCGACAGTCGTTGGGGCGGATCAAGAACTCATGGTGGCAAGGGGAATCATGGGTATAATATTGATCGCTTTGAGGTAAATGAGGGGTAGGGTATCCAACATTAATGTTTCTTGGAGAACTGTCATCCAGTACTTATCAAAAACCTAATGGAAAGAGTATTGGACACAACTGAGAGAATTTTAATAGTGCTGCAGATGGATTCAGAGAATCTTGTATAAGTGAAATGTAACACTTCAATATCAAAAATGCAATTTTCCATTTATGGCATGACACAATTAAAAATTATTGACATAAATGACTAATTCATATACTTGTTTTACTAGTCATATTTTTATTCTTGGACTATAATATTAGTGATTTACTTTAATCATTATTAATTTAGTCATATATTTTAATCCTAGGCTAAATTAGTCATTTAAGTTAGTCGCTTTTAGTTTAGTCACTTATTATCTAGTCATATATTTTATCCTTAGACTAAATTAGTCATTTAAGTTAGTCGTTTTTAGTTTAGTCACTTATTATCTAGTCGTACATTTTATTCCTAGACTAAATTAGTCATTTAAGTTAGTCATTTTTAGTTCGGTTACTTAAAATTGCTCAAATTTAGTAGTAATTCACTTGAAATAATAGCGGTGACTAACTTTTTTAGTCACCTAGTCATTAATTTCATCATTTTTTACTAGTGCTTATATTGTATATTAGCCATGGAATCATGAAACAATTAAAATGCACTATTCTCACAAGAGTCTCGTGCACTCTGCTAACTATCTCACACTGTCTTGGACAAAACTGACCAACACTTAGCCAATTTTCAACCTCTAAACAACTTGCCTTGCTTGTGCAATTCCTGATGAATACAATCCCTAATCTTTAAGAATTTTGGCCTTCTTAAACTGTGCAAGGATCATGGGCAATCCAACGGATGTCTGGTTGCATGCAAGCAACCAACTAATCACACAACTGATAATTAACCTCCCTTTAACCTTTAATTATATTATATACTTACCGACGCTAAGGATATAAGGAGGTTAAAGTTGTGCACAACTTTTATATATTCACATATATGGAATTTGCGTATATATGTAACTTGTGCATATCTTATGTATATGTGTATATCTTCTGTATATGCACATATACAAGAGTTGAGCGTATATAGAATTTTTGTGCATCTTTCGTAATACGCATACGCAAGTCTTTATATATGTGCATATCTTCCACATATGCACATATCTTCCATATATGCGCAACTTCCCTATATGTGCATATTTTGTATCGCATACCTTTTGTATATGAAGAACTTCCATATATGTGCATATTTTCTGTATATGCCCATATCTTTTGTATATGCAGAACTTCCGTATATGCACAACTTTCGTATGTGTGAATATTTTGTATCGCATATCTTCCATATATGCATAGGTTTTGTATATGCACATATATTTTGTAGATGTGCAACTTCCTTATATGCGCATATCTTTCGTATATGCAGAATTTTCGTATATGCATATATCTTCCGTATATGCGTATATATCTTGTATATGTGCAAGTTTTGTAAATGTGCATATCTTTCGTATATGCTCTTCTTCCATATATGTCCATTTATTTAGTATATGCGCATATACGAAAGATATGTGCATATACAAAATATATACATATAAAGAAGTTGCACATATACAAAAGTTACAAATACATAGATACTAGCGTATACATATTATGGAAGTTATGCACAACTTCCATATATGCGCATATCTTCCGTATATGCACAACTGTCGTATATGCGCAAATCTTCCATATATGCACATATCTTCGATATATGCACAATTGTATATGCACATAATCTTCCATATATGTGCAACATCTGTATATACGCATATGAGTATGTGCATATAAAAAAGATATTTTCATATATAAAAGTTGCACATATAAAGAAGATATACGCATTTATGGAAGATATGCACACATACGAAAGATATGCGGATATATAGAAGTTGTACATGTACGAAATATGTGCAAATATGAAAATTGCACAAATTTTATATATTTTCATTTTTTTGTATCGCATATATTCCATATATGCATAGCTTATATATATGCGCATATATTTTGTATATGCACAACTTCATTATATGTGCATATCTTTCATATATGCACAACTTTTGTATATACGTATATCTTCTCTATATGCGCAAGTTTTATAAATGTGGATATATTTCGTATATGTTTAACTTCCGTATATACGTATATCTTTTGTATATGTGCAAGTTTTGTAAATGTACATATCTTTCGTATATGCTTTTTTCCCATATATGTGCATATATTCGGTATATGCGCATATACAGAAGATATGTGCATATACAAAAGATACACATATACAAAGAATATGCACATATACAAAAGTTGCACATATATAGAAGTTGTGCATATTCAGAAGATACAGATATATAGAGGATATGCACATATAAAGAAGTTTCACATATACAGAAGTTGTGCATATACGAAAGTTGCACATATATAGAGATTTGTATATGCATATTACGAAAGTTACACACAACTTCTGTATATGCCAATATATTGAAGTTGTGTATATAGCTAAGTTGTGCATATATTTCGTACATGTGCATATCTTCTATATATGCACATATATTTTGTGCATGTGCAATTTCCATATATGAACATATCTTCTATATATGCATATAAGACAACCTTCATATCTTCTGTGCCTATAATAAAGAATTGCATAAACAGAAGAAGCACATAAACGGAAGACATGCACATATACTAAAGTTATGCAAATATAGAAGACATGCGCATATATAGAGGCTAGAGTTCTGCGCAACGTCAGTATAAGCACATATCTTCCGTATATGTACAACTTATGTATATGGCTTGAGTAGGAAGATATCAAAGGCGAGACACAAGGCTTTTTTAAGGTCTATATGTCCTTTCTCTAGTCTCTCTATTCTTTTTGGTACATGGTCTTCATGCAACACTTTTCCATATGATGATGTTTTTGGAATATGGTTTCCACATGGGAATATGGTGTCCACATGTTTTTAAAGGAACCGAAAAAGAATTACTATGTTTATTTCATAATTTCAGATCATGTAAACTGTTTTTTTTAATACAAAACCCATTGGTTTTTCTTTCTGAAAAATATAAAAAAGAAATAAATATGATGTGAACTTATTACTATGATATCTAATAGGTGTTTTCTTTCTTGAAAATATTATATTTCGACCCCTTAAATGTACAAACAATCTAATCCAAAAATAATAATTATATCACAATTATCCCATACATTTAAGGCATAATCTAACTTATAGACGAGATAGATTTTTTCACTGGAATCCTGCAAAACAATTTCAAGAATGAATGTGATTTTTTGTTGTTTGAAATGCATTTTTGAATGCATAGACAAAATCGACACCCTAAAAAACCACGTGGGGCACTTGAATTTTGCAGATTAAATAACTTAAACTCAAGTTTTTAAAAGTATATGCTAGATTTTGATTAGAATTAACAAGAAAAATGTCCTAAAAAAAGGCCATTTCATTTATAAGTTAGATTGTGCGTACATTTAATATTAACCCAAGTATTTTTCCTTGTGGATTGAAATTTAAGATGAGCCCAATATTTTGAACCTTCAAATTTGACATTTAATTTTAGGTTTGTGTTATTATATTAATTGGTATGTTTATTTTATAAGTTATCAGAATTTTGATTTAACTATAATAGTTATTAGGTGGATGTAGGGATTTAATCATAAATCAAAGATTGAGATTTATCTCAAAAATAGTTATACCATTTTTTACTTTTTAAATAAATTGATTAATTGAAAGATGTATGTGAACAAGTGTAAAATGAAATGAGTTATGGTTATTTGGGCATGTGGTACTGATAAACCATGGTATTGTAACTAACTGTTTATATTGTTTCACTAGTATCCCCGTAGTTAAATTACCTCCATTATTGATCAAGAGTTCAAATATCTGGACACTCTTGGGGTCAGTGCCGAGGTGGTAGTTGGATTGATTAGTTAGTACTAATATTCAGTGGACATAGCAGCTACTCATTAGTGACCATGAACCACTTAAAAAATAAATAAAAATAGAAACTATTTATATGGTTGCACTAATATATTATGTATAAAATAAAATATCCATAATGTTCAAAATCTCACATTTATTTACAAAACAAAAAATAATAATTTATTCAAAAGCTATTTCATTTAATTTTAAGAAAAACCAAAAAACACCTGAAATAATTAAAGTACATATTTTACAAACCAGCCTAGATCCATCTTAACTCCGAATCTATCAAGCGTCAAGAGGGATCAAATATATCGAGGTGAAAAACTCTTTTTTGAATGAAAAACTTCAGGAAAGATTTGCACCTCGAGGGATTTGATCCCTCTCAGCGCTTGATAGATCCAGAGTGAAGATGGATCTTGGCTAGTTTCAGTCGTGTGTTGCCAAAAAAAATATATCAAAGATATGATTAATTTTATCAATAATATGCAAATATATCAAATATTAATATAATCATTTTAAATATGCTAAATATTTTTGAGATTAACTTGGTCATTTTAATTTTAAATTTTCTTAGTTACCTCATTTTGTTGAGATGATAAATATTGCTAATAAATTTAATGATGAAAAATGATGAAACAATTTTATTGAATGCAAAGTAACAATAATAATGTTGAAAGATATAAAATGTGAATAATAAGAATGTACTCATGTTACAAATAGTATTCATTGTGATCAATCTCAAACTATTCTCTTCTACTATTCTTATTGTCACCCTTTTTAGTTTTGTCATCTTTTCATATCGATTATATGAAAAAGAAAATTTAAATCGTAAATCATTTAAATATTTAGCTTGAGATGTTGTAGTAAATAGGATACCTTGTCTCTCTTGCTCTCCAATATTAATAGGTTAAATTACTATAACACAAAAATCAATGTGCATTGTCAATATCGTTTTGTTCTTACACTAAAATCAATGCATATTGTTAATCCATTCACTTTAAAATTAATGTACCATCTTATATCCAATTACATCAAATCAGAAATCAACATCTACATTGAAATCAATGCACTTAATGCAAGCAATGAAATAAGATTAGAAAATAACTTCTACACTTAAATCAATGCATTTATTGCAAACAATCAAATAGGATTAGGAATCATCTACATTGAAATCAATGCATCTAGTGCAAGAAATCAAATATAATTATAAATCAACATCTACATTGAAATCAACACATCCAGTGCAAGCAATCAAATAGTATTAGAAATCACCACCTATACTGAAATCAATGCATCTAGTGCAAGTAATCAAATATTATAAGAAAAAAATATCTACACTTAAATTGATGAATCTATTGCAAATAATCAAATAGGATTAGAAATCACCATCTCCACTTAAATAAATCCATCTAGTGCAAGAAATATTCTGCCCTCTCTCCACCCTCCATCCATATCTATATGCCCTTTCATCTCTTCTTTTTTGTCTCTCTATCTCACCCCCCTAAAAACACATGCTCTCACACTCCATATCAATCAATCTCTTTGTCACTCCCTCCCTCTCCCCATCTCTCTCTTCTTCCCTCTCTTCACCTTCCATCTATTTCTCTATCTTCCCATTCTCTCCCTCTTCCCCGCTAATATCTCTCTTTCCTCCTTCTATCCTCTCTCCCTCTCTCTCCATATTCCTTATCACTCTCTTTCTCTCTCTCTATCCACCTTTATCTCTCTATGTCTTTCTTCTTACCTCCCTCTCTCTCCCTCTCCAAGTCCATCTCTCTTTCCCTCCCTCTCTCTACTCTCTCACATCCTCTCTCTTCCTTCCACTCTTTCCCTTTGTCTCTCTCTCTTCACCCACCAACTATGTTACTATATCCCTCCCTCTCTCCTTATCTCTCATTCTCTCCCCCCTTATCTCCATCCCTCCTTTGTCTCTTTATCTCACCCCCAAACATACACACTCTCTCTCTATCTCTCCCTTGTCACTCCTTCTCTCTCTCCACTTATCACTCTCTATATTTCTTATTTCATACCTCTCTCCCCCTCTAACTCCATCTCTCTATCTGTCCCTCTCTCTTCCTCTCTCTCAAGTCCTCTCTCTCCCTTTCTCTCCTACCTCCCTCTCTCTTCCCTAATCTCTCTCTCTCTCTCTCTCTCTCTCTCTCTCCAATACTCTCTCTTCCCCCAACATTCTCCTCCTCTCTCTCATCCTTCCTCTCTCTCCCTTTCTCTCCTAACTCCCTCTATCTTCCCCATCTCTCTCTCTCTCTCTCTCCAAATACATTACTATATCCCTCCCTCCCTCCCCCCTTCTCTCCATACATCCTATTTTGTCTCTTTTCTCACCCCTAAACATACACACTCTCTTTCCATCTCTCCCTTTCCACTCCCTCTCTCTCTCTCCACTTCTCTCTCTCTCTATATATTTCTTTTGCCCTCCCTCTCTCCCCCTCCAAATTCTCTATATCCCTCCCTCTCTCAAGTCCTCTCTTTGGTCCTTCCTATCACTCCCTTTCTCTCTTACCTCTCTCTCTCTTCCTTTATCTCTTACCCCCCTCTCTCTTCCGCCATCTCTGTCTCCTCTAATCCTATCACTATCTCCCTCCCCCTCTCCTTCTCTCTCCCCCTCCTCCATATTTGTGTCTCCCTCTCTCGCTCTTCATCCCTCCTATCCCCTTTCCTTTAATTTATCTCCATCTCCCCCTTGTCAATCCCCCTATATCTCCACCTCTATCACTCTATATCTTTGTTCTTCCCTTCCATATATATCTAGAGCTAATATATATCATGATACATTTATATATATTATAATATAATAAATTTAATAATAGTAATATTATAATATATTAATATGAGTATTAGATTTAATAATAATAATAATAATAATATTAATACTAATAATATTAATCTTTTAATATTATATTAGGGTTAATAATGTTTTTTTTTGGCATGGTATTAATAATAATTTAGCCCATGGTATTTGGACCATAGGCTTCACCTAAATAAAGCATATTTTTTGAGTGTTTGTAAATATAAAGATGATTATGGAGTAAATATGAAAATAGGTTTTATTTACTTACCATACCTCCTCTTTTATTTACTATGGTATTTGGCCCATAGACTTGTTATATAATTATATTTTTATTTATAATCATATTTGATATATTTTTATTTATTTACATTACCTCTTTATATCCCTTTTATATTTATTTATTTACCATACCTATTTATACCTATTTTATATATTTATTTATCATACCTCTTTATACCTTTTTTGTATTTATTTATTTACCATACTTCTTTTATAAATATGGTATTTGGCCCACGGTATTTAGCCCATGGTATCAATATTAATTTGTCCCATAGGCTTCATCTAAATAAAACCTCGTTTTTTGAGTTTTTTTAAATATAAAAAGGTTTATCAAGTAAATATAAAAAGAAGTTTTTATTTATTTACCATATATATATATATATATATATATATATATATATATATATATATATATATTTCTTAGTTGGTTTAATCTATTGATATAAAACATAGTACACAAAGTGAGACTCGCCTCCGGGGTTGCAGAACTAACCAACTCCGAGGGAGTCTTAGTCAAAAAAACATAAGAGAGGCCGCCCATAACCAGGAAACCGACCCAAAAGATGTTGCCCATAACCGGGAAACCAAAAATCATAAATTATCCCAGAAAATAGTGTTTACAGAAAAAACAAATGCTGCCACAATGTTTATAGTCAACATGTCCTCACATGCAACAAATCATGACAAAAGTCCAAAAAAGAGGAAGAAGACATGTCATCGGGCTAGCTGTCGGTGTGTGGAGGAGGAGTCTCTTCCACAATTGGACAACTCTAGTCATCCTCCAAATCATCTTCACCTCCCTTGGAATGCTGAGCAGAGTTCTCATAAGAGGAAGAAGAGTTGTTGTCCTTCAATTTCTTGTCCACACGCGCAGAGCTTCCGCTGCCAGTACCCTCACTGCTAGAGGTCTGCGAGCTTGATTTGACAGGGAGGGTTGTAGTTTTTTTGGTGTCCTGCGAAGGCTTCAGAAATGGTAGACTTCCTCCTACACTTTCTATAACCTGAAGCAAAATCTCCGTGTTGCTCCTCCTGAAACACAACAGAAATGGTAGCAGTAATTCTCGGTCTGTCCATGGCACTATTGAAGTGGAATTGAGCTTCATTGCTTGTCGAAGGTTGGAAGCTGCAGGTATCATGGATGGATAGGGGCGGTTGAGAGCCAGCACCCCTACCACCACCACCCCTTCTACACCTCATGTGATGCCGACGCATCATGCTAGGGCTAAAGGCCGAGAAGGAATGTCGAGAGGCAAAACTAGGAGACAAAGAGGCCAAGTGAGAAGATAGGGAGGCCGAGTGAGAAGACAAAGAGGGCTAACCAAAGGGAAAATGTGAAGGACAGGGAGGAGAGCGCTTCAGATGGACACAACGACCAGACTTGAGTGGAGGCGAAAGCCGCGGGAAGGCTTCAGGTGAAGATAGAGAGTGAAGAGCAGAAGGACAAATAGCTCGTTGAGCCAAAGGAGGGCCAACTACTCTGGTAGATTGGAAGGCGAGCCGAAGACAAAGATGGAGCAGAGAGATGGAGCTCAGTAGCCGAGACTGGTTAAAGGACAAAACCAAGGAATGCTGAGCATAATTAGCATTGTTGGAGATGGGACGTGTCTCCATTGAAGACATCGTCAAGCAGGTTGCAAAGTAAAGACAAAGGGAGTGAGCGATGAATGCAGAACGCTTCACCCCGAGGGCCTTTAAGGTTGTGGTACCACGCTCAGGTGTGGGCAGGTGGTTTTATTTATTTAAATTTTAAAATATTGCAATTTTGATGGGGAAATATTTATATCTTTAAAGATTTTAATTTATCCATACAACATGGGTTTTCTTTTTAAAGATTCATTTTGCAAATATTTAATTAAAAGAAATATTAAAATATTTTGGATTTTGATTATTTGTGTTGAATTAACTCTTTTCCTTTGATTTAGGAAATGGTATTGACTTTAGTAAAGAGTAAAGATGTTTCAAATTTTACTTAATTTGGAAATTCAATGTGGTAATTTTTTTTTGTTAAAGGTAAACTTGTGATCCATTCAAATTCACACATATAATAAAGCAATTATTAAATGGGTGAGATAATCTACTATCCATTCAAATTATATAAATAATACATATTTGTATTTTAATAATTAATCTCAGCCCATTAATAAGTTTAAAAAGTTATATATAATCTAAATATTAAAGTGATATAAAATTAAAGATTAGGTTAATACTTTGGCCGACATTAGCAAAAATAAAATTTATTATTTTTTGAGGAGGTGACATACTTGACATCAGGGTCATACTGGGTTGTAGATTGAGTAACTTGGCCATACTTCTTTTATACCTACCATTACTAATGCCCAGGAGCACTCATTAGTGACCACCAACCACTTAAAAAATAAAAAGAATAGAAACTATTTATATGGATGCACTAATATATTATGTATGAAATAAAATATCCATAATTTTTAAAATCTCACATTTATTTACAAAACAAAACATCATAATTTATTAAAAAAGTATTTCATTTAATTTTAAGAAAAACCAAAAAACACCTAAAATAATTAAAGTGCATCTTTCACAAATAACTACCTCAGAAAGTTTTTATACCTACCATCACTAACGCCTAGGAGCCTAGAGTACACATGGTGGTGTTTTGTTAAGGTATTTTGTGGTGTAAAGATTACTGATTATAAATTTTATGGGAAAAAAACTACCATGTTAACGACGTCTTTTGTTTAGGCTAGATATGGTACCCAAGTGATTTTGACGGCTTAGATGACCTTCGATTGTAGCTACTCAAACCACGAATTAGGTGCCCTTATTTCTTTGCTACTCAAACAAAAAAAAATACCTACCATCACTTATGTAACAAATGTAGTATTATAGTATTATACTCTTAAACGTACTATCCTCTCAAAACTCACATAACCTAACAGATATTAATTTATGTGGAAAATGTCATATTTATTATCTCAAAATTCACATAACCTAACAAATATTAATTTATGTGGAAAATGTCATATTTATACTAAGTAACCCCAATATTTCTTTGTGTTAGAAAAAAAGAGTTATAACTATTGATGTTTTATAAAAATATTCAACACAATCCACTGTATTCATAATAGAAATTATTTTTTTGTTAAGGGATGTGTATTCATGTGTATTTACATTTCTATTTAAATATTAACATGTTTTATTTTAATATAAATAAATATATGTGAAAAAAATTAATAATAATTTAATTAAAAAATTAAATATATGTATATATAAAATATTTTTTTAAAATATTAAAAATATATTAAATTTTATTTATTTAATAAGAATGTGAAGAGATTTTATTAAGTTATTATTATTTTTAAATATTCGGAAAATATATCATAATTTAATGGTTAAATTAATAAGGAGGAAAATCATCAATGACTACTATTCATTTTTGTGAGATGTCTCTCAGTATTGGGTTTTTAAATTGTTTCATTACTTTCTAGAAAAAACAAGCTCTTAGCCAAGAAAAACAGTTTTAGTTTTAGGGCACATTCCAGACACAAATTACTATTTATGTGAAATAATTTTATTAATTTTTATTTTACTTTAAAATTAATATAAAAATAGACAATTTATTCTATCCAATCTATATCTCACAACCAATTTTCAGAACATTAAATCTATTTATATATTCAAAACACATTTAAAATAGCATAAAAATCTTGAAACACTAAATTCATTTATATATTCCAAATACATTTTAAATCACAAATAGACTGAAAAATGAGGACTGTGGAGATTCCAAGTTTTGTATCTAAAAATCTACACCACATAAATCTACAATCTATAATAGTAAGGAATTAATCTGTTTTTTTTAATTTCTTGGGATAATTTTTATTAGAAAATAAAAACTAGTATTATATTTTACTAATAAAAATTGTATAGATATTATTATAATATAAACATCTTATATAATTATCTACAAAATTGTATAGATATTATTGTAATACAAGTATTTTATATATTTATCTAGGTTTGTGTAATAATATAATAATATATATCATGTAATATATGTGAAAAATAATGAAACTTATGATTTATTAAAACTAAATATATATTAAATGGTTTATTTGTATTAGGGAATAAGAAATATATATATATATATATATATATATATATATATATATATATATATATATATATATATATATATGACATGTAAATATATAAAGGGAAGTGAATTTAATGTTATGTTATGAAAAAAGTATAAAGGTTTAAGTTGTATAGTTGGATTTTTAATTGTTATGTTAATGTTGAGTTGAATAATTGGTTGAAGTGCACACCTATGCAAGGAAATATTGATGTCCAAAACAAACTAAATGACAACATAGCATTGTTGATGAGATTTCAAAATGACATTTAAAGATAACGATTGACATAAAATAGATAATTTTTATTATATTTTTTAATTATTTAATTTTGTGAGTTCAAATTAAACTAATAACATTGTGATTATATATAAACGTAACATTGTAAACTTGGTGCAATACAGGAGAGATCATGGCTCCTAAGTGTTGAAGACAGACCCACGTCACCCCTGAGGTGGAAACCCCACCTCCTTCCACTATAGAAATTGGAACCCCAGCTAAGCAAGCTATATTACGTTCCTTTGCAGAAATGACAAGCACCTTTAAGGATTGGGTCACAAGCCAAGGCGAAGGTCAAAAAAATGATCCAGGTCAAGGAAGGGAGTTGGAAAAAAAACATAGGCAAGACTTAAATTTTCAGTTCAATGTCGAACCTAGACAAACAAACCTCAATATTATGAAAGAAGTTCAAAAATCCAAATTAGCAAAGTTCACAGGTCAAGATGGGGGTTCAAAGGCAGAAGCATGGGTAATCGATGTCAAGAGAGCACTTAGCATTAAGGAATATACTTCAAGGGAAAAGGCTCAAATACCAACAAATCTACTAAAAGGAGAAGCCTTATTATGGTGGTTAAATGAAGAAATGAAGATGCAAGTCACACCATTGCAAGTAACTTGGGAAATGTTGGAGGAAGCCTTTAGAACCAGGTACCTATCAAAGGACTACAAACACCAGCAAATGGAGGCTTTCCATGCAGTGTGATAGAATGGTAGATCTATCGAAGACTATGAAGCTTAATTCTATAGGTTGGTCCATCATGTGGACTATATGGCAGATGACAAACATCAATCTGAAAGATTCTTGCACGGGCTCGATCCTTTGGTTCGAGTAGAAGTCACCATGTGGAAACCCATCACTATGGCAGCAACCACTATTTTAGCCAAACAAGTCTTGAGGACAATAAATATGAAAAAGAAAATGGTGGTTGATGGAAATATAGAGAAGGAACACCCCACGGCGAGGGTAAATAGATCAGGGAGGAACCCATATGGATTTCAAGAAAGACGAAACAATGTTGCCCGGATTGCTAGTGCAACTTTTAGGTTTCCTCCAAGAGGACGTAGGGGTCAGCGCTACTTGAGAAGAACTAATGCTGGAGGTAGAGGATTTTGTGGCCAAGTGTTGGGACCAAATGAGAATTGAGGTCAAGCAAAATGTTGGGAATGTGGATGTCAACATTATAGAAGGGGTTGTCTAAGGTATCAAGCAGGGATCAAACAACATGGACATAAAGAAAGAGGAGGAAGACTACAAAACCCAAATCGAATTCATGCCGCCATTAACCATCGTCAGTTCGAGCACCAAGCCACAGTTGTGGAGTCCACAAGTATGATAAACAACATTCCTCTATCCAATTTAATTGATCCAGGTTCCACTGATATTATTATTTCTCCTTCAGCATTGCTTAGATGTGGATTGATAGCTCATGAGCAAAGTAACTTTAGAATGGTAGAAATGGCACTAGGCTCTCAAAAATCAGTGGGATCATTGGTAAGGGATTGCATTTTTAACATTGGGGGATGTGACCCCAAGATGAACCTGTATAGCACGACTCTGGGAACTTATGACCTAATTGTAGGAATGGATTGGCTTGAATCTCATCAAGCTATAGTGGATTGCTCTAATAAGACAATTCTCTTAAAAAATGACCAGGGAGAATCCACAGTAATCGAGGGAATTAAACGTGATGTTACGTTGCGCCTCATATCAACCAAGAAGGTTAATAAGTGTATGAGAAAAGGATGTAATATTTATGCAGTAGAAATGGTTAGTGTCGACGAGAAGTCTTTCGATGTAATATTTATGGAAGTAGAAATGGTTAATGGATTGGCCTTATCCTAAGAATGTCAAAGAAGTACGCATCTTTATGGGGTTGGCAAGCTATTATAGCAAATTTGTAGAAGGATTCTCATGGATATCAAGTCCCGTCAAAAACCTCCAAAGAAAATGGGTTAAGTTTGAATGGACAAGTGAGTGTGAGAGAGCATTCAATGAGCTAAAACGACACTTAACAACTGCCCCAAAATTAAAGGTGCCCGACATGGACAAGGACTTTTGTGTGTGCACAGATGCATCAGGAGAAGGATTAGGTGCAGTCTTGATGCAGGAGGGAGGGTTTATTTCTTATGCTTCACGTAAACTCAATATCCATGAAATCAATTATGCCACACATGATCTGGAATTAGTTGCAGTCGTAATGGCCCTGAGACTATGGAGACATTATCTGATGGGGCACTAATTTGAATTAAGAATGGATCATAAAAGTCTTGAGCATATCTTCACCCAAAAGAACCTTAATACTCGACAACGACGTTGGAGTGAGTTATTTAGTGAATATGATTTCAAGATATCCTACATCAAGGGGGAAGAAAATAAGGTTTCATATGCTTTAAGTATGAGACCTAGAGTTCATTCAATACTGTCAGTGAAGATAGACCTAAGAAGCTGGATTCTAACCCCCCTAATATGGGACCCGTAATACCAACAAATAAAACTTGCCTTACAAGAAGAAGTACCAATGGCATCTAAGTGGGAAGGATACACCTTAGATTATGATGGGTTGCTACGATATAAGAGTAAGATGTATGTATTGACTGATGATGAACTTCGGAAATTAATAATGAAGGAATCCCACCAAGCTCCATATGTTGCACATCCAGGAGTCCAGAAAATGTATGCAGATTTAAAACAACTATTTTTTTGAACATGAATGAAAAGGATATAAGACAGTTTGTGGCTCGATGTCTAGAATGTCAACAGGTTAAAGTTGAACATCGTCACCCTGCATTTCTTTTACAACCCCATGATGTACCAAAAACTAAGTGGGAAGTTGTTTCGATGGATATTGTTGGGGGATTACCTATGACTTCCCAAAGACATGACTGCATTATAGTCATTGTTGATAAATTAACTAAGAGTGCTCACTTCGTTCCAGTTAAGAGCACCTTCGAGCCACAAGCTATTGCTCAAGTTTTCCTAAAATAAATAATTCGCCTTCATGGAATGCCCCGGAAAATAATATCCGATAGAGATGCACGCTTCACTTCCAGATTTTGGAAAAGCCTTTTACAATCTATGGGAACACAACTAAACTTCAGTACTTCATATCATCCAGAGACAGATGGGAAAATAGAAAGAGTAAACCGAGTATTAGAGGACATGCTCAGAATGTATGTCATGGATCAAAAAAATCAGTGGGAATGTATGTCATGGATCAACAAAATCAGTGGGAGAAATAATGGAATTTGCATACAACAATAGTTATCACAGTTCAATTCAGGCAGCTCCCTTCGAAGTCTTATATGGAAGACCATGGCGTACTCCATTGAGTTGGGATCGATTAGAGGATCGAGTCATGTTGGGACCTGAAATGCTCTAAGAAATGGAAGAACAAATGGCAATAATTAAGAAGCAGCTAAAAGAAGCCAAGGATCGCCAGAAAAGTTATGTCGGTGCAAAGAGAATTGATAGAAGCTTTGAGGAAGGAAGCCATGTTTTTATTAGAATCAAACCCTCTAGGAGTTCCTTCAGATTTGACAAGGGAACAAAGTTATCCCCTAGATTTTTTGGCCCATTTAAGATCCTAGAGAGTATCGGACCAGGTGCTTATAAGCTCGAGTTGCCATTCCATCTTAGAAGAATACATAATGTGATTCATGTTTCTATGCTTAGAAAATATGTACCTGACCCTCCCCATGTGCTAACATTTGAGAAATGAAAACTTTATGAGGAGGGAGTCCTTCAGGTCGAACCACTCTGTATACTGGACTGAAAGGTTCGTTGTTTCAGGAATCGTGAGTTGGAGAAAGTCAAGGTCCAGTGGGACCAATATAGCCCAAGTTCAACTACCTGGGAAGATGCAGATGGTATTTTCAATTACTTTCCTTATCTATTTGATTAAATTGTATGGTGAACTAGATACAAGCGCAAAATTTAGCTAAGGTAGATACTTTTATGGGCCCTCTAGATCATGTCTTATTGTTTAAATTTTATTTATACATCTAAATCGTACATTATGATTTCAATTATGGTTTTTATTAATTGTTATGAGATGATGGTAATGATGCACATGTGGTTCTAATTTATATAGTTGTATGAAAATGATGTTGTATGCTCATGATGAATATGATATGCATAGGGATTATGATGTTATGATTAGAGGTTATATTGACATGTGGTTAGTTTATTATGTGATGTCATGATATGTCTTTGATGTTGATATGTTGATGTTATAACTTATGAGGGTATTTTATGTGGTAATCGCATACAGATATTTTGACATGCAAGAGCATGTATTTATTTACTATTCATAATGCAGTGATTAACAATGATGACATGCAAGACTTTGTATGTGAATTATTGTCTATGATGTTATGATTATAACTAATGCATTGGATGGATGTTGAGATGTGGTGATTGGCAGGAAATCCACAAATGGGTCGAGAGGGCTAGTTTATTTGATGATCTCGAGGGAGCCCATACCTATGAGGGAGAATATGTAACACCATATTGATCTGAAAAGAGTGTATTAGTTTTTTGTGCTAAGTGTCCTTTCAATAATAAAAACATGTACAATTTGTCTTCATTTGTTTGTTTAAGGAACAATTATTTTAACCATGAAACATAGATGAATTTGTGAGTTTTAAGCATGAAAATAAGCCTAAATAACACTGTAAAACAGTGTATAACAGAGAAATAACATCACACATAAGTTTTACACAACAGACGTGATGAATCATTTCACCCCTCCTAGGCTACATCTGCTGGTCTAGCTCCCAATGGCCTGTTCCTCTTTGTCATTATACTCAAAATTGCAAATACATGTGTTTACAAGCTCTAATAGTTGTTTTCTCTACACCAATGGCTCCAGAATGCTCAAATTAGTCGAGGTAGACTCTTGCTTCACTCAAATTGGTTGAAAATTGACCTCCCAAAGCCTTTTCCCAATAAATCCTACAAAACCTCCACTAAAAGTGGAGAATTGCCACTGTCTGTGGTTAAAAATAGCAAAATTTCCCAAATCTGGTGGCGCGCTTAACCTCCACTAACTGTAAATTGTGGTATTAAATGTTATGGGTGGGTGGGCCACATGCCAACCCAACCCTTACGATCCACCCGCAACCGCAGGCAGAACCCCCGGTAGACCACGTGGAGTAGTTTTGGAACCAAAGTTAAAAAATGTTAACAAACACTATCAAGGTTTAAACCCTTTGACCGCGCAGAGTGTTGTACATGTGATAAGGCTTGGAGTAAATGTTGCGGAGATGTCGGTGGTTAGTTCGTTGGCATTACAGCAATTGTAACCATAACATGTGATGAGTCTTGAAACTGCAGTTTAATGATGTTGTGTCATAACCGTTGTATTATTATATGTCGTGGTGATCGTAACATGTGACCAGCAACCATGGGACCATTGGCGAGTTGGGACCGTCGGCGATCCCAACCCCCGCATGTAATTACATTAAAACTTAAGTATAGTCGGTGCCCTTAAAGGGTTAAGAAACATTGCATAGCCTGGTTGGTGGAAGTCTTGGCGCGCATGCCGGAGGTCACGAAGTCAAACCCCCCGAACCTCAATAATATTTTAATATATTGCTTAGGGGACACGTGGCGGCCTCAGGGCTGGCAACGTGTCACCCTTCCATTGGTTTAAAAAATAATGTACATTCCACCAATCCAATCACAACGCGACAAATGGCAGCTTCTGATTGACTTGAGAAAACATAATATTCTTAATAATATTCCTATTTTGCTGACTGTGCCCCTGCATGCTAACTCGGCATCCCAGTCACCCTGTCACAAAATTTTTAGCTATTTAGGAAAACGAACAGAATGCGATATCTTCCTCATACGACATCGGTTTTTCAAACCGTTCGCGGCGCTGGAATCGCAACGATGAGACCTATCTGGTCGCTCAGGCTCGGTACAGTTTCGAGCACTTTCAATTTTGAGCAAAACACATGATCTCCGGATCACATATGGACTGGGGACATACTCAATCAACACTACATATGCCAGTGGTTCCTTTGTCTTATGTCACTCTTGATGGATAGCTCTTGAAGGGTTGTGGGACCATCTTGAGGAGGTCAAGTGTCTAATATTGTAGGCCAAGTGCCTGGTATTGGATTGGGATGTCAATGTTTGGAGGGGGTGTAAGGACTTCGATACCTGGGCCTATGTGCCTTAGTGATGGTGGAGGGAGTGGGTTAGCCTTGCGAGATGCCCAGAGTCATTAGTTACTAGGACCAGATGTCTACCTTGGGGCAGATGAGGTCTAAGTTGGGCGCAAGCCTTGGGGCCAGCCTTGGGCTATGGTACAGACCGATGAGGCTTATGCCTGGTTCCAAAAGTGGGAAAAATGACAGAGATTCCTTGAGATTTCTTGGGTGTTGTGGAAACTTTTGATGTCTGCTGGTTATACTAGTTTAGCAGAGGGTGTTGGGAAAACGTGAAGTAATAATTAACTAAATAAATAAAATGATAAAGTATTCAACTTAACTTCGGGACGAAGTTCCTTAAAGAGGGGAGTATCTAATGTCCCCTAATAATAATAATAATAAATAATATAATATAATATAATTAAATAAATAATAAGTCAATAATAGTAAATATAGAACAAACAATAAAGAGAATAATAATAATAATAAATAAAATAAGTAAAAATAAGTAAATTTAACAAAAAGTAAAAAGGAATAAAATAAGAAAGAGTTAAATTAAGTAAAACTTAAAATAAAGAAATAAAAGTTGCATGTTGACATAGTGAATGTGTGCGGTTTCCTTTTCATTGTTTGGTCTATTTAATAGTCATTGAGGAAGATGAGATTCATTGATTGGTTGATTCATCATTCCTTCATCCATTCTCTTGGGAGAAAGGTATTGTGAGACAAAGGATCCCCTGGCAATAATACGTTGATTGAGAGCTCGGGGATGGTCAATTGTAGAAAGATTATGTGTAGCTGAGCCTATGGTTGGGTGGAGAGTCATCCCCAAAACTTTGTTGCAGTTAGCAGGATTCAAATAGTGTTTAACTCTGAAAGCACAAGTAAGGAATATCATTGTTATAGGTAAGTCGTCTCTGCTCGTGTTTTTCTTAAATTTCTATGCTAATTAGTTGAATAGTTTTTGTGTTGATTATTAATTGCATATTTGATATAATTAGTTGCTTGTTAAAGTTTCGGGTTGTTACAAAAGGACAAATGGAATTGGAAAGAGGTGGTATATAATGACATTCATCTATACTAGGATCATTCCCCGACATGTGAAAAATTGATTGCATGTGTGAATTCACAACCTGTATTGAAATTTTCCTTGGAACACAATCTTTCCATTATAGTTTTTGATCATATGGTTTTGGAGAGTCGAATCAGCATTAATGTCGGGTGTGGGGAACTCAATTCAGGAAAATTGGGAATGCTATTATTTATAGAAAGTTGGGGAGATCTAGAAGGCAAGGAATTTGAAATCAGAGAACTAATTTATCAAGTTTGTCCTTGGGTTTGGTGTAATATCAAAATTATGGAGCGTGATTTGGGAAATGGTGAGGAGTTTTCTCTTATCCTTGCAAGGATGGAAGGAGCCATAGAATTTGTAATCTCTTTGATCTCCAGACAAGCATAAATGATCCTAGTTGAATTCAGAGCTCATAACGAATTGTTATCTCCATGACTCGGTCTATTAGAAGCCAAATTGGATCATATTCAACTAGAAAATGAAATTTTGGAATTTCGCATGGAAAATTTAGTGTGGGAAGGGGTTGGTAATGGAGAGATGGCTCGTGATGGCAATGCTCATACTAGAGTAGAAGCAGAAAATATGGAATTCTCTAGAAACATTGACCAACAAGAGGCAAATAACCTTAATATTGTTGAAGACCACGAAGATTCTTCCAAGTTTGAGATGGAGGATTTTGAAGACCAGGTTGCCCTACAACAAGGAATGTGTAGTGTTTTAGATCAGTGAATGGTTTTTTTATGTTTTGCAAGTATGCAATGTTTTTAGGCATTTTTTGGAGGATATATGGAGAAAATAAAGTTATAGCAGCATTTAGCTCAGAAATTAATAGTGTTAGTATCATATGGAGATTTTGGACCATTGCAGAAGACTCTCTGGACTATGATGTACAAGGCCTTAGCCTTCAAACCAAGTTTTTTTTTTTATAAAATGCATAATTATTCCTTTAAAAAAAACAGTGGTATCAACTTAAGGACACAAATGACACGAGCCCACAAACATCTAAATGTATTAGATCCAAGACGCCCTTGGCCCTAGTATCGCTACTCGGAAAGGTGGTTTTGGTATACTTTCTTAATGCACAACCCTTGCACACATCATATTTCTCGACCCTGAACTTTGGTAGTCCTGTCATAATCTCCTTAAGCACACTGAGTGCTCCATGGTGCAAATGAGTCATCCTCCTATGCCATAATATGCTCAACTCTTGGTTGCAAGTCGAAAATGCTTGTGTTGGTTCAAACTGAAGTCTGAATAGGTTACCTTTTCTAACTCCTATCACCTTGGATGTCCTAGAATCCTTGGTCCAATATACGGATTTCCACCCTCAAAGGTCACAATGTAACCCATGCCTTCCAAGACAACAACAAAAATCAGGCTTTTGGTCATTCCCAAAACATATAGCACATCATCCACTAGCAAAGGTTTACCAGACTCCATTTGAAACTTGACAATGCCAACTCCAGTTGCCTTGTACTTGGCATTGTCCCCAAGATCTATGTAGAAGTCTATTCTTTTCTTCTTTAGTATGGTAAAGTATTCCTTCACTCCTGTCATGTGGTAAGAAGCCCCACCTTCAATATACCACACGCTAGTGGTTATTGAACTCGACAGGCATGCAATGAGTGAAAGCTCATTTTTTACTATTACTGCAAATTCATCCACTTCAATTGTAGAAACAACCTTCTTCTTTTGCTTGCCCTTTTTCTTGTTTGGGAATCGGCTAGCAAAACATCTTAGTTGATGACAAGAAAACACTTTATCTTACTAGGGTCCTCTTTTACTCCTTTAGAATTTAACCCATTATTTGGCCCTTTCTTTGCCTTCATCTTACCCTTACCAGCTAGGGCAGGATTCTCTTTGTCAATTGTTTTCTTATGGTCACCATGTTAAGCCCCATCTGTAATTTATTCTTGTATGAAACCGTCAAACAATCTCCCCCTGGTGGGAATGTGCTCTCAACCCACGATGCATTTCATAAACACATCCCACGATTTCGTAAAGCACTTCAAGGTCATACACACCAGTTCTAGTTTAGGTATAATTTCTCCTATAACTTCCATATCATCTTGTAGTTGAGTGATCCTGGCCAAATAGAAAGTTATGCTTTCAACCTTGGACATCCTTGTGTTTTGTAGTTGGTCCCTCAGTACCATCTTTCGACTATGATAGTTGCTTTGGTACAACTTGGTGAGCACACCCCACATTTCCTTCGTTGTCTTCTTCTCGGAAAGATGAGTGATAAGGTGATCTTTGACTCCATCTATAGTTATCCTTTGCACCCTTACTTCGTTTACCTCATGTAGGTCTAGGGTTATTGGATTTGAAACTAGTGGAATAAATAAGGTGTTGACGAAGTCTCACAGATTGTTCTCCTTGAGAACAGTTGCAATTTGAACCCTCCTTCGAAGATAATGTGAGGATCCTTCCAATTTGTCTTCATATCAAAAGATGGTAGCCATGGTGATTTAAATCCTTAAACACCTGCTTGTTGAAGACTCACACACCTTTGAGTTGATATTCATGTGTCAAATGCCCTTGTTTTTGTATCAGAGACTACCACTCTTATAACATATTAGCTTTCTTGAACCCAGATCACATTTAATGTTCAATAAAATTTTCTCAAGACATAAATAAAATTAATTTCCTCATATCTGAAATTTTATAACAAGAAATATTGTGGGTTTTGTTGGCCTATGACCGCACATAACATGGAGAAGTGGTCCCTATAAGGAAATCACAGGGCAGAGGCGTGAATGTTTAAGGGGAAGGCCAGGTTATTCAGGGACAGGCCGGAAGGACGCCCCACAGTCAAAAGAACAGTTCAAGAGCCGGACCAATGGACACATTCAGAACATTGCACACAGGACAAGGTCGAGTCGAGCTTATTCGCAAGCTCAAGAGAGACTAGCGCTATAGAATGTCGTTTAATGCTAAGATGTCTTGTAGTTAAAATAAACAAGATTATCATTCTTCCAAGTTCGAGTACAACGAAGGCTCGTATTCATTGTGCCCAGATCCAACGGCAACCCGGGAGCACAAATTGCACGAGATTTATACCAAGGAGTGCCCCCGCAAGCAGTCTCGTTAAATCTGCTCACCTGCAAATCGATGGTTGACATTAACCGCGGGAACACTCTCTTCAAATTCCAAAAAACCGCTTACGTGCCCCTGCAAGTTGTTTCAGGTTTCAATAAATGACATTATGTGGTGATAGCTGGAGCCCACGCCCTTTATTTTCAAATCTGAGAAAGCAGAGAAATGGCGTATTTTCCTTAAAAGAACTTAAGGGTTTTGGAGGAGGCGCAAAGCGGAGAGATGGATGGCAGAGATCATAGCATAGGAACACAAGTCAAATGGACAAACAAGATTAGATCGCGAGATCTAAGTTAGAGATAAGCAGTCAAGAATGGATATTGCAAATAAAGATGCATGAGTTAATGGATTGGAGATTCTGGAGAAGAGCCACGTATCAGCCATAGGTTCCATCACATATCACACTTCACAAATCTTACCGTTTACCCTCCGTCACTCACACATAAATCTTGTGATTTGCAATATGCGGGTGGTCCCACCTCTGTCTACCATGTCACTGTCGCCCATCGCATATCGCTCACCGCAACTTTTAACATTTAGCCCCCCCCCCCTCCTTGTTCTTCGCACATCACACCTTTCATCACTTACCCGTCGGTGTTATCACATAAATCTTGTGATTTGTGATGTGCAGGCAACCCCACCTCCGTCCTTCCACGTCATCCATCTCGTACATTGCACTTCGCACATCGCGCCTTTTAACTTTTACCACCCTCCACTTACATATAAACCTTGTGATATGCGATCTGCGGATGCGGTCCCACCTCCATCTGCCACGTCACTCCCGCCCATCACATATCGCTCCCTGCAAGATTTAACCTTTACCTCCCGTTGTACCCATATAAAACTTTGACGATGTGATCTGCGATTTTCGTGCGCGGACCCACCTCTGTGCCATGTCATCAAATCCCTTCCCTAGCCTTTGTTCCGCGGGGTGGAGCATGTAGTTATGGTTTATTCAGTTTTCTCAAGAAACCTCCGCTAAGTAGCCAAGCACACACAGTACCACTAGTCATTTCACAGCCGTTGAGTGGAAATCATGAAAGTTAGAGAGTGGAGGATTCCAAGCAACAGATGGAATCGTATGATGACAGCCAACCTGCCCACCTACGACTGCTCCTCGCCATACTGATTGAAGGCTCGCATAATTGGCCTCCATGGTCAACCATGTCTTTTATGTTTTCTGTTTGATTGATGATTTCGTTGGTGAAATCTCAATTTCACCCATTCCTGTTTTAATTCTCTCAGTACAAAAGTAATTGCTCAATGTATGCTCCGCCAGTTAGGTAGGATATTTTTATTTCACAGGTATGGGTCGATCATAAATTATTAGGATTGTAGACCCTCGAGGAAAACTCTATATGTAGGGATTTCAAAAAAATGAATGGGGTTACGGAATTTTGAAGAATTTTGTTGTAGTTTTGTATGATTGTGCTCCCTGTGCTCTAAGATACATATTTGGGAGAGTTGTTTAAACTTAATATGATATAGAGTTGTTATTTGGATTCTAGATGGAGCAATGAGTAATATGTATCTGTTTCCTTCTGTTATCAATAATCCCCTTTTATGTGTAATCATCTTTCATGTTATGCTGCTTTGATGGTTCGTATAACGTAACTGTCGGTGGTCTGCACTTTTATTCATGAATTCGTGTCTGTATAACGCTCAGGTGTTAACGCTCATGTATTAAGCTTGTTGCACTCCCTTAATTCGCACTCCACAAACCTCTGTTGTTGTCCATATCTCATTCACATCCACTTCCTTTGAGTTCACGAGGGGATAGATTCTTAATCCTCTTAAGCATGTCCCTTGTGGGTTCCTTCTATGTCTTTCCTAGCGCCTCTGCATATTTTTAAAGCTTTTGCTCATTGTTTTATACTTGGCCCATTTGAAAGCCATCAAGCCTCACAGCATCCTGAGCCTTCTCACATTATAGGGAATTCACATGAATCGACTCCAAGGTCTTCTTTGTCCTTGAACCACCAAAACCATTATTCTCTTATTCCCTATTTTATCAAAGGCATCCTTATGGTTATCTACATTTAACCTCTAATTTTAAGATGTCCTAGGCACTGGTTTTTTGCAACTCCAGGTTTCTTTAGGAGCTACAACAAGTTCCTAACTCAATATGCCCAATAGAAATAAACAAGCAGTAAACAAGGAAAATAAAAATATTTAAAATAGTTTTTACCCTAGAAACCTCAATGTGAGGAAATCCAACAAACATGGGCTTTTTATTCAACTTTAGAAAATTGAATGTAGAAAATATTTCCTTAGGAATTTACCCAAAAAATTTCAGCACTTCTACCCATCAAATTAGTTGTATGACCCAATGAAATTTGGCTTGTATGGCCCAATCAAATCAACCTAGCAACTTGGCACCCTTTAGCGCAATTAATTTTCCCAATTCAGCCCTATCAAATTGGTTTGTTGCTACTCCTCTAAATTGACCTGTACGACCTACATTAATTCAACTTCCTCAAGCCTACGCGTTGTCCCTGAAATTTGTCTCTATGTTGATCAAAGTTTGATGTAATTCAACTCCATGTCTCTACTGGATTCCCAGCTCTTGTGCCAAATTGAATCAGTCTCCTCAACAGTGAATTTCCCTCTTTTATAATTTGCTGACCTAATCTCCAAAGTGATGGAGGGTTGAGATTGCACCCCCGCACTTGAGATCAACATTCACGATATAATATTTCATTGACTTCTTAACTTTGCAAAAAAAAATGGCAAATTAAAAAAAAAAATTAAATTACTGATTCTAAGCTTAAGATTCGAACTTGAGCAATATTTAATTAATTCTGCTCTAAGGGTTATGGTGATTCATTGCATGTCATGGCACTTGACCAATGCAAAATCAGCTTCCAAGCTACATTTTCATCAATGGATTCAACACTTTGAAAATTCCATTTAGCACTTTGATCGTGTTTGTTATATAATTACTAAATTTTAGATAAATTTGACCAAAAACATAAAATAGTTATTCTATGTGAAATGTCTTAACCATGTGAATTTTTTTTTTTTTTCAATAATATATACATAGTTAACATTATATAAAAAATATTTTATTTTCAAATTTTTTCTATAATATATGTGTAGTTGACATTAAAATATTTTACATAAATAGTTATTAAAATATTTTATTTATAATTTATATTTTATTCTTTTTATTATTAATATTTTTTAAATGTAACATATCAACTTCATGTTAAAAATTAAGTGAATTACATATTTTTCTTATTATTATGCACCTTCATTTATATATAATTTAGGACATTGAAATATTTTATTTGTAGTTAAGATTAAATAGTTGTTCTCTTTTTATAGAGATATAAAAAGTTGATATTGAAATATATTAGTTAATATTAATATTCAAATTTTAAATTTTTTTATAAAAATTATGTTATTTAATATGGAGAAACATTTTATTTATGGTTGAGAGAGAAACAAATTTTTTATTATTAACATTCTTTTGAAATACCCATGAAGAGTATACGAGTGAGTTAGTGAGTTAGTTGGTTTGTGCGGGGTTTAGTCCTCTCTAGGGATCACGTTCAAACTTCATGGGAGGAGTTAAAGATCGAAGCCACTTTGAAGGAATTAAAACTATCCCAAAGAGCGTCCAAACTTAACCTAGCTTCACACAATCCTAGTAATAAACATCCCATTATGAATTGATCATTCTTCTTCTATCCAATAAACAAGCTAACCCCACCTAGACTCAACTTAATCCAAAAAAAACTTTTGAAATACATGTCAGCTCTATAATAAATAGAAACCAATTGAACATCTACTATAAAGTAAATTGTAATACCAACCACAAACCTAATACTCTTTATTAAACCTTACCAAATATTTATATTTATTTTTGTTTTCTATTATCATAATCAACATATTTTTTTAATTATTAGTGAATATTTTATTTCTATTCCAAAAAAATCACGTCAACTCTAATTTAGACACCCAAGGAATTACACCTGCAAAAAAAACGTCCACGTCCACTCTAATTTGGACACAAGGAACTACGCCTCCTTCATAACAAACGGTAAAATACACCTTTCAACAAAATTCTTTCTTTTATTTAATTAATGCTAAAAATAAAACTCGCCAAATTCGTACGGAGTTTATTTCCATTGAATTTTAAACTTAACTCGTGCACATGCGAATGCTCTATCTCAATCACTATACCATGACATAACAAAACTATTGATATTGACAGTTATTTTTAGTCAATAAAATTGTGTGTGTTATCACATCATTTATTAATGTGATATGCAAATTACCAGTTATTTTTCCCACATTCACAAAGCAAGAGGCAAAGGACCATATTCCAGCATTTTTCACACGTTTAAAAATCAAACATCGTAAAGGGGGTCAGGTCAGGTCAGCAAGATTGTTATAGTGAATCATATCACAGCAACATCTGGAAATAAGGCTTGTAAAGGGGACCAAGTCAGCACCATTGTTGTAGTGTGCCTGTAAAGGGGCCAAGACGGTATTAGCTGTACAAAGGGATTGTAATGGGTCAAGTCAGCACCATAGGCCTTGTAAGGGGGCCAAATCAGCACTATCTGCACAGAGGGCTTGTAATGGAGCCAAGTCGATCTTTCTTCAACTCCTTAGCTATCCAATGCAAGAGGTGCAAATGGAACGGGTATGGTAACCTCACCAATTTAACTATACTCCATAAGCACGTAGGCTAAGATATTTTATTAGTAACTATCGAATCAAAAGTTTGCAAAATATCTTAATGTCATTTTAAGTTTGAGTGGGGCTAATGGTTAAGAGCATGTGTTTCCTTTTAAGGGGTCACAAGTTCGAAACCAGAGGGGTAGAGTAGAGGGGTAGAGTATGTATGCCTTCGTAGACTTAGCAATCAAATCGCTACGCGGAAGTGGGTCCCTTGTCCCACAAACAAGGGGGTCTCATACACCAATTTCGGAAGTTGTCTACCCAGCATGTGAAATAGCTGGGACGGCAGTTTTTTGCTGGAACCCGGTAAAATAAAATTCAAAAAATCAGGTAGTTGGAGTGTTTGGAATCCATTTTTGATAGTAGAAATGGATTCAGCGCTATCAAAAACCCTAAGGGCACTCAAAATGCTAAAGTTTAACCACTGTAAACAAGATTCTGATAAAATCTTTGCCGGATTTTTTCAAAATCTTTGCCGGATTCTGGGCCATTTCACTGCTTTTTTAGACTACATGCCAATTTAGTGTCTGGCTTTGATGGTAACCTTAAAATTAGATAATAATAATAATAAGTATCTTAATATCATTTTAATGACTGTTATTTTGTATCAAAAATAATTTCTTTTTATTGAATTAATGCTAAGTACGACTCTTGTCAAACTCGACCAACATATAATATGAAACATTTTCCATTGGAATTTGAATGTAAATCATTGATTGGAACTTGGAATGATAACGGTCACAAATTGCAGAGCCAGTGATCATATAATTCTAGTCTTGGAATGATAACGGTCACAAATTGCAGAGCCAGTGATCATATAATTCTAATCAATTGATAGATCACTTTGGTTGTTTTATTGACCAATATTTAATGATCAAAGTAATCTATGAATAAGAAGGGCCGATATGAATTCCAATGCCCATCTGAAGACCATTCTGAAAATAGAATTGAAACTGTAATTTTCTCACTAACAGAAGCGAATCAAGTTGATTGTTCCAACGAATTATGGATTGCCTACTAGTCAACAAAGGTCAATCACTATTCAATTCTCCAGGGTTCCCAACTAACTATAACACAAAAACTCTATATATTGACGTACAATGACCAGACTCGAAAGAGGGACCATCTGTTGATACCCCTATATCGAGAAACCAAAATGCAAAACTCCAGGAAACGTGTATCCAGTTTTCCAGTATAAGCGATGCAACCTACTGCATTACACACTGCATATAATGTGTAAACTGCATTACAAGATTCCATTTACACGTTACAAACACTATTCACATGTACAAGGTTTCCCTCTTCTATGCTTCACAAACTACTTCACAAATTATTTACAGATTCAAGGCTTTCTTCTGCGCTCCGTTAACTACTCTCAGGTGTAATAACAAGTCAAAACTCTAGTCCACTATTCAACTGGATTGTAAAAGAAGCTCTGCCCATGTTTTCAAGTGGACACTCCACCTGCAAATCCACACCAGAGCTCCCAGAATGTCCATTCCATTTAGACCTGCCAACCTGTTCAAAGCATATTACCAATAAGTAAAACATATATAATGAGATACTGATGAGATATTGACGAACTCTAATATGTCATGCAAATCCAGAATTCAACAAATAAATCCAAATTTCAATGTTGTGCCTCAAAGATTAGTGTAGATGATAGAATGCAAATACTTGAGACAAATCATCTTTTCAGTGGAACAAGCAGCAAGTCAAATAAATCCTCAGCAGCAAAAGCAGATTTCTCGCCTCTTCGAAATCATGGAGGAACAAAAGTTATAACTGACAAGAAACCGGCAGTACTTTGATCTCTCTTATCAATTGCAGGTATACGGTGAATTTCTAAGTTACCTGACACAGAATGGAAAAACTTTGTGTGACCGTTTTTTTTTAATTTCTAAATGTGGAAAGGTCAAAACTCGTGATTATGTTAAAATATAAAAATATTGTAATGTTTAGGTTGAATTTTCGAGCATACAAAATACAATACATGTATTTCCAGGTTACCAGACAAAGAATTACAAAACTTTCCATTCGAGCATTTTTTAAAATTTCTGAATATGGAAATGTTAAAACTCAAGATTATGTTAAAATATAAAAAGATGTAAAGTTTAGGTCGGATTTTTTCAACTGATAGTGTTGTTAAATCTTCTTCCAATTATAAAATATACTGTTTGCTTTGACATCCCATGTGAGGATTTTTTTTTGTTTTTCATTTGTCCATAGATTATAGTAAAACAATGCTCCTCCACACCAGAAGAACTTGAAATACCAAGGAAATGACTGCTACTTCAGAAAAATAATGACGTCTTCAAATGTTTCCAAGATATTTCAGAGACAAATCTCAATAGTTTATCCTTCAGGAATGTTTACTGGTTAGAAAACTCCCCACATCTGGGTAAACTTAACAAACATTTGAATGACTGGCATCCTATTAAGGCTTTTGGTTATTATATATCGTATGAGCAGCGTTGCCAGAAGCCTAGAGAATATCACAGAGCACAAGCAGTCCAAGAAAAATCTTAAGAGTGATCTGGTCGAGGAAAATTCCATGCACATTTATATTAATATTTATTTTTATATAATATTCTGTATAAATATTCAAAAAACGGATGCATAACACCAAATTATTTGCAGAAAACATAATTTGAGTGCTATTAAAATTATAATACAAATATTGACAAAGCCAGGGGCGTAATGATTTGTGTAACGGTGTCAGAGAGTAATCAGACAACCTTCACTGACTCAGAGACTATGCACAGTGGTTTGCAACACAGGTTAGAACAGTAAAGCACTACTGCAACTCATGAGTTATCAATCACTCATACAACCAGATCATGCATGTAGGGAAATAGGTTTAGTCACTTTCATTACTCAACAAACAGCACACATGCACAAAATTCAATATGCACCTCAGCATTCTACTCTACGCTGTACAGCCAAATTGTAACAACAATATGACTCAAATTAATAGCCAACACTCTGGTTTGACTGGCTAGCAGATACCAATGGTGGGCTGTAATGTGCCCTATGGATTAATTGCCCATGGGAGGACGGAATAGCCTATCCAACCTCGTAGGATAGTCTTTGATAACGAGGAAACCCAATTATGATATTATCCAATGTTTTGTGGCAACAGTGGGTAAATTTTGGGGTAGCTGGGGCGAAAAGCCCAAATTGTGGGTTGCACATGAACCCCTCACATTTGATTAAGGAGGAAAAGCCCCATTCGGAAATCTATAAATAAAGGAGTTAGAATCAGTTTTTCATCATCGAATTTGGATTGAATACTTCTGTTTCTTGTGATCTGAGGCTCTGAGGGTTTTAAGATTCCTCCTTGTCTAGTTTCAGTGGAGGTGATCCCACCCTAGCTAGTCAGTCACTTAAATTAATCCATTTTCTTATCATTTATCCTGTATAATGGCTCGGCTTCACTTGGATAGACTTGTAGTTTCGTTACTATGGATCAGTGGTTTTGTGGCTCAGCTTCACTTGGATAGACTTGTAGGTTCGTTACTATGGATCGGTGGTTTTGTGGCTCGGCTTCTCGACCTGTGGATCATCAGTGACTCGCTTTATCTATATCACTCACTTTATCTATATCATTCGCTATGTTATTTTGCGGAATCCATCTTTAAATTAATTTGTGAATCGCACTTTTTTTGCACACTTTCTTATCTACAAATTGTCTTTGTTACAGCATACATTGAATTTCAGTAAGCAAGCATTAAGATGGCTCACAAGAATTTTGCGGTACGTATACACATTTGTTATGCCATTTAATAGATCTCTGAGGTTTGCTTTTACAATGGCTCAAATACCTTACTGTATGGGACACACTCATAGATATATATCTCATGTACAATTCTCTATGATTAGCTATCACTCCTGTAATTGACATTAAAGGGAATTATATTACAGAAGCTCAAGATTTGGTTGCTCATGGCTCACATTCTCATTCTGGTGGACATCTATGTCTGATATATACATATATTAAGGTATGGCTTGCAATACTTCAGAGACATGATCTCCATGACTGTTGATGTGATATCTTGCCCTAATATTGTGAGGAGGGAACAACCTAACTTGACTTTTGGGCAGTATCTCTTATATTGTGGTAGCAGTGACTTAGCTAGTGAAGTGTCGTTCTTGCCATACATAGAAATTGTGATGTTGTTCTTATGAGATATGATGTATAACAGTTACGATGATAGTGCTCTTATGATGACCATAACCCTAATAGATGACATAGTCGTAACTCTAATGGTCTTGGTTGTGGCTTTGATAGCAATGTCATGACAAGGACTTTAATAGCACTAAGTATCTTTGATAACAGTGATCTTCTACAAGGGTCTTTCTTTGAGACATTTGACAATGTTCTTCTACAGTGCATATAACAAAGATCTTTTATGATATAGTGATTAAGCTATGATTTATGATGATGACATGTCTTGTACTGTTGTACATATGGTTGTATTTGTGATGGCAATAACCTTGATGGCAGAAACCTGGTGAATGACAGAGATAGGCATTGTATCTCTGATGTATGATATGGCAGCAGCAGCTCTCTATGTTGTTTAGTTCACAAACAAAGTTGTGAACTGACTTGGATTGGCCATATGAGGTCTGATGTAAAGATGTATCTCTCTATGCATGTACTTTGTATCTCAGCTGAACAATTGATGAATTTCTAATAGAAGAAGAATTTGTATGGGTTTTCCCCATTGTGGGGTTTTGCCCTGGTTTTTTACCAAAATTCCGGTGTTCCTTTTGAGCAAGTTTTTCTTATGTTGTTCCTTTATAATCTATTGTAATGTTGATGTTATTGTTCTTTCCACATAGTTGTTAATGATGTTAAGATGTTATGGGGTGAAAGTGATATGTAAATAATGATAAGTTTAAAATGCAATTATCTACAACAAAAAACAATATGCCCCCAAGGAAAATTAACATGGTATTAGAGTTGGGCTGAAGAAAAGTCATTAAGATCACCCCTGTGAAGACACCTATGGATCAAGCTGAGTGAAAATGTCAAAGACCTAAAAGAAGCTAAGGTTTGAAGGAAACCCTAGGGAGACCTTTTGTTCTTACAAGTACAAGCTAGGGTTTGAGATAAACCCTAGGAGTGGCCTTCATATGAAAGAAGCATTATATGATTCAAAATTATTCATGATATGATATGAACTGTAAAATGCCATTCATTTATTCAAGTATCTGACAAATTCAGATAAAACCTAATGAGAATCTTCCTTACATGATCAGATTCAAAGAAACCCTAGCAGAAGGGTATGTTGCAGATTCAATGGTCATCAATCGTTGGATACAGGTGGTATTCAAGAGTATGCATTTCTTCTGCCAATGGCATATAGTTGATGGATAGTGGTGATTCATGGAGGCCGGATCTAGAGGGAGCTAACAGCTTCCTTCAAACCTCATTAAAGATAAGTATTTTCAAGCCTTGTGTTCTTGTTTAGATGTGTCACTTTTGGACTATGGTTTATTCCTCATGCACGAATAATAGAATACTTCTTTTATTATTGTCTTAGATAAAGAAAGTTGATCCTTCTTAGAGATCATCATGTGGAAGCATTACAAGAAGAGTTAACACTCAGAGGGACTTGAGAGCCTCCTACAATCCATATTAAAGTTAAGTACTTTCTAGACTTATGTCATATCTTTGTCTTATTATTCTTGTTAATTTATTCTTTTTGGTTATTGGTGATTCTCCCTGCATCAGTGTTTTATTTGTTTTACTAACTTCTTGAATGAGTATGTGATCCATCTTGAGGATCATCAAGATGCAGAGAAGTGCAGGAAGAGCAAGCTCCTACAGGGAGTTGGTGTAGGAAACTTCAGAGGGAGCAGGAAACCTCAGAGGGAGCTGGAGCAGGATAATGCAAGAGCCACTCTCTTAAATTTAGATAACAATGGTGTTCTATGATTGATGCACTTTTACTTCAATCTTTCATAGGCCCAATACAAGATAGCAATCACATAAACTTGAAAGTAAAATGTTGATAGAACACAATAATAGATCAATAGAAGACAAACCAAATATAGATCAGATTTACAATTCCTTATGTCTAGTGAAGATATGAGATATAGTGGCATTACAGCGGTCAACAAGATGCTTCAACAAGCAAAGTCTTTCTCGGTTAGCCAGCACTTTCATGTGTCACACCCACAGCCCTCAAAGACAACTCATCACAAGTCAACGCAAATCAAACCAGGGACAGTGCAGAAAGTCAATGCAAGAAGCTTCAGAAAAGTCAACGCAACAAACTAGGGCTTCAATCAAACAACCCGAAATTCCTCGATTTTAGTGCCCAGTTGTACGGCCTCCTAAAATCGAAATTTCTGCAGAAGATTGACGTCAAACGACCAAGGGTTGACCACGGTCAATGCTACAGCAGAGAAGCCCTAAACAAATCAGTGCAGAAAACAACAGCTTCACTCCACACATGTGGGGGAAAAAGGCCTCCAAAGGCTATCGAACCAATCAAATCACAATGAGAGAATGTGTGATGAGATGATGAGAAAATGACCTCCAAGTCTCTCCAATTTATATTCATCAATGAGGGTGTGTGACACATCTCTTAGGCATGTGGGACAAATCTAGCCGACCTTGCACATGTGGAAAATAAATTCAAAATCAATGTTCTGCTCATCCAATCAAGATGATCTTTAGATCAATCTTGCACCTCCAAAAGAGGAATCCAACAAAAATATGACCATCGTCATATGAGCAGTGCAACATGGAGTTTGGACCTAGTTGCCCAAAATTAACACACTCTTACATCTAGAAAATAAAGACAGTCTTGCCTCATCAGCAAGTACACTTTCAATATGATTATTTACTTGGCTATTATTGTTCTTGCTATTATCTAGGGTCATAGGTACATCTGATGAATGTCAGGACCAAGCCCTCCATATCAAAGTTTCAGGAAGATATAAAGCCATCCCATGACTTATGAAATGGACAAGAGATCAAGACCTCTGACGAAGGATTGTAGTCTCACTGATTAATTGAAGAAGCTTCCTATTTAGAGGGAGTAGATTGAGGGCAACAATATGATATGATGCTAAGAGCGATATGTCCTTCATGAAAGGACTATTATTGATATCTGAGATGTAGCATTGTCCGATGCTTCCATGTTATGGTTGAAATTGTGATATGAGGTCCTAGCTCTTGTTGAGTGATGTCTTAGACAGGTGTGAAGTGAGCTTCCCCTATGATGTACTTGTAAAAGTTTGAGGTGCATGAATAAAGGACTCAAGATTGCAGATTGAAGAAAGCTCCACCTAGACTCTAGCAAGTTCCTTGGGCTTGGCAAGTTGGAATGATGAACATTTGATGCGACCTTGGATATCTCTTATTAAAGGTATGCATCTTATATTTGGTTTTCTAAACTAACAAATTATTTTTGACAAGATTAAGATCATTTCAGCGTTCAGTGCCAGAGGGAGCTAACCCTTAATAATCCACTTCCTGAGATTAGAAATATAACATAGAGATGATAAGGACTTCCTTGTCAAGGGATGCATGATGTCAGAAATGGTTTACACTGAAGCAGTTGAGAGAGCTTCCTCTTTAGATACAGTTTTGATGGATTCCCACGATGAGTTGACTTATTGATTTGCATTATGTTCTTTGAGTCGTATAGAGCGTGGACATGTATTTTGGTATGTTGTAAAGTTGTATGCATTGCTGCTATTGAGAAAGCTCCTTGGAGAGTTGTTTGAGTAGATCCTGGATACTACATTGATATAGTGCAGCAACAAGAGTGGGATCTGATTGGCACAGAATCATGTATTTCATGACAAGTCCAAGCATATTGAGATCAAGTATCATTATATACGAGACATGGTGCAGAGAGGAGCAATGAAACTCCATCATATTTCAGTTGATGAGCAGATAGCAGACATACTCACAAAGGCTTTGCTGAAAGGGAAATTCTTGGTCTTCAGAGAGCAGCTTGGACCGATGGATATGACCCTCCTGGGTCTCAACTAACTGAGAACACTGAGCGTAACTCTTCCCCCCTATTGACTCACAAGGTGACGAATGGAGTAGTAAGGGCTCCTAGGGTTGAGAGAACACTGGAAGATAGGATAGGGTGTGATCCTTACCCCTATGGTAAGTCAATCTCACCTATTGTCGTTGTAGGGTGTGTGGTGTGTGATCTTTGTCATTTATGAAAAGTGGGTATCTTCCCCTACCATCAAGTCTGGGACTTGGCAAACTATAACCCAGTTGGCATCCTACCCACGAGTTGGACTTGTTAGGATTGGTCCTCCCCATCTAGCCAATGGGTTGAGGTAACTTGACATAGGGTTTGATCCTTACCCGACCTAGTAAGTCGATCTCGCTCAAGTCTTGGGATGCAGGTGTTCTACCACTTAACTCTTGAGGGTCTCGATGGAGGATCAACAGACAATAGGACAGAGTGTGATCTTTAAGTCGATCTTGCCTATTGTCACTAGAAGATAGGATATAGTTTGATGATTAAGTCGATCTCGCCTATTGTCACAGGTCACTAGGATAGAGTGTGATCCGTGCCCTTACAGTAAGTAGATCTCACCTATTGTCCTTAGATATAGGTTGGTCGTCGTAGCTCCCCTATGGTGATTCTTCTTCTTTAGATCAAGACATCATTGTTCAACTGATGATCAAAGGAAACAAGTTGAGACATGATATGAGATAGTTGTCTTGTTGATATAGCTAAGACGAAAGTCATGTAGGGTTTGGAGTATTGATCTCTCCTACCTTTAATAGTCCCTTATTCTTCTTCTATAAGACAAGATGAGATGTAATAATGATGGATGTATTGATGCATGCCATCTGAGGTAACACTTATGATGAAAATGGAAATTCCTCCCAAGCTAAAAGGGAGAGTTAAAAATTGGGTTGCGTTGGGACGAATTTCCCCAAAGGGAAGCCCTAAGCCCCAAAAGAAGCTCAAAGTTGATTTCAAATAAAAGGAAAATATCATTATAAAT
The DNA here is from genome assembly GCA_034641835.2 of Pinus albicaulis. NCBI lineage: Eukaryota > Viridiplantae > Streptophyta > Pinopsida > Pinales > Pinaceae > Pinus > Pinus albicaulis. Next base: position 951,905,105 of record CM076584.1, on the reverse strand, counting down.
TATTTGGGCAAAATATATTTAATATTATATTTAACTGAAATTCAAATTTAAGAATTTCCCTCCAAGATTTCAAAGTCGGTTTTCTCTATTTAAGGGATATATTCCTCCCATCGAATGAGTATATAAAAAGGGGAATATGTATAGCTCATGGATAGCTTGATCAATACACATCCTTGGTCTGAGGTTTCGATGATAAAAAGGGAAGCTTCGTTCACAATAGACAATGTTGTTTTATCTCAGTGTCACATCATGGATCATATGTCTTATCTGAGGTCTCACATTATCTAAAGAGACTCACATTATTTAATGGCATGCAACATCTCAAGTGGCTCACTTTAAAATTACTGGAGCTTGTATTTCTTCAATAGGGACTCGCTTATTCGGTACTCGCATATTTTGTCCTAGAGATGCAATTCCATATACTCGGTCTCGAGGCATCACATTTGTTTATGGCTTTGATCTTTATCTCCTGACATCACATTACTTTATGGTTCGAATCTCTATGGATCATTTCCTGTATAATGCTCGGCTTCTCTTCGATAGACTTGTACGGTTCGTTACTATCGATCGTTGATTTTGTGGCTTGGCTTCTCGACCTGTGGATCATCAGTGACTCGCTTTATCTATAACACTCTCTATGTTATTTTGTGGAATGGATCCTTATATTAATTTGTGAATCACACTTTTGTTGCAGACTTTCTTATCTACGGATCGTCTTTGTTATAGCTTGCATCAAATTTCAGTAAGCATGCATTAAGATGGCTCACAATAACTTTTTGGTATGTATATACATTTTTTATGATGTGCAATATGTTGAGAATTTGGAGGGTTGGTGATTAATTCCAATTCTCTTCTTGATAATTACTTGTGTGCTTACTTGAGTTACTTATGTCTTATCTTCTTTAGCTTATTTAGTATTTCATCAAGTCAATTATCAAAATACATGAGACACAAAAATTCGGCTCCTAGAGCCAGGTCAAAACCTCTCCCTCTTGGAGAGGAAAACTCGCAAGGAATTCTTCTTATAGATCTTCAATTAACAAGTACCATGAATGTGACCTAGACCCTAGAACTTAGTATGCCTCCAAGACCTTGTCAGTGCTCCACTAGACTTCTTATGATGATCTTCTTTTCTGCACTGCTCTACATCACCACTAGGAAAGCTCGGTTCCTAGTCTTTAGACAATATGCTTCCTTGACCTTTTCTTTGTACCTCTTTATCTCCAATTCTTTGATCCTTAGCTTGCTATAGTGATCTTTCCCTTAAGCCTAGAGACAAAGATAAGCCTTCCTTTCCTTTACTAATATGGCACCTCTCTTCGCATCACAGTTCAGTACTTAATTTGCAGACTTAATCCTTGCTGGCTTGACTTTCTTCGCACTGTTCTATATACTTGATTACAGTCCTATCTTCTCAGTCTTCCTAAAGTGATCACAGAGATCTGAGGTATGCTTATACTTCAGACAGAAAACCCTTTATTACTACGCTATATTATGATCCTTCTTTGTTGTATTGCATACCCAAAAACTATCCTTTCTGGCACTGCAATTCAGACCTTGATCTCGCACTTCATTTCAGAATTAATCCGAACTTTTAACCTTCCCGAAATCCGCATTTCTTCAGGTAGAATCCTTGTTGTATATTCCTATCATCCGCATTTTTAAACTCTGTGAAAACTGCAAAGCAATTCGCAAGTTTTGTTTCTTTTGCGCAGCATATACAGGGGTATATATAGTTGTTCCTGTATATTAATAATCCAACCTGTCATATTAATATAGGGCCGACTTGATCACTATTTTTAGGTCGACATGAAGGTTGTCTAGAGGAGAATTTCAATGTTGATATGAGGCATCATTCTGAGCTTATGTCACAAGGTCTTGAGGCATATTAAATTGACTTGACTCTTCATATACATGACTCTTTAAATAGTACATTTATGACCATAAGAAAAATTCCTAAAGGACATCAAGAAGAAGTCCTTTGACCTATAATAAAGCCTTGCTCATGAAACCCATGAAGCAAGCATATATATATATATATATATATCTTTGTCTTCTTCATTACATAAATACATAATTACATAGTCAATATGAAGACTGATCCTAAGTTACACTTTCCAACACTCCCTCTTAACTAGGGAGGTATTCTTACAGGTACATGGTCACTTTCAAACTGAAGAATCTCATAAGAAGAATCGAATTGGTAATCGCATCTGTATAGCATCATATCAACCAGCATGTCCTAGTGCAAGGCCTTGACTAATAGCCCCATCTCTCAACAAGACAATGGGCTACAATGTTGGCGAGACACATGACTTATAGACACCATAGTCATTGTCTCTCCAAGGTACATACTCCACTCGGGTGTTCCCAAAGTATGACCTTCTTGGACTATTCTTCTCTTGGGTAGCTAGACCTCAAAGAATATCGGCCCCCGACTACTCTTATCTTGAATGCCCTAACACATTCTCAAAGAGTATCGAATGTTAGATGATTACCCAATCCTCCATTCTGTCTTCCCAAGTGAAGACCAAAATGATGTGTTTATCTCTCCCTCTCAGCCAGGGAGGACCTATTCCACAAGGGAATGTACTCATTCCTGTGTAAGGAATGTACCAAAGATCATTCTTAGGAATTACCCAGTTTCTTCCAAGTAAGAAACTTATCACCAGGCTCCCTCTCAATCAGGGACCTACAGCAGCAATGGTGAGATACCTAGCTGCTCATGAAGAATTCCTCACCTCGATGTCATGGGTTTCGATATTGAGGAATCTTCAACTTTAGCTCTATAGGGCACAAATCATCCATCACTTTCATTCATGAGTCATGTCATCTACCAGAAAGTGATTCATTTGTCTTTCTTATCTGGTCCACCTTTTATGCCATGATGCTTTCTTTCGAATCATCTCCAAATATTTTATGTCCTTTCACATGATTAGCAACCCTGCACAAATTCACCCAGATAAACATATACGTATGAACTTTTAAAAACAAATACCTCAATGATGATCTTTCACCATGACATCTTCCTGTAGGCATCGGCATCCTCTATTCAAATTAACACATCTCCTCATGATATGTCTTGTCAAGGGTCTTCTTCTTTACTAGAATTCTATCGAAGTCTACATATCCTCCAGGAGATATTCTAGTCACATCTTCTTGGCTTCCAGATGATAACTGCCTCTTGACATGATCTCTTCCCTTCTACACATTTTCATTCCCAAGAACTTACAATTTCTAGTTCTTTGTTCATATACAACCACTTCATATTCCATATGAGGATATATTATGTTGATTTCATTTGTCAATGCACCGTGAGAGATCTTCCTCCATAGATCATACTTCTAAAGATAGAAATCCATTACCTGCAACCATATGACATGACTTCACAGCATCCAGTGTCAGCATATAAATATAAATACCTCATACCTTCTTCCTTTGAGTCATCTTGTAGCAGTTTTACTAGAATGAAAAGCTTCATTCCCTTGACCTGCTCCATCAATATGTCATCATATCCCAGAATTCTGTAGCATAGAATTATTGATGAAACCATTATGCTTTCTTTTTAATCAGTGAATTAATAGAGAACTCCATTAGAAAATGTCAGCACCAGTTTCCATGATGACCCTTGATCTTGATGACTGCCTTCCATTAGTATTGTTATCAGTAAGGTTTTCCTGGAGTTGTTTCACCAAGAGCTCCTACCATGCTTTTATCATGATGCTATCAATATACATTGCTTTCTATCATACTATTTTACAACCAACAAAAATCACTTAAAGAAGAAGATGATCTCAATCATAATAGAGATCTTTCGCTTCTTCTTTCTTAGATTTCTTTGCATCAGGTTCTTCCCTCATATCTGAGACATGGGCTTCTTCCCTTTTTCTCTTGTCATTTTCAAATTTAGGACAATCTCTTTTATAATGCCCAAGTTCATTACATCCAAAGCATCGTACTTTGTCGATATTTCTTCTTTTATTCTGAGGACCAAATTTACCAAATCTTCCTTTCTTCCTAGATATGGCTGCAAAGGCTTGATTCCCTTCACTTGATCTTGTATCAGCTTTGGCTTTCAATCTTGTTTCCTCTATTTTACATAGAGACCATAAATCTTGGAATGGTGTGGCTTTTTTCTTCCCGTATAAACTTGAAGTGAAGTTTCCCCATTTTTCTGGTAGAGAATTCAGCACCATTGTTCATATCGGTGTCAAACATTACTTCTCCCAGTTCCTGCAGTTGATCTCTTATTTCAAAAATCCTCATAAGTATAAAGTGATTCCTTCTTCTCTTGACAATTTCATTTTGTATAACTCTTACCTTAGAGAGATTGCTTCTCTTGCAGTACTCACAGAGAATAGCCCCACCAGTTTCTCATATATTTCTTTAGCAGACTTTAGTTTTGATACATAGGGAATGAGTGAGTCCTTAATGGATTCTACGAGAAACCTCTGGGCTCTGATTTCTCCCTTCATGTACTTGGCATGATTTGGAGAATCTTCTTTTGGTGGTTGAATTGTAGATCCTTCGATGTAGTCCATAACTTCGTCTTCAATTAAATTCAAATCTGTCATCTTCTTCCATGCACTAAAGTTTGATGACCCAACAAGCTTGTTGCTCTCTCTACAATAAGTCATCTTGACAGATTTAAGTAAGGTCATAGATACTTACTTGAGTAGAGTGGTGTGCGGCTTCCTTGATGATTATGAAGATGAAGTCAGTAGCTTCTTCTAAGATTGAAATCTCCAATGTAGATGTTCTTGGATCCTTGATGATAAAGGACATCTTCAAAATATGATGTCCTATTTTAACAATGTCTTGAATGTAAATCTTTGATGGCAAAGATTATATTCTTGAATGAGTTGATCCTTTGAATGAGATAGAAGATCTTCCTTGAAATAGCTTGAGAGTCTTCCTTGCGAACAGATTTGACTTTTCAACCCAAACTTTGATCTTCGCTTCCTGGAGTTTCTTCTTTGTCAAGTAGCCCTTGCGTTCAGCACCTTAGCTCTAATTCCATGTTGAGAATTTGGAGGGTTGGTGATTAATTCAAATTCTCTTGTTGATAATTACTTGTGTGATTACTTGAGTTACTCATGTCTTCTCTTCTTCAGCTTATTTAGTATTTAATCAAGTCAATTATCAAAATACACGACACAATAATTAGGCTCCTAGAGCTAGAGCAAAACCTCTCCCTCTTGAAGAGAAAAACACGTAAGGAATTCTTCTTATAGATCTTCAATTGACAAGTACCATGACCGTGACCTAGACACTTGACCTTAGTATGCCTCCAAGACCTTGTCACTGCTCCACTAGACTTCTTATGATGATCTTCTTTTCTGCACTGCTCTGCACCACCACTAGGAAAGCTCGGTTCCTAGTCATTAGATAGTATGCTTCCTTGACCTTTTCTTTGTACCTCTTTATCTCCAATTCTTTGATCCTTAGCTTGCTATAGTGATCTTTCCCTTTAGCCCAGAGACAGAGATAAGCCTTCCTTTCCTTCGTTGATATGGCACCCCTCTTCGCATCACAGTTCAGTACTTAATTTGCAGACTTGATCCTCGTTGGCTTGACTTTCTCCACACTGTTCTGAATACTTGATTACAGTCCTATCTTCTCAGTCTTCCTGAAGTGATCACAGAGATCTGAGGTAGACTTATACTTCAGACAGAAAACCCTTTATTACTGCGCTATCTTATGATCCTTCTTTGCTGTATTGCGTACACAAAAACTATCCTTTGTTGCACTGCAATTCATACCTTGATCTCGCACTTCATTTCAGAATTAATCCAAACTTTAACCTTCCTGAAATCCGCATTTCTTCAGGTAGAATCCTTGTTGTATATTCCTGTGATCCACACTTTTTAAACTCTGTGAAAACCGCAGAGCAATCAGCAAGTTTTGTTTCTTCTGCGCCGCATAGACCGGGGTATATATAGTTGTTCCTGTATATTAATACGCAGACCTGTCATATTAATATAGGGCCGACTTGATCACTGTTTTGTAGGCCGACATGAAGGCTGTCTAGAGGAGAATTTCAAAGCTAATATGAGGCATCATTCTGAGCTTATGTCACAAGGTCTTGAGGCATATTAGATTGACTTGACTCTTCTCATATACATGACTCTTTAAATAGTACATTTATGACCAGAAGACAAATTCCTAAAGGACATCAAGAAGAAATCTTTTGACCTATAATAAAGCCTTGCTCATGAAACCCATGAAGCAAACATACAAAATATATATATCTTTGTTTTCTTCATTACATAAATACATAATTACATAGTCAATATGAAGACTGATCCTAGCTACACTTTCCAACATAATAGATCTCTGAGGTTCGCTTCCACAGTGATTCAAATACCTTACTATATGGGACATGATCATAGATATATATCTTGTGTACAATTCTCCATGACTTGCTATCACTCCTGTAGCTTGCTCACAATACAGGGAATTATATTACAGGAGCTCAATATCTGGTGGGCATATGTGTCTGATATATAGATATGTTAAGGTATGGCTTGCAATACTTCAGAGACATGAAATCTGTGACTGTTGATGTGATATCTTGCCCTAATATTGTGAGGAGGAAACAACCTAACTAGTGAATTTTGGGCAGCATCTCTTAAATTGTGGTAGCAGTGACTTAGCTAGTGATGTCTCGTTCTTTCCATACATAAAAGCAATGATGTTACTCTTATGAGACATGATGTATAACAGTTATGAGGACAATGCTCTTATGATGACCATAACCATAATAGATGACATGGCAGTAACTCTAATGGTCTTGGTTGTGACTTTGATTGCACTGTCATGACAAGGAATTTAATAGCACTTAAATAGCAGTGTCTTTGATAACAATGATCTTCTACAAGGGTCTTTCTTTGAGACATTTGGCAGTGTTCTTCTACAATGCATATGACAGATATTTTATGATATAGTGATTAAGCGATGATTTAAGATGATGACATGTCTTGTACATATGGTTGTATATGTGATGGAAGTAACCTTGATGGCAGAAACCTGGTGCATGACAGAGACAAGCATTGTGGCAGCAGCTCTCTATGTTGTTCAGTTCACAAAGAAAGTTGTGAACTGACTTGGATTGGCCCTAGGAGGCATGATGTAATGATGTATCTATCTATGGATGTACTTTGTATCTCAACTGAACAATTGATGAATTTCTAATAGAAGAAGAATTTGGATGGGTTCTCCCCCTTGTGGGGTTTCGCTCTGCTCTCTAACCAAAATTCCAGTGTCCTTTTTTTAGCATGTTTTTCTTTTGTTGTTCCTTTATGTCCAGCTGCAATGTTGATGTTATTGTTATTTCTACATAATTGCTAATGATGTTAAGATGTTATGGGGTGAATGTGATATGTAAATAATGAAAACTTTAAAATGCAATTAGAATTAACATTGATTTTATAACTTCACATTGAGCTAAATCCCGAACCTTAATCTCTAAAGTGATCAGCAGCCGAGATTAGATACAGTCTCACTTGATATCAGTGGTTGAGATTAAAACATAGTCACTAAAGTAAATTACTATACTTTTGTTAAGTTTCTTTAGCTCAATTTGCCAACATAATTAATTATGTGCTTTTCCTCTGATAGACTTAGACTAAGTTACATTAGATACTTGCTCACACTTGAGCAAGCATCCTAAGGAGACTTTGGGCAACTTTTGCATGCCTAGACACTTGGGCCTATGCAGAAGTACCTTCCCAAGCTACAAACATCAACACTACCTCTTAGCGAGGGAAGCACTTCTGCCCTGTGGAACTGGATCCAATCCTAAAACTGCATCCACTGCCATGGTTACTCCCTCTGAATTGGAAGCCTTCCCTGCCCCCTGGTTTGGAAGTATCCTCAAAGGCCTGCTCCTCTTGTTCCTAGAAGCCTCCTGCTCCTGAACATCCTGAAAGGTCATCTCATACCAAGAGACCTTCTTGACAAAATTGGAAGGATCTACCGAGTGCTCCTCCCCACCTAAACCTAAAGGCTGACTCACTCTGAACTGCTCAACCTTCGAAGCTACCTGCTCCTCGTTCTCTATCACTATTTTGCTTCTTTCCATTGCTTGAATAGGCTAGCCCCTTCGCCTATACATGTTGGAATTATTTTGGGGGACGGGGGGGCGGTGGAGGGGTGCTATGGTTTTATTTTAGCATTAAACTTTGTGCACACATGTTCAAGTTGATTTAATTGTTCAATGGTTAAATTAATCTAATTTAGTCAAATTAGGGTTAATAGCTTGGGCTGTGCACACATGTTCAAGTTGATTTAATTGCTCAATGGTTAAATTAATCTAATTTAGTCAAATTAGGGTTAATAGCTTGGGCTCCATACTTCATTAGCTTCCTTTTCACACTTGAAGGAGTTAATTGGAGTTGGTTGAGGCTTTATAGTGGTGCACCCTAGTCTTGGCCACAGATTTCAAGGTATGCATTATTATATTGTTTCTTAAAGAGGTTAGAACACTTCTATATGCCAAATCAAAAGGGTGAAATTTAAAGTATAGAAATGTTTTTGTTTCAATTGAATCTAAAACCATAAATATTTTTATTAAGGAATAAATCAATGTTAAGAATATTTTATCATATTTTGCATACATTCATCACTGAAGAGCAAATTCTATTTGGACCTGTTTACCATTTGACTCAATATAATTCCTATTTCTGGATGATACATCCTCTCCTGATTTTTGTTGCATATCATTTCCTACATTTGGAAGAGGGAAACCTCTCTCGAAGAGGCTATCATCCACATGTCTTGATATTGTCAACCATGGATCTAACTACAATATTTTATAATTAGTTGATTTGTCATAAAATAAGTTAGAAAGGTAATATATTTTATTGTATGAGAGACTTCACTCACTCTAGTTAGGAAGGAGTTTCTCTCCATTTCAAAAGGATTGGAAAATGGAGATTTAGAAGTTAGAGAAGCAATATTGGAGATTAGGAATTAAGGTTTCAAGAAGCTCCCTTGTACTATCAACATTCATGACTAATGAAAACATGAGGAATAGCTTTCTATTTTGGTTTAAGGTTGAATGCTTCCATTGTTGTGAAATTTTATAGAATTTTTCAAGTTTCAATTTAATATAAAAGATTATTTTTATTTTTTTATTTAGGAGTAAATCAATGTGAGGAGGTTTCTCCCTCTTGATTTACTTGCTGTTTTATTTCTGTTTATTTCCATTATTCTAATAAACTAATTGTAGTTTCAGATTCATAATTCAAAAATAATACAGCACATTATTTTTTGTTGATGAGTTGTACCTTCTAGGGCACTCCCAGATTTATTTCCATGTAATTTCCAGCAAGTTCTATAAGGATCAATGTCCCAAACTAGTCCATTTTCCTTCAGTATACATATTTAGAACGGTAAATATAGCAAACTTTTTTGTATCAAATTCCTATGTAGTAAATACATATCCTGCTAATAGTAATAGTCAAAGGAAGCATTTTATTTAAACTTATTGTCTATGTTGTCAGGAAACGTGGGGACGGGGACGGGAACGGGGACGGGTGCGTCGTTTTTTGAAACAGAGTGCATGGGTTCGTCAGGGGTACATATATATATATATATATATATATATATATATATATATATTTGTGTGTGTGTGTGTGAATTTGTATAAATAAAATATTTATGATTTAAACTTTAAAGATTTAAACATGCACATCATTGAACATTCAACATTTACATTAAAATTTCAAAATTTCTAGTTTGATATCAAGTAAGAATTGGAGTTTACACATACTTGTAAATCTGACCCCAAGCCAATTTCGCCCAAAACTCTGGTAGGGAAAGAGAAGGCCAAAAGTTACATTCTTGGCAAAAAATGTAAAAAAAAACACAGTTAAAAGAGTGATTAGAAAAGCAAGTGATGTCGGTTGGCCATGAGAGAATGTGGAGATTACAATAGAAAAACAAGAGTTTGGAATCACAGTATATGGCAGTAGACTGTTTATTGTGGTTGCTTCAAGATTCTAATACTCGTCATAAGGAAGCTTTCCCATCTTTGACATCATGGGTTGATTTACTATTTCGAATTAAATTTTAATTTACTAATTTTGTTATGCAAACAGTGAAGTTTGAACACACGGAAATTAGAATTAATTCATGCTGCACAGTGAATCTTCAATAGCTACCTGTGAATCTTCAAGCAGGGATTGCATCTCTGTGGATTGCATCTCTGTGGGAACCTCCAGTCACCAGCACACACACCAGCGAATACCCCAAACACACCAGGGAATGCTCGTCGTCTCAATAGTCAAACCGAATGGTTGTTGTCTCAAATGGAATGTCATTGTCGAAGACTAAAGCAATTTTAGGTTTTACGGGTTATGTATTCACCTTTTGAATTTCCAATTTTCTTATATTTAAATTTTTATTTCAAAAATCGTTCAACAAAAAACCCTAAAGAACTCGATTTTGGGGTTCCAAGTACCCATTATCAGGGTTCCAAGTACCCTAAACGTCAAAAGCACCCAAATTTTTTTAACCAAGAACCCAGTGCTTATGGGTTCATTTCGGAAGAACCCGTACCCGAATCCGGTTCTTGTCCACCCTTGGGTTCGAGAACCCATGCAACATAGCTTATTGCTGTAGTAGGAACTCTCACCTACTTTATCTAGGGTTGCATTTTTAAATTAATAAAATAAAAATCCTTTTACTAGCAAAAAGGGAAAAAAAACACCAACTAACTTGGAGGAACTCTTTCAAGTGGGACAAGAGTTGCACTATAACATCTACCTATATCTTCAAGGCATTACTTGCGGGTTTCACAGAGACAAATCTTCAATGAGCTGAACAAGTTAGAGTCAGAAAAGCCAACATGATAAGTAACAAGAAACTCTGATCATATTTGACAAGTAAATATCTAAGGACACAGTCAACTTGAAATATATGATTTAACACGCATTACTAGTGACAAAGAGGTTGATCCTTTGGTGTGTATCCTGAAGGAACATTGCACAGGGACCTACCAGATTATCTTCACAGTCATAAAATTATCATTTCATACGTAGAAGAGGCTCCCCTTGTGGTGAGCCTTTGTGTATTTCCTGATGGTAATCATGCTCTTTTTGTATTTATTTTTGAACTAAGCTCAAATCTAATTGCATCAATAAAAATGTGCAGTGTGTGAAGCTCCCCCTTTGAACCTTTCAAGATATTTCCCTGTATCTAGAAAGTGGTCAATCATGTTGTGTTAAACAAACCTGATCTACCTGTCAATGCATTGCTCTATTGATGTACTGCAATAGATATCCTTCATGTACTTCCCTGGAGTTGTGGGAGATTCACATTCTACATGTTTTTGGACATCATTGACAAGAGAATAGTTTCAGTCCATTTAATTCATGCCTCCATATACCTTAGGAACGATGATTGCATTTACTAACCTGACGGACTAATATCATTGTGATCACAGAATCATGCAAGATGAGCTAATAAATCCTTCTAATAGAAGTTATTTTCCCTTGGAAAAGTGAATAAATGGTTTCAGAAATGAATTTAACAAAGAAAAACTTTAAATATGCAAATGTACACTGCCCATATTCATTACAATATGTTTGTAATTCATCTTTCTAGAACAAACAGTATTACTCATACATCTCTGGAGATTTTACACCAGCCTATTCAACTGGAATAAAGAATAGCCTAAGTTACCAGGATCTTGTAATTCATCTTTCTAGAACAAACAGTATTACTCATACATCTCTGGAGATTTTACATCAGCCCATTCAACTGGAATAAAGAATAGCCTTAGTTACCAGGATCCAGATACAGATCCACCAGATTTTTGAGGCCAGAATCTGGATACGGCAGGGAAAGGGCAGGTACAAACAATATAAATATATTTTTATGATTTTTAAAAATAATATATATATATATATATGATATGCATATGAAATCATAATGTATAATACTTGTAAATTATAATATATGGAGTATACATCACAAGGAAACCCACCAAGCACTTCACCTTATTCAAAGGATGGTACCCATGTTAACTCAGATTCTTCATGGTTCAAGGCCGATTCAACAATATGTTCTTTAAGAACTCAACATGTCACTAGCAGAATTGATACTAGTTGGAGGGATACACTTCTCTTAATGCCCAAGCTATACCCAATCAACAATTGAATTATAAACTTATAATATATAAATAATAATAAGCATGTCAATTGGATCTAGCCAGAGTAGTTGTGGGATGGAGTGTGATCCGCCGCACCCAAGTTCTATACATGTAAATGGCATGTTAAGCTCATAAGCCATATATTGTTGTAACAGCTTCAAGCCCTGCTGTTGACCTTGCCTTGTGTCCTAAAGAATTTAGTGTCCACAGGTTTTCCCTGGAATAGGTTACCTAGGAAAAAATTATAATGACATTTTTAAATAATATTAATATAATACATTAATTATTGTAAATATATTAAATTATAAACTTCAATTATTAACCCGCCCCTTTTAATTGATTAATTCATTCCGACATGTTATTCGTTGGAACACGCAACCCAAAGGCAAGTCGTTTTTTTTTTAAGCTGACTGAAATGTTTCCAGACCTGGCTCAACAACGTCTTTCGAAAGGTTATATTCTTTTCTTTCTCAAGCTCATCTACCACTTCAATATTCGGTAGGGTGGGATCGAGCTGATATCAATTTGATGACTCTGGATGTAGTCGTAAGCTATTCACATTCAATCTCAGGTATAATTTCTTCAATATTCGGTAGGGTGGGCTCGAGCTGATATCAATTTGATGACTCTGGATGTAGTCGTAAGCTAGTCACATTCAATCTAAGGTATAATTTCCATTTTAGATAGGTTATAACGTTATAATTTAATTTGTTATAACTGATGTATAGCAAGAGATATTAAATAGATATGTTTAATTTAAATTTAATAGTTAGATATGTTATAACTTAGTGTTCAATTTTAATTTTTTATAACTTAATTTAATATTATAAGTTATATATAACCAGAGATATTAAATTCTTATACATTTTTAAGTTTATCATTTAATTCATGTTAAATGATTAATGTATTAAATTATTTTTATTGGCGTAGTCTAACTTACTTATAGCTTATAAATTATAATCGAAATGGTTTTCTTCCCAAGGGTTTTTCAGGGTTTTTCAAGGTGTTGAATCCATTTATGCATTCAAAAATGTATTTTAAACAGCAAAAAATCACAATCTTGCCCTAATATTTATCATTTCATTATTCTTAATTTAGCTTTAATAAAAAAAATTAATATATTGTTTTTTATTTACAAGTACACTAATTATTAAATATTACATGTCTTTTCATGTAATTCATGCATAGGAAACATGTAGATTTTATCACTGTTGAAAGGCGGTAATCAAGATAAAACTTTTGATGTAGACTACAGTAAGCCTCACTCGACGAATACATCAATTATTAGCATGTCACAAAGGCAACCAACGCAAGGAGTTGATCTCACTTTCAAATCGCAACCACTTACGCTAACCCGTCCAACTATAATATCAAATATTATAAATGTAAATACAAATTATATATTTAAAAAAAATACCAGCCCAAAGATTTGATCCCACTTTCAAATCGAACCACTCACGCTAACTCAACAACTATACTAATCAAATATTATAAATGTAAATATAAATTCTGTATTTAAAAAAATATATATTTTAAAATTTTATTGAATATAATAATTTCCATGATATATGCGGATCCTGGCTTTTCAAAAATCTTGGTAACATAGGATATAAGTTAAATTATAAAATAATATACCCTTCAAAAATTATATAGATTATAATATTAAAAAAATAGTGTGGTCTAACAATTATAAGTTTTGGAGTTTTTTGTGGGAATCTTTTTTTTTTTTTGTTATAAAGTGTATTTATGAATGCATAAATGTATTTGGCGCCCTGGAAAACCCTTGGAGCACTCCAATTGTAGAGGGTTCACACCTCAAACTTGTGTTTCCAACAAATACTTGCCGGATTTCCAACAAATTCTACCAGAAAATGTGCCAGAAAAAAATCCAAAACACATTAACATACAACAAATAGACTACTACAACCAAAAAAAAATTATCCATAAACTATAATATTAGAACGGAAGTTTATATATCTAAAACTATGTTGCACTCGCTGTGGGGATGGGGGACGACGGGTACGGGGGGACGAGTTTCCGGGACAGCTAGAGCAAACCCCCAAATTTTCAGGGGAAGGCAGGTTGGGGATGGCAAGTACGGTAACTAATTTTATATTTATTAAAAAATTAAAATTAAAATTAAATTTAATATTTCAGCATAAACATAAATAGTAAATTAAAATATAAAAATTACAACTATTACTAATTTTCAAATTAAAATTACAAAATAAAATACTAAAATCTAATACTATCTAATCATCATTGTGCATCACAAAAACAAATCTCGTCATCATTGCCCATTGTCAAGAACTTTAGAAGTACTATTAGTCTACTACACCCTACAATCTACTACTGTCTACAAAATCATTCTATGATGTGTGATGAATCATTTCAAAATTTAAATAGCAGCTAAACTTTAAAAGACAAAGTAAAATTTAATAAAACTATAAACATGAACAAATTAAGAGTCTAGATATTAAGAACCTTGTGGGACTTGTCATCAATGTAACGTATATCGTAATCATTCAAAATCACTATTATTTACACAGTACAAAGTGTATTACCATCCCATCTATTTACCTTATAACACGAAGCGTTTTAGATGAGTTAGCCATTGTAATGTTTATTTCAGGAGTAACAAATGTTATGTACAAATATAATAATGTCAGAAACTGAAATAAATTATATATAATAAATGATCTTTATGTTAATGTATTCAGGGATTATTTGATTGGTTCCTAAAATGAATAATGGAACTTGCTACGTATATAGACAACACCACTAGTAATTCAATAGTGTTGAAAAGTGTAACTAGGATCGGTCTTCATATTGACTATGTAATTATGAATTTATGTAAAAAAGAAGACAAAGATAAAAAAAATGTATTTGTTGTACTCGCTTCATGGGTTTCATGAGCAAGAATTTTATTATAGGTTAATACACTTCTTCTTGATGTCTATTTAGGGTTGTCTTCTGTTTATAAGTGTAATTAGAGTCATGTATATTAAGAACCTAATCATCATTAAATGCTCCAAGACCTTGTCATGAACCTTGTGGAAGAATGCCTTGAAACAGCCGTCACTCAATGCTGGAAATGAATGATAAAGTTGGCGTATACACAGTCATGATGTTGGCCTACATGTTGTTGTGTGAACGGCCTAAAGGAGGGACAAATGCCCTATATATACTCTGATCTACGACCTATTTGACACCAAGATTTGCAGACTGTTCTGTGGAATAAAGTGTGGATTTCAGAGGATAACAGAAGCGGATTTCAGAAGGTGAAAGAGTGTGGATATAAGTGCGGATTGTTGGGATCAGGTACAAGGTTATACTGTAGACTTGTCTGAGGTATCTCAGCATCCAATTTCGGATCCTATTTCAGGAAGAATCTGCAAGCATTAAACAAAAGTTTTGCATACCGTTTTATGTCACCAAGTAATGCAAAGAACCTGAATCATAAGCAATATCAAAGGCAGTGGACAAAGACTATAAGTGCAGAATGTTTAAAGAAGGATTGGCTAATTGTGCCAAGGTTAGTTTGCAGATCAGTTTACATCTACCATACATGAAGTTGAGATAGTGACATAAAAGAAGAAAACAGTTTTAAAGGTTGGAGCAGAAGAGAAGGATCAGTGTTGAAGGCAGTCAAAGAAGTAATGAAATCAACATAGGTGATTGTATATGAACGAGGAACTGGAAAATTGTAAGTTCTTGGGAATGAAAATGTGCAGAAAGGAAGAGATCATGAAATGCAACCATGTCAAGAGGCAGTTATCATCCAGAAGCCAAGAAGATGTGACTAGAATATCTCCTGGGAGGATATGTAGACTCTAATAGAAGTCTGGTAAAGAAGAAAACCCTTGACAAAACATATCATTAGGAGATGTGTCAATCTAAATAAAGGATGTCGATGCCTACAAGAATATGTCATGGTGAAAGATCATCACTGAGGTAACTTTTGTTTTAAAAGTTCATATGTATATGTTTATTTGGATGAATTTGTGCAGGGCTGCTAATCATGAGAAAGGATGTATGATCCTTGGAAATGATTCGAAAGAAAGCAACATGTCATATAAGGTGGACAAGATAAGAAAGAAAGATGAATCACTTTCTGGTAGATGATATGACTCATGAATGAAAGTGATGGATAATCTGTGCCCCTTGGAGCTAAAGTTGAAGATTCCTCAAAGATCGAAATCCATGACATCGAGGGGAGGAATTCTTCATGAGCAATTGGATGTCCCACCATTGCTACTGCAGGTCCCTGATTGAGAGGGAGCCCGGTGATCAGTTTCTTACTCAGAAGAAACTGTGTAATTCCTAAGAATGAGCTTAGGTATATTCCTTATACAAAAATGAGTACATTCCCTTGTGGAATAGGTCCTCCCTGGCTGAGAGGGAGAGATAAACACATCGTTCTCGTCTTCACTTGGGAAGACAGAATGGAGGATTGGATAATCATCTGGCATTCGATACTCTTTGAGAATGTATTAGGGAATTCAACATGGGAGTAGTCAGGGACCGATATTCTTTAAGGGCTTGCTACCCAAGAGAAGAATAGTCCAAGAAGGTCCTACTTTGGGAACACCCGGGTGGAGTATGTACCTTGGAGAGAAAATGACTATGGTGTCTATAAGTCATGTGTCTCGCCAGCATTGTAGCCCATTGTCTCATTGAGAGATGGGGTTGTTAGTCAAGGCCTTGCACTAGGACAATGTTGGTTGATATGATGCTATACAAATGCAATTACCAATCTGATTCTTCTTATGCGATTCTTTAGTTTGAAAGTGACCATGTACCTGTATGAATACCTCCCTAGTTAAGAGGGAGTGTTGAAAAGTGTGACTATGATCGCTCTTCATATTGACTATGTAATTATGAATTTATGTAAAGAAGACAAAGATAATAAAATGTATTTGTTGTACTTGCTTCATGGGTTTCATGAGCAAGAATTTTATTATAGGTTAATAGACTTCTTCTTGATGTATTTAGGTTTGTCTTCTGTTTATAAGTGTAATTAGTGTCATGTATATGAAGAATCTAGTCATCATTAAATGCTCCAAGACCTTGTCATGAACCTTGTGGAAGAATGGCTTGAAACAACCCTCACTCAATGTTGGAAATGAATGATAAAGTCGGCTTATACACAGTGATGATGTCGGCCTACATGTTGCTATATGGTCGGCCTAAAAGGAGGGACAAATGCCCTATATATACTCTGATTTGTGGGCTATTTGACACTAAGATTTACAGACTGTTATGTGGAATAAAGTGCGGATTTCAGAAGGTGAAAGAGTGCGAATATAAGTGCGGATTGTTGGGAATAGGTACAAGGTTATATTGCGGACTTGTCTGAGGTATCTCAACATCCAATTTCGGATCCTATTTCAAGAAGAATCTGCGGACATCAAACAGAAGTTTTGCATACCATTCTATGTCACCAAGTAATGCAAAGAACCTAAATCATAAGGAATATTAAAGGCAGTGGACAAAGACTATAAGTGCGCATCTGTTTAAAGAAGGACTGGCTAATTATGCAAAGGTTAGTTTGAAAATCAGTTTAAATCTACCATACATGAAGTTGAGACAGTGACATAAAAGAAGAAAGCAATCTTAAAGGTTGGAGCAGAAGAGAAGGATCAATGTGAAGGCAGTCAAAGAAGTTATGACAAGGTCTTCGAGGCACTCATAGGTCAAGGGTCTAAGTCTTGGTCATGGTACTTGTCATTTGAAGATCTATAAGAAGAATTTCTCGTGGGTTTTCCTCTCCAAGAGGGAGAGATCTTTTCCCTGGCTCTAGGAGCCTGACTTTGTGTCTTTTGTATTTTGGTAATTGACTTGACGAAAAACTAAATAAGCTAAGGAAGAAAAGACATGAGTAACTCAAGTAAACTCACAAGTAGTTATCAAGAAGAGAATTTGAATTAATCACAAGCCCTCTAAATTCTCAACGAGTAGCGCATTGATAAATCACCTTATCTCTCATCTAGTCTCTCCTGCTCGTCTCTTGCATATATTTAACATGGTATTAAAGTCATGGTGATTGTGGCATAGGGAAATTTCAAAGATTCATGGCAAGAAAAGGTTTGTCACAGACATGGAGAATGAGACAAGTTCAAATTGAAGGAAAATTAATTCATGAAGTATAGTGACTGTAAATTGTAAACATGAATAAGTCATTAAAATTTAATTATAAATCCCAAATCAAGAGTCTCAAACTTCGCCTTGTTGCTCGACTCTTACCTCACCTATAACCTTCGCTCGAGTCCTCTCAACTTTGTTTACCTTTGCTGCCATGAATGGAGTTCTTTGTTCAATGTTTACCTTTGCTTGTCGTCTCAGACTTCGTTGGACTCTTACTTGCAACCCTGACAGCCTATGTTTACCTGCAACCTTCGCTCGACCCCAGTGTTTACCTACAACCTTCGCAACTTGTGTTTACCTTCATTGTCGTGTCTCTGTAAGATTGTTTACCTTCACCGCCGCCATGTAGTATAATGTGTTAGTCTGGGATAGGTTTAGTTTAGACGATAGGTTAAGGCTGCAATAGGGTTTAGGTTTCAAATTTTTTTTTTTTTTTTTCTATTTTGACTTTAAAGTTTAGAACTTAGATTTTCAAATTTTTTTATTTTTTATTTTATTTTTATTTTTTTAAGTTTAATGTGCATGATATTGGGGGGCGTCCTAAAGTCCCCTGAAAAGTCCTAGATTTTTTGAGGGGCGGCCTGGGGATCGCTTGGAAGTGCCCAAGTCCCCGATAGAGTCCCCAACCAATTGGGGAAGTGTCCGATGAGTTCCAAAGTACCCGGAACGTCGGGACGAAGGGAACGCCATAAATTTTGGTGGGGACGGGTCCCCGTGCAACATAGATCTAAAAAGAAAAACAACATAGATGATGGATTACACACGTGATGCACCATCAACTCGGCTACAAATGATAGTTACTTGAATGGTCCCACAGTACAATGGCCAACAAATCAATAAAGTAGAATGTATGTTTACGTGGAAGAATGGTGAGTTCAGTGGGAGACCATGTGGATACGTTTCAATTGTGAGAGGTCTGTTTCGGAGCAGATCCTGGGTAGATCCAAGCAAATCGAGATACAGATCTGTTTCCAATCCAGGGATCCACGGATCCATCCCCCAAGACCAATAAAATCCAGTAACACAGAGGATAACTAATGACCTTTTCGCTCTGCACTTTATTACTAGCACATTGTTTTCAAGGCACTAAGGGGTGTCTCTGCATGACCATCTATTCTAAGAGAGAATTATAAACACAGAAGGCACTTTTAAAAAGTCCTAAGAATGTAGATTTTTTTTAAAACCCTTGAGCACTTCCTCTCATTTCGAGAATGGTATCTAGGATAAACTCTAGAATCTTCAAGGCACAAGGCCAGTCAACAACAAGCCTCAAAACCGTTGCACTGATATACTCATTAAGAGCTCCACATGTCACTTGTGGGAATTGAACCTGGGTGGGGAGGATAACAATCATTCCTCCCAGCCACCTGGACTAAACCCAATGGACAATGACCTAAAAGTATAGATATTTCACCCCTGTCATTTGCAAGCAGGCGACCATATCAAAATAGGAAGCAAGATCATAATAAGCAAACACTGCATTGAATACACAAGTTTTGGCAACAATAGATGGTAGGAAGTATTGGGGAGCAAAATCATGGCATACAGATAATGTTCATCTGACTTCTAAATCGAAAACTTAAAGAAGTAACTTACAGAAACTGAAGCAAACGCTGTAGGATGGACTGTAAATGCACAGCCACAGCCAAAACTCAACTTGTCCTTCACACTTTTAATTAATTCTGCTTTCCAACCAGCATTCCGCCCACCAAAGGTAGGAGTCACACTGTTAACACACAAAGGAGATTCACAACATTATGCCAAAAAATATAGAGGAACATGGATTAACATGACTCAATACAATCCATAAGCATGAACACAAAAGCATTAGATCTGGAGTTACTCTTTGTCTGCAGACAGTATAGCAATAGCTGAGTTGAACCAAGAAAGCCAAATGAGATCAATGAAACTAATTTTACTTACCATCAACTCTAGTACAGATGAATAATATATAAAAGCCAAAAAAGCTATGTCAATTATACCTCAGTTGGATAGTTGGCTGAACCATCAGGCCTGACCTCTGCCAAGCTAATGGCTGTACCATGCCAACAGAAAATGACTTATCAGGCCATTGCACCATTGGTGTCATGCGTGTACCCCACCTATTCTGCCAACATAAATGAAATATATAAATATTTGCAAAAAACGGCTTTTCCGACAAGTTACCATATAAGCACCTTCCCATACCACGTGGTGTTAAAGATTGTTGCCTGCATGGCATATATTTGATGTCTAACGACCTGGATGAAATATAAGGGACTTTTACGATCAAGCGCAAGGTATTTTAAGCCCAAGCCTACCTAAATACTAGACACATTACAATCCAATGACAATCTTCTCAAAATTGCAAACTGATTTGAACTTCTGAGGATTCTACCTTGCATGTGAAGCTCAACTTTGTTTCCCCTGGATATCGACGTTGCACTTGAAGAAGGCCACCAAAGGCAAGGAAGAAAGCACTACTAGTTAAACCTTCCCCAGCCACATAAGTTACTTGACCATGTGGAAACTGTAAGTCCATAAATGACTGCAGCATCAACAAACATCAATGGAGTTAATAACTACAAAAAGGTATTAAATACACCATAAGTTCCATTGGAGCTTAGTTAAATGTAATGACAATGAAAGATCAACCTGGTTTCTCAGTAATGAAATACAACATCCAACCAGCTTCTAGAAGGGGTAAGAATTTCAACTTCATGTCAAAATTTTCTTTATGAATCTAACTGAATTAAAAGGGATGAGAAAAAACAAAGTTCAGAACGAGATGATATGCTGCAACACCTGCATAGTCTCCCCTGCAAAAGGTGAAGTTTTGATCAAGCCAATATCTATGGAAAAGTTGAGGCTAGCAATTTTATCTCTCTAAAGGACAAAACTACAGGGCTGGATGGCTTCACTTCAAGAAATTTCAGTCAATTTGGGAATATAAACAAGACAGACCTTTTTAGGACTGTGCAGGAATCAAGATCTAAAAGCACGCTAACAGGAGGCCTAACCTCCACCTGACTAATTACACCATAAGTTCCATTGGAGCTTAGTTAAATGTAATGACGATGAAAGATCAACCTGGTTTCTCAGTAATGAAATACAACATCCAACCAGCTTCTAGAAGGGGTAAGAATTTCAACTTCATGTCAAAATTTTCTTTATGAATCTAACTGAATTAAAAGGGATGAGAAAAAACAAAGTTCAGAATGAGATGATATGCTGCAACACCTGCATAGTCTCCCCTGCAAAAGGTGAAGTTTTGATCAAGCCAATATCTATGGAAAAGTTGAGGCTAGCAATTTTATCTCTCTAAAGGACAAAACTACAGGGCTGGATGGCTTCACTTCAAGAAATTTCAGTCAATTTGGGAATATAAACAAGACAGACCTTTTTAGGACTGTGCAGGAATCAAGATCTAACAGAAGACCTAACCTCCAGCCGACTGGCCCTTATTCCAAACAACAGATATCTGATATCTTTAAACAGATTCATACCAATCACCCTGCGCAACATCACTGCATACAAGCTCATAACTCAAAACTAAAATTATGTCCATCTTCAAATGATCTTCGAAGTTCTATACCAGCAAAACAAGGGGTTTCATCAAAGAAAGTCACTTGGTAGTCTGTAGATAATGTGATTATGGCTCAGGAATCAATATATTTGTGATAGATTCTAGAGTCCCTTGAACATCTTTCAAGCTGGACATGGCTAATGCATTTCACAATGTTAACAACGATTCTAATCAAAGAGCTAGAAAGATTAGGCTTATGCCGAATGGATCAATTGCATTGAAGCTTGCATATGAACATCATTGTTGGCAAATGGCTGCAATATTTTTAGACAAGGATGTCCTCTTTCTCTCCTGCTGATTGTCATTCTAGCAGGAATTTTGAAATCAAAATAATCAGAAAATCCTCTACTTATAGGAATCAGATTGCTTCTAGTGAAACTTCCAAAAGTTTGTACATAACTCTCCCGTAATTAGTGTGGTCCCCTTTAAGCACTCCCTTAATGACACTCTTGTTTAATGGAAGAAGCACTCCCTCTTAAGCATTAGACTACAGGATGGAGAATCACTGCAAGTAAAGTTGAGAGGAGGGTTCGACCCTAGATTTGGAAGAACTCCTGAAAGAACTTTTACATTCAGGAGGGGAGCTTCAGAATCAGGTGCAGAGTCACAGACTAGTGGGATAGCACCATCAACGTGCAAATGACAGTCGCATGAAAAGGTCAATGTCGTTGATATAAATTTAGTCTCAACCAGAAAGCATGAGAAAATCAGCAAAGCCACATTTGAATGAGGGAGGTGTTGACCACTGGAGTGGCACCTGAAACTTTTTGAAGACTCCATGCCCAAGGATGTACCAAAGGCTGCTTGTACCACAAAAGATCTGCTTGTACCACAAAAGATCATCATATCACCAAAGTTTTCAACTCTACTTTTTCTTATCATTTTCTGTTGTACCCAAATTCTACAAGTCCTACGGGGATGATGTAAAGTGATCCTAGTATGATGAGTTTGAGTCATATAACAAGCCTAGATGACTTGGGACCTTGTCATCAAATGAGTATTACTCTGAGAAGTTTTTTTACTTGGTTAATTATTATATCCTTACAAGCACGTAATAATTAATTGAGTTTTTCCCTCAAGCATACCCTCAAAGCCGGAGTATGGCCTGAAGGCGAGGTCTTGGGTGAGTCCTAATCTCTAGAGTCATTGTATATTCCCATATTAGATCACTCATAAAATTTTGTGGAATTCTGTTAGGTCTAGTGTTGATTTATGGTAGTATCGGATGTGCTCTAGCCTTGTAACTTTGTATATAGGCTAAGAGACATGTATTCCATAAAACCTAGAAATGCTTTTGGAAAATTCCACTTAGAAATGATTTAATTAAATTAATTAATCATTTTTAAAAGTTTTCCTAAGTCTAAACTTAGGGAATTTGATTAATTAAAGTGTATTAATTGAATCAAGTGTGAATCTTCTAGATAAAGTCATGGATCACCTCCAAGTTAATCTTAGCCCTTGTTATGTTTTAATCTTGGCTGTTGAAGAGTCAATGGAAGATTATAAGAAGGAGGGTGAGGGGCCTATGGAAAACACACTTGACACTTGAGCCATTGAGCATTTTCGAATTTGTGTGAAAGTCTAGAAATTTCACATTTTCCACCGATTTACAGTTTCACTTATTTCTCCAAATAGTTAAATGCCCTTTCCCATATCCTTACATTCAACAAACTGGAAAATAATTTTTGCTGAAAACACAAATTCTGGAAAATTTACAGAATGCTGGAAAATGCAGAAATAAAAATCAGCAAGCATAAAACAACCATTCAACACATTTAACACTAATATTTTTGGTCAACATGACCCTGGAAAAACCCCCTACAACTCTTGGGGAAAACCAGTTCGAAAGCTTCTCTTTTATTTTCTGAATATTGCTTTTTACAGTGAAACAGGGAAAACTCAGAAAAAATTCCAGCAACCAATTTACAGACTTATCTCAATTTCCGTGCTTGCACACTGCCTCGGAAATTGTGCCAAATCAGCAACAACAGAAAACAAAAAATTTACAGCACCTTAGGACAGCATTAAATGTTGTACGGACACCTCGAGAAGCGTGCTGGAACAGCTGTACTTTGCTGTACGGACTGTACAGATTTTGTACAGCAACCTCTCTCGAAATCCGTGCCAAAAAACAGAGCTGTAGTTGTTGTCCTCTTCCTCGATTTTGTCTCTGATGAAGACAATACCACCTATTCCTTGAAAACGTGTCGATTTTTGTGCATTGGAGTGCGTGCTTGTTGTTGTACCCTCTTCCCTCGATTTTGTGCCTCCTCACTTGTAACCAACACCCTGCTCTCTACGCTGTTTAATGCAGTTTTACGCCTCGATATGTGTACTGATAAATGTTGTTGTACCTTTGCTGAAATCTCTTCACTTCTTTGCCCTCCTCCTTCTCATTGCTCAGAAAAATCTCCAGCTCTCCTTCTCTCCTTCTCCCAATCTGCTCATGAAAGAATGAATGACCTTTTCCCTCCTTTTCCTCCTTTAACCTAACCCTAAGTGACTTTTGGGGAATCCCTAGATCCAATGGCTGAAATAGATTGAGATTTAGGGCTGAGATTAAATGTTCATTTAAATCTCACTTTCTATTTTTTAATCCACCCCACTTTAATAAAGACCCACTTAGTCATTTATTTCCAAAGTCACTTTTTACTTTCTAATTTCACATTGACTTTATTAAAGTCACTTTAAAATTACACTTAGTAACTTTGTCACTTAAAGTCACTTTTAAATTAGATTTGACTTTATAACTTTATAAAGTCACTTTTAAATTAGATTTGACTTTATAAAAATTATAAAGTCACTTTAAGAGAAAAATTAAATTCTTTTGGACACTTTTCCCTAGGCCAAAGATCAAAGACTTAGGGAACCACCTGTCCTCTGGTAACCAAATTTCAACACTTCCTCTTACTGAGGAAGGTGTTCCTCACCACACCCATCTTGTCTCTGAAGTAGACATGCTTGCCCCATGGTAAGGCTTTGGTAAGAATATATGCAACCTCCTCATCAGTGGGAATATACTCGAGCTTCACAGCTCCCTTCAGAACATTGTCTTTGATGAAATGATATTTCATCCTGATATGCTTTGACCTGTCATGAAATACTGGATTCTCCGTGAGTTTAATGCAACTCTGATTATCACAATATATCACTAAAGGTCTCAACGGCTGACCAAATAAGCCAAACAACATCTTGCGAAGCCGGATGAGCCCCTCACAACTAGCTAGGCCATTGCCATTGACTCTGCTTCAACCCAAGACTCAATGCCGTGCTTGCTTCGTGGTTTCCTTGACACCAACTGAGACAGCCCAAACGCTGACACCCTGAAGTGCTCTTCCTATCAGAAGCACAACCTGCCCAATCAGAATCAGTGTAACCTTCCAATCTCACTCCATCCCCTTGCCTGTAGTCCAGACCATAATCCACTGTCCCCTGCAAGTACCGCAAAATGTGTTTTGCAGCCACCCAGTGAACCTTCCTAGGCTCACACATAAACTGACTCATCGTGTTGACTGCAAAACAAATATCTGGTCTAGTGTTGACCAAATACATCAAGGAACCAATCAGCTGTCTGTACAATGTGGGATCCACCAACTCGGAATGCGAAGCATGAAGCTTCTTCCAGTTGGTGATCATCGGTGTCGACATGGGTCTACAATCCTCCATGTGGAATCTGCCAAGGATGTCCACAATATACTTCCCCTGTCCCAGGAAGAAATGCCCCTCCTCCTGCCACACCTCCAAACCCAAAAAGTAATGCATCAAGGCGATGTCCTTCATCTCAAACTCCGCCGCAAGATCTCTCTTGCAGTGCTCTATGAGTCTCTCTGCACCTGTAATGACTAAGTCATCCACATACAGCACCAGAATGAGAGGCTCCTCACCTATCATAATATAGTAAAGGTTCGGATCTACCTCACTCTTTGTGAAACCCATCTTCTGCAAGTATGTATCTATCCTGGAGTACCAAGCTCTGGGAGCTTGCTTCAGGCCATAAAGGGCCTTCTTCAGTCTGCACACATGGGACTCCTTCCCACGCACCTCAAAGCCCTGTGGCTGCTCAATGTACACCTCCTCCTGTATGAAGCCATTGAGAAATGCGGTCTTCACATCCATCTGGTGGATCTTCCAACCCATCTCTGTTGCTATCGATATAATGGAGCGAATCGAAGTATATCGAGCCACGGGAGCGAAGGTCTCCTCATAATCAACTCCCTCTACCTGGGAGAACCCTCTAGCCACAAACCTCGCTTTGAATTTCTCAATGCTGCCATCTGCAGCATGCTTTACCTTGTAAAGCTATCTGGAAGTAACCACGGATTTGCCTTCTGGCCTCGGCACCACCTCCCAAACATCATTCTTCATGATAGAAGAATACTCCTCCTGCATGGCCTCTCTCCAGACCTGCTGGCTAGCTGCCTCCTCATAGCTAGAAGGCTCAGAGTCAAGGATGTTGGTAGCCATTGCCATATAGCTACAAAACCTCTCAGGTGGTCTGCTCTCTTTGACCGGCCTCTTAGGCCCAGCAACAGATGTGGCCTCTCTCAAGGTGTCTTGAAGCCACTTGGGCTTCCTCTTCCCTGAGCATACTTCTCCCATTGGAGAATGAAACTCCTCCTCCTCATCATCATCAGGAGCCTGAACTCCTGACTGTCTGTCTGTTGTCCTCCTGCCTGCACCTGAACCTGTAGAAGCTGAGGTACCGTGTGAATTGTCCATCAGTGGACTCCCCAGTGAACTGCTCTGTGGACTGCTCTGCGTGCTGCCCATAGCACCACCCCTCTGACTC
The DNA here is from genome assembly GCA_034641835.2 of Pinus albicaulis. Classification (NCBI taxonomy): domain Eukaryota; kingdom Viridiplantae; phylum Streptophyta; class Pinopsida; order Pinales; family Pinaceae; genus Pinus; species Pinus albicaulis. The sequence goes on along the minus strand of CM076584.1, from coordinate 951,878,447 downwards.
TGCGAGCCACTCCCCACTGACGGACCGGACATCGTCATAGATGTACCTCCGGATCCTCCTGATCCCTGCCCACTGGATCCCTGCGACTGACTCAACTGCTGCTGAGGGTCTGGCTGATCCAGATACTCTAACTCCCGTGACCTCCTAAAGGCCTTGTCCTCCTCGAACTTCACATCCCGCCTGACAACAACTTTCCTCTGTGCAGGAATGTAAATCCGAAAGGCCTTTGAGGTCTCACTGTAGCCCACAAAGATACCCTTCTCTGCGGTGGGCTCTAGTTTGGTCTTCTTCTCCTTGGGTATGTAGGAGTATGTAATGCACCCAAAGATACGAAGATGACCAATATCAGGCTTCTTCCCAGAAAAAGCCTCCTCCGGAGTCATGTGCCCCAAGGCACGATGCGGACTCTTGTTCTGCAAGTAAACAGCTGTGTTGCAGGCCTCTGCCCACAAAAACAATGGCAACCCCTGATCATGCAACATGGCTTTGGCAGCCCCTCCGATGGATCTGTTCTTCCTCTCTGCAACCCCGTTCTGCTGGGGGTTGTAAGGAACAGTGAACTCCCTCCTAATGCCTGCCTCCGCACAATAGTCAACAAACTCTCCAAGTGTGTACTCTCCCCCATTGTCCGACCTCAGGGACTTGATCTTCCGACCTGTCTGTGTCTCCACAAGAGCTCTGAACTCCTGAAACCGCTTGAAGACCTCACTCTTGGTCTTCATGAAATAAATCCAGGTCCTCCTGGAGTGATCATCAATGAATAACACATAGTACTCATATCCACTCAAGGAAACATGAGACATCCGACCGCTCACATCGGAATGAATCAAATCAAGTATCCCGGTCGCTCTGCTGTCACTGCTGGGAAAAGGGGATTTGGCAAACTTGCCCATCGCACATCCTCTGCAAGTATCAAAGTGATCAGTACTGAAATCTGGCACACCTGTAGTGATCTCCCGCAAGGTCCTCAAGGCTCCATGATACATATGCCCCATCTTGCGGTGCCAAATCTCACACAGCTCAGAACTGCTAGCTCTGCTGTCAGTGCTACTGCTCAATGCCAAAAGGGGCTGAAATGCAAACTTGTACACCTTTGCATGGCGTGCACCTATCACTCTAGCTGAATCAGCTGGAGCGCCCCTGGGATACATCAGCACCTGTCCACCCCTGAATAGTATCTCATATCCTCTGTCCTTTAAAGTTGAGACGGATATGAGGTTCTTCCTCATTCCTGGCACATAACAAACATCTAACACCTTCAAGGGAGGTTTAGACTCCCTCTGAAATGTCAGTGTTCCCACACCGACTGCTCTAACAACTCTGTCATCACCGAGTACTACCTCTATATCAGTGCCACTCTCTGAAAGCTATGAGAAGTACTCACGGACATCTGTCATGAGGCGTGCCAAGCCTTGTCCATGCCGGATACCGAAGATGGCTCTTCTGAATGGGGGCCGCAAACCAAAAGTGAACCTGCGTAGCCAGTGACATTCATTCTAGTGGACTCACATACGATGAACCCAAACTCCTGTCAAAGCTTACGCAAAGTCCACAACCTCTGCTGAAGCTGCCATGCTCTGGTTCTTCCTCTTCTTCTTCTTCTTCTTCTACGGACACACAACTGCATAGTGTCCCATCTTCTGACAATTCCAACACTTCACCTTGGAATAGTCCTTTTGTGTGTATCCTGTTTACCTTTGCCTTTGCCTTTGCCCCCACCATTGCTTGTGGAAGCATGCTTCTTCCCTTTGCCTTTCTTACGTCCTGCCAACAGTGCTACATCCTCATCCTGCTCAACTGGCTTGGCTGCCCCAAGCTGACCTTTCCTGATCTCTGTCTGAATGCAATCATCCCAAAACCTCTCCCATGTGGGAAGGGTCCCACGTGCACAAACCCCATCAGCAAAGTTCATCCATGAACTGGGGAGGCCATTCACTGCAATCCGCACCAACTCAGTGGGTGGAATGGCCTCTCCAATCGCTGCCAACTCATCTCTCACATTAGTAATCTTTGTGAGATATCCAGCTGCACTATCATTACCCATCTTAATGGTCTTTAGCTTCTCCTTCAGGACCATTTTCCAGTTCTCATTGGTACTCTGGTAGAGATTGGACAATGCTGTCCACATCTCATGAGCATTTCTCTTTCCTCTCACATGAGGAATGCAATGGTCTTTGATTCCATCTAGAATCAGTCTCTTACCCTTGTTGTTCTTTCTATTATATGCTGCCAACTGAGTAGCATCAGTAGGCACATTAACAGGCTGCTGTGTGGTATGCACCATGATGTCCCAGACTTCTGCCTCCTCAAAGATACTCTGCATTCTCTCCTTCCAAACGCTGTAATTGGTATGTCCATCCAACCTATCCTCCACCCTCAATCCCAATGACATCCTGCTGTCCTAAAACTGAAAAATAGCACTGCTGTAGTAAAGATAAAAATTATGTTTGTGAAAAATCAGCTTGCTGGAATTTTCTGAGTGAAAAATCAGCAGGCTGTATTTTTCTCCTTGTTGTCCCAAACTGCACTTTCAGCACTCAACCTCTGATACCATGTAGAAATTTCCTGTTTCCCACCCCGGTTTTCAGTTTCACCTTATTTCTCAAAATAGTTAAATACCCTTTCCCATATCCTTACATTCAACAAACTGGAAAATAATTTTTTGCTGAAAACACAAATTCTGGAAAATTTACAGAATGCTGGAAAATGCAGAAATAAAAATCAGCAAGCATAAAACAGCGATTCAACACATTTAACACTGATATTTTTGGTCAACATGACCCTGGAAAAACCCCCTACAACTCTTGGGGAAAACCAGTTCGAAAGCTTCTCTTTTATTTTCTGAATATTGCTTTTTACAGTGAAACAGGAAAAACTCAGAAAAAATTCCAGCAACCAATTTACAGACTTATCTCGATTTCCGTGCTTGCACACCGCCTCGGAAATTGTGCCAAATCAGCAACAACAGAAAATAGAAAATTTACAGCACCTTAGGACAACATTAAATGTTGTACGGCCACCTCGGGAAGCGTGTCGGAATAGCCGTACTTTGTTGTACGGACTGTACAGATTTTGTACAGCAACCTCTCTCGAAATCCGTGCCAAAAAAACAGAGCTGTAGCTGCTGTCCTCTTCCTCAGTTTTTGTGCCGGAAATGACAGCCACCCTCTTCCTTGAAAAACGTGCCTGATTTTTGTGCCTTGGAGTGCGTGCTTGCTGTTGTACCCTCTTCCTCGATTTCTGTGCCTCCTCACTTGGAAACACTGCCTCTCCTTTGCTGTACGGATTTTCTGCCTCGGTATGTGTGCCAATAAATGCTGTTGTACCTTTGCTGAAATCTCTTCACTGCTGCCCTCCTTCTTCTCACTACTCAGAAAAATCTCCAGCTCTCCTTCTCTCCTTCTCCCAATCTGCTCATGAAAGAATGAATGACCTTTTCCCTCCTTTTCCTCCTTTAACCTAACCCTAAGTGAATTTTGGGGAATCCCTAAATCCAATGGCTGAAATAGATTGAGATCTAGGGCTGAGATTAAATGCTCATTTAAATCTCACTTTCTATTTTTAATTCACCCCACTTTAATAAAGACCCACTTAGTCATTTATTTCCAAAGTCACTTTTTCCTTTCTAATTTTACATTGACTTTATTAAAAGTCACTTTAAAATTAGACTTTAGTAATTTTATCACTTAAAGTCACTTTTAAATTAGATTTGACTTTATAAAAATTATAAAGTCACTTTAGGAGAAAAATTAAATTCTTTTGGACACTTTTCCCTAGGCCAAAGATCAAAGCCTTAGGGAACCACCTGTCCTCCGGTAACCAAATTTCAACAAGAAGACACAGCTTTTGATCAAGAACATATCACTAAGGTTGGGTTTGCTAAGTGATTTGATTCAGTGATCAGATCCGGAGAGGGGCAGAAGCAGAGATTGGTCAGGAAGGCCAAGAATACATTCCAGAGAGAGGTAGCATCAACACAGGAGAGAGACAGCGCAATTTCTGGCTAGGGTGACGCAGTTACTGCAGAGAATCACACAGAGCCAACGCAGTGTCTCTTGGAGTCAGTCCAGAGAAAGATAGAGGCTAGGGTTCCGAGCCAGGAGGGCCAAGATCCAGCTTCAGATTAGCCAGATCAGCTACAGGAACGGGTGACAGAGTCCCTCTAGCTTGCCTACGCAGGCTTACGCAGATCCAACGTAAGCAGTCACGCAGAGGCAATGAGGGCTTCATCAGCATTGTTTTTGATTAGCCGGAGACTAGCTGAGTGAGGTATATCTCACAGTCATTTTTGTTGTCTAGATTTCTCTAAAGGGTTTGCCGGATGTTGGCACCCTAGTTGTATTCCAAGGTCTGGCTGTATGCAAACCCTCGGATACGTTTTATAGGTTTTTCCAAGTTGGATTTTTTTCAAGGACTTAGTCGAAAAATAAGCGTGTCAATATGGATGTTTTTCATTGAGATTTGTTCAGATTGTTTCAGCACATAGATTTATTCTGCAGTATTATTTGTGTACACTACTTCAGTAATTACTTTGGTATTTCAATGTAATGAAATAATTATCAAATAATAGAAGTAATTCAGATTTGTTGTAGTAGGAATCCAGATCTAGGATTTTTCACATGGTATCAGAGCTTATTTAAGCTGAAGTGCAGCAGAAACGAAGAGAACCAACAGATCAGCGTTGTAGAGTGTGGGCTCTGCGTAAGCAGCAGCAGGCCCTCCTAGAAAATTACGCTGTCCAGACCAGGAGGGCATTCCAGTGCAGAAAAGGCTCCCTCTGAGAGAGTTGACAGAGGGGTAAGCTTTTTCAGTTGCAGAAGAGGCATTGTAGCTGAAGGACACAGTTATTACACAGCAGTAAGAGCTGGTGCATAAGCGTCAGAAAATTCTAAAAAACACAGTTGGGGATTTCTTGATCTCAAAGGGTTTCTTACTCAAAGAAACTCAGTTTTTCCCGTGCAGCAGCAAAAGAAGTGACTTACTCCACAAGGAGTGCGTAAGTCAAGCTAAGCAGAGGGTTAGAGCAAGGCATCGACAGTTGAGGAGATGGCCAGCAATGGACTATGTGACCAAGATAGATTGGAGGGTGCCTCCAACTATGTTATCTAGAAATCAAGGATAGAATTTCTCGTTGATGAACATGATCTAAAAGCCCTCATAGACAGCACAGTTGCAGAAACTCTTGATGCAGCACACCTGAGGCAGTTCAAGAAGAATACGGCTAGAGCCAAGAGATTGATCCCAGATGCAGTGAAGGATCACATTGTAGCTCACATAACAGCCAAAAACACTGCTAGAGAAATGTGGGTAGGGCTAGAAAAGTTGTACCAAGGATCTTCCGTGCAGCGGAAGAAGTACCTTGAAGAGAAGATGTGGAATATCAAGATGAAGAAGGGAGAGCGTTTTGACTCCTCCTTGTCTTGGATTCAGGAGAACCGAGATCAATTATCTGCAGCAAGATTTGCTCCTAAAGACTCAGAGCTAGTAAGGCTCACGCTGAACTCTGTTTCAGAAGATTATCAAGTCTTCATCCAAAGTATATTGGGCAGAGAAAGGCTTCCAGGATGAGAAGCAATATGGGCAACATTACAACAAGAGGAGTTGAGGAGAGATCTCCTAAAAATCCGCTTGGAGGATGGCAATAGAAATTCAAAGGTCAAGAAGGAGGAAGAAGATAACACTGCCCTTGCATCAAAAGGGCAACATAAGCAAAAGAAGAAAGATCTTTCCAAGATCAAGTGCTTCCAGTGTGGAGAAATGGGGTATTATGCCACACAATGTGCTCTTAAGAAAAAGGATAAAGAGGAGAAGGAAGGTCCACATGCAAGAGCTACCAAGATTGAGGCAGAGAAAGATTGTGCTATGTTAGCCCATATTCCAAAAGGAGAAAAGTGGGCTGATTTGGATTTGTAGATTCAGAATCTACAAGGAGGCGGGATCCTTGAGTATTTCCGAAACTCTTGGATCACATGTGAGCTACGAAAGTCCAAAGACAGTAAAAGGATGGACAGCAATAGCAGAAGAAGATGAGATGATGCAGTAGCCAGCATTACTAGAGCCTGATTAGCGCAAAGAAGAGGCAGCAGCAGTAGTTGAGCAATAGCAGCGCAGTTCACACTAGTGCAAAGCAATGCCCACGCAATGCAAAGCAGCAACAACGCAGTATTTTCAAAGAGCTAGTGCAAAAACTAGCGGTAGTCAGTCTTATTTTTTAGTTGCAGATCTACTTGTCCAATTTCAGATGTTTTTTTGATGCAATTAGCAACAGTAGTAGCAGCGCAGCAGTAGCAAAGATGAGCAGCAATAGCGTTGTGCACAGAGAGGCAACGCAGTGTAGAGTGGTGCTCACGCAGTGCAGCAGCATGGTTGCCGAATTTACAGGGAGTTGCAGTACAGTGGCAGTTGGCAGCAGCATGCAGAGTCAGCAGCAGTACAGTTGCAGCATTTTTTGTGCAGTGTTGGCGAGCAGCATCAACAGCATAGCAGAGATGTTCCAGAAGTCAGATCAGCAGCACATTGAGGTGTTTTGCTAGAGAACTTTCCTCGCTAAGAGGGAGTGTTGATTTATGGTAGCATTGGATGTGATAGCAGAGATGTTCCAGAAGTCAGATCAGCAACACATTGAGGTGTTTTGCTAGAGAACTTTCCTTGCTAAGAGAGAGTGTTGATTTACGGTAGCATTGGATGTGCGCTAGCTTTGTAATTTTGTATATAGGCTAAGACACATGTATTCCATAAATCCCAGAAATGGTTTTGGAAAATTCCAATTAAAGATGATTTAATTAAATTAATTAAACATTTTTTAATGTTTTCCTAAATCTAAACTTAGGGAATTTGATTAATTAAAGGGTTAGGGTATTAATTAAATCAAGTGTGAATCTTCTAGATAAAGTCATGGATCACCTCCAAGATAATCTTAGCCCTTGATTATGTTTTAATCCTGGCCGTTGAAGATTCAATGGAAGATTATAAGTAGGGTGAGGGGCCTATGGAAAACACACTTGACACTTGAGCCATTGAGCATTTTCGAATTTGTGTGAGAAGACACAGCTTTTGATCAAGAAAAAATCACTAGGGTGGGTTTGCTAAGTGATTTGATTTAGTGATCAAATCCGGGGAGGGGCAGAAGCAGAGATTGGTCAGGAGGGCCAAGAATACATTTCAGAGAGAGGTAGCATCAACGCAGGTGAGAGACAGTGCAATTTCTGGCTAGGGTGACGCATTTACTGTAGAGAATCACGCAGAGCTAGCACAATGTCTCTTGGAGTAAGTCTGGAAAAAGATAGAGGCTGGGATTCTAAGCCAGGAGGGCCAAGATCCAGCTTCAGATTAGCCAGATCAGCTACAGGAAAGGGTGATGCAGTCCCTCTAGCTTGTGTTAATTTTGGGCAACTAGGTCCAAACTCCGAGTTGTGCTGCTCAGATGATGATCCCAATATTTTTATTGGATTCCTCTTTCGGAGAGGTGTAAGATTGATCTAAAGATCATCTCGATCGGATAAGCAGAACACGTATTTTGAATTTATTCCACTTATGTGCTAGGTCGGCCTGGAAGTCTTAAAGGACGTGTCACACACCCCCACAGATGATTATAAATAGGAGAGTTTTGGAGATAATTATAACAAATTGTGTGGAGGAAATTATCTTCTCTCTACTTGGTGCAACTGTGTTAGGGCTTTCTCATGGAGCTAAGTTAGGGCTTCTTGATGTAGCGTTTCAGGGCTATGTAGCACGCTTGGCTGAATGACCTATTGGAGACTTTGTTGGTTGAAGCATCCTGCTGATCGCCGTAACGCCATCATTCTTCTTCTTTTTTTCTATTTGTTGGTTTGTCTTCCATCGATCGATTTATTTGTTCTATCTGCTTTAGTATTTTGTGCCATAATCTGAAATGGCATAGAACATGTTCAGAAACTTACAGCTTGCCTACACAGGATTACGCAAATCCAGCATAAGCAGTCACGCAAAGGCAGTGAGGGCTTCATCAACGATGTTTTTTATCAATCGGAGACTTGCTAAGTGAGGTATATCTCACAGTGATTTTTGTTGTCTACATTTCTCTAAAGGGTTTGTTGGATGTTGGCACCCTAGCTGTATTCAAGATTGTGTTACTTAATAATACAAACCCTCAGATCTACTGCATCGGTTTTCCCAAGTTGGGTTTTTCAGGGGACTTAGTCGAAAAATAACAGTGTCAATGTGGTTGTTTTTCATTGAGTTTTGTTCAGATTGTTTCAGCACTTAGATTTATTCCGCAGTAATTACTTCAGTGTTTCAATGTAATGAAATAATTATCAAATAATAGGAAAAGTAATTCAGATTTGTTGCAGTAGAAATCCAGATCTAGGATTTTTCACATCTAGGTCTTTTTTTAAATCTCCCGCGGGGTGGAAATTGGAATAAATTCTGAAATGTAATATGTAATAAGTGATGTCTAGAGAAGTTGTTGAAGAATGTAAATAGATTTGGTCTTCATTATTATTGTATTTGTCAAAAGAATTTATTATTATTGTTAAATGACTGATTAAAGCATGGGTTTCATGCTTGGATCATATTTAGATTAAGGTCCCAATTGTGGACTTCTAGGTTAATCATTACAGATTTAAATTGATCCAATTTGAGCTTTTAAATCATGTAATATTAGGTTGTCTAAGGCTCCTCCATCAAGTCATCTTCTTCTAGGTTATCATCCTCGGTATCTTCAGCAAGCATTCTTCAAAAACAACTCTCAAGTCAGCCTCCTTCAAATGATATACAAGTCATCAAAACAGCCTATTAAAATTTGGCCTCAAACTGTCTCCAAGTCAGTTGAAATCCATGACACAACACTTCACTGTCATGTCGACTTATTTTATTAAGGAACAACTATAAATAGCCCACTGTAATTTCGCATTTCCACACTCAGAATTCAGACTTCTGTCTGCAATTACAGGTTTGGACTTCATTACAGGTTTGGTGAAGGTACAATGGTACAAAAGCTCGGTGAAGTTACGATATTGTGGTTCGGTGACGTGATCTCTATGCTTGGTCTCTATGGCTCGGTCTCTATGCTCGATGAAAGAACAGTGGTACAGTAGCTTGGTAATATGATGTTGTGACATGATGACATATTCTTGGTGCTATGATACACAAACTCGGTGCTACAAATACTTGTTGTTGTCTCAGTAAATTAGTTGTTATCTCAACTCAGTGTTACAAAGAACTCACTGCTATCTCAGTCATGATGTTCAGTGATATGATGTTATCTCGTTATGATGTTCAGTGATATGTTATGATGCTCGGTGATGCTATCTCATGCTACAAAACTTGGTCAGGATAATGAGGATGAAGTTTTTGGTGCAAGCAAAGGAGATCTCGGTTTCATGAAGATCTCAGTGCTAACATGGTGAAGGGATGACTTGATGGAGGAAGTCTATAGTCTAAGGGTCTTGGTCATCTCATCTTGAACCTATTGAAAAAAGAATTTTGACTGGGTTTTCCCCAAAGAGTGAGGTTTTTCCCTCGCAGCATGCCTACATCTTGTGGCCTCTTCTATTTGTTTGGCATTAGTCTTGATGATAAGAAAGATAAAACGCAAGAACACTAAATAATAATCAAAAGATAATGTCATGATAAGAAAAACTAATTAACTGCCATTTCTATAACATGGTATCAGAGCTAAGGTCATGATCAAAGGCAATTTGAAGAAGGGAAATTCTAGGCTATTGGAACTAGGATTGCAATTTCGAATGTCTCAATGAAATCAAGTTTGGTGAAAATATCTCATTGCTGCTATAAGATACAATTCCTTGCTACTACTACCGCATAGAAAGGCTACAAGAAATAACTCTAAGATCCTCGCATATCACAGTGCTCAGATTTACAGAAAGTCTCGTTATTACAGTGCCATTGCAGTTCATAAAAATCACAGTCAAGTTTGGATCAAGGTTCAGGGCTACAACAGTTTCGGTGTTACCACTGTTAAGGTCGCAGTGATATAAAGAAAGTCTCGATACATTCACTAGAATTCACAAGTTACAGTGATATGGGATAGGCATTAGCACAAGAAGTTTTGGCCAGTATAGAAATAAAAAGATCACAGTGCTCAAGGTCAGTATTTATTCAATGATATTACCACAATCTCGGCCTTTGAAGATACCACAGTCTCGACGTTTGATAATACCACTACAGTCTCGGCCTAACTCAGTGCTACCACAGTGAGAAGGATCTCAGTGATTCAATGCCATCACAGTTCGGTGAAGTGATAAAGAGATTTATACAGTGAAATATACATTCAAGGATCACGGAATAGTTGCCTACATAAAGATTTATCCTATGTAAAATGAAGTTGATAGTGCAAGGAATCTACTAAGAAGAAAGATCTCCCTAAAGATTTGAAGTGCAAGGAACCAAGTAAGTAATGATGCTACAAACTAAAGGTATGAAATCACAAGGTCTGTATATAAGCATTTGAATTTCTATAATCCTTGTTTCTATGTAATCTAAGGTCAGAAATATACTATTTGAATCTTAATCCTCTCCCTCTAGGATTTACAAAGTAATCTAGATATAAAATAAATGTCTTCTTGTCATATTAAATTGATTCTAGATATTTTAGAATTTCATCCCTCATGGTTGTATAATGGATCTAATTTGAAAGATCAAAACATGATCTTCATATCACAGTTTGCTTCAAAGTATGCATTGTAGGTATAGAAGACCATGACTCAAGAACTATGGAAGAAGGCCTCAAAATTAAGAAGGAAGCTCTTACCAAACAAAGCATTGGAATCAAAAGGGGTTTGTCAAAATATCAAAGGTATGTCTTAAATTATGAAGTCTTGTTGTTCTCTTTGGTAAAATCTACACTACTAACATTTGTTATGTTTAGCTCTCTTGAATCTTACAAGATTCTTGTTTGGGGTGATTCATAAGCTGATGAATCTACACACCTTACATATCTCTAATTATTTGCATGAAAAGAACTCTGAAAGGTTCTCTCGAAAACCCTAACCTAGGAGTATGTTGATGATGTGTGAAATCCTAAACCTATTTAGGGTCATTAATGAAGAAATTGTTGTACTAATTGATATATCGATAATGTTGTATTCGAGATTTTGATTAGATCATAGAAGCTCTAACTTATGAGGGTTGAAATGATGTTGTTCGAAATCTCGAACCTCTAAAGTCTTGATATAATAAAGAATTGCTTTCACAATGAACCGAAACCCTAGGTTTTGGTAAGGTCTACAAGCAAAATCCTTGCCATGAAAATTCCTAGGAATAAAACCCTAGGTACATGTTCCTTTGAATGAATTCCTAGCTTAGTCTCGGTCAATGTATGTTTGATATACTAAATATTGTCTAATGATATGATGTGCTTACCCATGATGGTAATCTCCTAGATATATGAGTTGACCAAATTTCTAATGGTCATAAGTCCTAGGGTTTGGAGACAAGTCCTAGTCAAAGTTTGAAAGTTCTAGGATGACGATTAAAAAGTCTAGGGTTTATAACTAAATCCTAGTAATGAATAAATTCTCTAGTATGAGTATTCATCTGAATCTATATAATATAAGTTGAGAATTTATAGATGGAAAATCTATGGTTTACATCAAACCCTAGTAAAGGCTATTCATGATATGTTTTGAAAATCTAGGGTTTGCAACTAACTCTAACGAAAGTTGATCATGATAATGTTTGAGCTGTGATTATTCTTGATTGACACTTTTGTATGAAATCTAGGATTTGCATGAATTCCTACTGAAAAGTCTAACATGTGAATTTTAAATGTTGTTAGATATCTTGTAGATCTATATTGGTTCTAGGGTTTGCTACATGTTGTAGCACGGTATGTTATACCTTTGAAAGAAACATTGAAACCCTAGATAGAATGAAAGATGTTATGTAGTCTAGGGTTTATGCCAATGTCCCTAGAAAAATGTTAAAGAGTATATGTCTCTTGTTTGGGTATCTGATATGTATAAAGTTGAAAATGCTTCTGTAATTCTGATATGGCTAACTTCATGCTTCTATAGATCTGGTTGTACTTGTTGTCTAAAGTTGTGCAAGTACATCATAAAGATGAGAAACTGATAAGTATGATGAGAAGGATGGAAGCTATGAAAGATTCTCCAACACATAACAGAAGAAGTTAATCTCCCCACATTAAGAGGGACTCTGGATAGAAGAACGTATTCTGGAAAGATATGTTGCCACATGTGAAGTAGGAAGAGGAATCTTCTCTTAAAAGATTCTATTGATAGTCCTACGGAGATTAGTTGAAGGGAAACATTAAAACCCTGAAGGTTTTCTTTGATTATATACTTGAATATGTATTGTTGATTAGGGTTGTGTTTGTACAGGTGAATCTCTCGAAGGTTTTGATAATATGTTGATTACCAATCAGTTTGATTGGGAGAGATTGATTATAGCTTATTTGTTGGATCAAGGTGTTAACGCTTTGTGAGAAGCATTTCCTGGGAGGACATCTGGTCGGCCTGTGTGATGATGTCTAGTTCCTAAAGGAGGGAGGGTGGTGTTGGTGATAGAGCTCTGACCTTGCATTACACGCCTAGTTCCCTGGGTTGATGGTTAGTAAGTAAGCCTAATGGTACTTAGAGAGGTTGAAAGTTGTAGTCCATCTTAGTCCCACTCGGATAGATTACCCTAGTCAAGAATCTAGTATGTCACATTGCGGTGCCTAAAATGTAGAGAGACCAAATGGATAGATTGCCCTGGTCAGGAATCTAGTCGATGGCATTGCAGTGCCTAAACTTCTTCATAGATAAATTGAGATCTTCCAAGTACTTCTCTTATATATGAATACCTCCCTACTTAAGAGGGAGTGTTGAAGAATGTAACTAGGCTCGGTCTTCATTATTATTGTATTTGTCAAAAGAATTTATTATTATTGTTAAATGACTTGTTAAAGCATGGATTTCATGCTTCGGTCATATTTAGATTATGTTCCCAATTGTGGACTTCTAGGTTAATCATTACATAATTAAATTAATTTAATTTGGGTTTTTAAATCATGTAATATTAGGTTGTATAAGGCTCCTCCATCAAGTCATCTTCTTCACGGTTATGATCATCAGTATCTTCAGCAAACATTCTTCAAGAATAACTCTCAAGTCGGCCTCCTTCAAATGATATACAAGACATCAAAGAAGCCTCTTAAAAGTCGGCCTCAAGCTGTCTCCAAGTTGGCTCAAATCCAAGACACATCACTTCACTGTCATGTCGACTTATTTTATGAAGGAACAACAATAATTAGCCCACTGTAATTTCGCATTTCCACACTCATAATTCTGACTTCTCTCTACAATTACAAGTTCGGACTTCATTATAGGTTTAATGAAGGTACAATGGTACAAAAGCTCGGTGAAGTTACAGTACTATGGTTCGGTGACATGATCTTTATGCTTGTCCTCTATGGCTCGGTCTCTATGCTCGGTGAAAGAACAGTGATACAATAGCTTAGTAATATGATGTTGTGACATGATGGCATATTCTTGGTGCTATGATACACAAACTCGGTGCTACAAATACTTAATGTTGTCTCAATAAATTCGGTGCTATCTCAACTCAGTGTTACAAAGAACTCATTTCTATCTCAGTCATGATGTTCAATGATATGATGCTATATCGTTATGATGTTTGGTGATATGTTATGATGCTCAATGATGCTATCTCATGCTACAGAACTTGGTCAAGATAATGAGGATGAAGTTTTTGGTGCAAGCAAATGAGATCTCAATGTCATGAAGATCTCAGTGCTAACACAGTGAAGGGATGACTTCATGGAGGAAGTCTATAGTCTACAGGTCTAAGCCATTTCATCTTGAAACTATTGAAGAAATCATTTTGATTGGGTTTTCCCCAAAGAGTGAGGTTTTTCCCTAGCATCGTGCCTACATACTGTGGCCTCTTCTATTTGTTTGGCATTAGTCTTGATGATAAGAAAGATAAAGCACAAGAACACATAATAATAATCACAAGATAATGCCATGATAAGACAAGCTAATTAATTGTCATTTCTCTAACAGTTGTATGGGGTATGTGTGCTCAAAATTACACCTCTCACCCTCAACTTTCTACTATGACACACTTTGGTGTAAAAAGTAAATTATAGACCCTCAAAACCCACTGTTTCTAAGTCCACTGGAAAATGTGGCAATAAATAGAGAAAAATAAATATCCACATGCTGACTGATGTGGAAATGAAGTGGAAATTCATCTAAAGGTCAAAGTTGATTTACCAAGTAATGTGGACTCCACATAAGCTACAAATCAAGCAAATCGATTTTTTTGTGAAGAAGACAACGAGTTCCAATGACAAGATCCACGATTTCGGGAAGTTAACTCGAGCTTCAAGGAGATATCATGAGTTGACTTGAGATTGGATTAGAGTTCACTTGAGTGAGGTGGAAAGTGGTCTCCTACCACTCCACTTCACTCTCCCACATGTCCTCTGATCTAATTCGTATTTGTGTTGAGATTTTGGGGTCGTATCGAGTGCGCTCTAGCTCTGAAACTTTGTGGAGGGGCTAAGACACACGAGATCTACAAGACCCAGAATGCGTTTGGAGAAATTTCATCCGATGTAATAGTTATTCAAATAATTAAATTTTTTAATGGGGACCCTATGTCTAACTTAGGGAAATTGAAAAATTAAAGTGAATTAAATTACACATGTGATGAAAAGTTCTAAGTGACGTGGATCAAGCTTTCTTTTAATCTTAGTCGTTGACAAGAGATTAGATCACGGTCGTTGGTTTCCCAACGACAAAAGTATAAAGGAAAGGCTTGGGGTTAGTTTGGAGGACACACACACGCATTGCAGAGCACTGAAGCTAAGTCGAATTTTTGGGGCGAGGTATGCTAAGGAAATCGAAGTGAGTTTGCAATGCAATGAGGGGCACAGATCGGCAAGGGATGATCTGATCCAAGGCTGAGAATACAGCAGCAGTGTACCAGGCAGTGCAGAGGCCATCCAGAGGGACGCAATCTAGCCAGTACCACGCAAAGGATTGCGCAAAGGCTTCATAAGCCCAATCAAGGTGAAGCAGGCCCAGCCAAGGCAGTGCAGGGGCAACAGAGACCCAGCCAAGGTGACGTAGGCCCAACCAAGGCAGCGCAGAGGCTGTGCAACACCAGTCAGGGTGACCCAATGGACACGTTGGCCAGTAGAGGCTAGAGAGGCAGCGCTGAGGTTTCTAGTGGGCCAGAAAGGGCTCGAATTCGTAATTCCCCGCAGAGGGTTGGATTAGCCATATTTTCTATCTCCGAGTGATAAGGTACAGTTGTCATGTATTTTCTTTGTAGGGCAGATCGTTTCTGGTGCCCAGATTGTTGTCTTCAAATTCTGAATAATAATAAAACCCTCTAAAGCTGTTGCACCGGTTTTCCCGCATTGGATTTTTCCAAGGACATTTGTCCAAAAAATCTGTGTAATTTTGTCACATGTGTGTGTTGTTCAGTAAATGATTTGTAGATGTGTAGGCTGCAATTTGTATTTGCTTTAATGTTTCTCTGAATACTTCAGTAAAATAACTTGTTAAATTAATTAAACAAGTAGGCGAAGTAGATCAAGACACTGCAGTAGGGTTAGGAACCTTTCGTAGGGTTTGTGTGAAACTTTCACATGGTATCGGACGTTACCAAATCAAGTTGATCCCGACAAGCGGCGAAGAGATTTTAACTGCGGGAAGGAGCGTTGAGCTCATGGAGATCAGGAAGAAGACGGCGGTGCCGGAGGAACGCGGACACGCAAAGGTGGCCAACGGTGACAGCGACTCAGGAGGTGTGTATTTGTGTGACTCACCTTGGTGTGTGCTCGAGGGAGGGTAATGATCCAAGTCGAAAGTTGTTGTGCAATTTGTCGTGATCGGAAGTGTTGTTTCTGATCTTCAGAAGTTGTTGGTGTGGCACAAGTTCTATCGGTGCAGAACAGTGCCTAGAAAAGGTGACAAAAGCGGGAGGGGAAAAGTCGCTCAGCAGATTCTCTAGTCAAGGAATCTGAGTTTGATCAAGAGGAGTGATCATAAAGCATTGATTCGTTGGTGAAGGATTTCCTGGAGGGAAATCATTGGTCAGAGGGAGCACATTCTCTAGAGGGTTCTTTCACCAAGAAGCCTAGATCTAGTTCTTTGTTGAGTGTAGCAGCAACAGAAGGGAGAAGAGTTTGTGATTTGACAGATTGAGCAGAGATGGTTTCTCATGTACTGAGAGATCGGGATAGGTTGGACGGTGTGTCCAACTTTGTTATCTGGAGGGCCAGAATCTTGACAGTTCTGGATGAGTACAACATCAAGGACCATGCAGAAAATGTCTTAGATGTGCCTACCGATGCAGATCCCCTGAATAAATTCAACGAGAATCAGGGGCTGGTATAGTGCTTGATCATGGATGGAGTAAAGGATCACATGGTCCCACATATTGCTGGGAAGAACACAACAAATGAGATGTGGACAACATTGAACACAATGTATTAGGGAAGCTCCGTCCAGAGGAAGATGCTTCTGGAGAATCAAATGTGGTTTGTCCAGATGCAAAAGGGAGAAGAAATCGATCCCTTCCTCTTTAGACTTCAGACTATCCAGGACCAGTTGATTGCTATGGGGTCAACTCCAGATGAAGGGCTCATGGTGAGGACTGCTTTGAATGCAGCCATTGATGAATGGGAAACATTTGTCCAAAGCATCTTGGACAGAGCAGAGTTACCATCCTGGGTGGACATGTGGGAAATCCTCCGTCACGAGGAAATCAGTAGAATAACCAAGAAGCAAAGCAGCGGTAGTGGAGTCAAAGTAAAGAAAGAGGAGGAGGAAGATGTAGCCCTTGCATCTAAGGAACAGTGGCAGCAAGGGAAGAAGAAGGACCTATCAAAGGTCCGGTGCTTTAAATGTGGCGAACTTGGACACTTTGCCAGCTCTTGTCCTAAGAGGAAGGACAAGGAATCTTTTGATTCCAACGCAGCAGCAGCGTAAGGGGGTGATGGCAGTGACGATGGCGTAGCCATCGGGTGATATTGATGGTGGCGGGATCCTTAAGGTGTCGAAACTATTGGATCACATACGAGCTACAGGAGCCTTAAGACAGTAGCAAGATGACTGGAGCAGTGGCTGCAGAAGATCACAGTGAAGCTGAGGCAAAGTTGGGATGCTAAAGTCTGGAGCAACACAGAGGAAAGGCACCAACAGCGTGGAAGCAACAGTGCAGAGGATGATGGGATTTCAGCAGTTCGGAGGCAGTGCTTATGCAGTGCAGTGCAGCAGACAGTGCAGTACTTCAGAGAGACAACGTAGCGCAGCGACAGAGGGTTCCTCAGTGATGAGATACAACCCAACTGAGTTGTCTATCAGTGATTGGGTGATGGTCCTTCAGTTGCTTACTTCTCAGCAACTGAGTTCCAGTGCAGTAGTTAGCAGTGGTAGTGCTATGGGCAACATGATACAACACCAGGAGGAGCCTAGTCATATGTAGGTTTAGCGCAGCTGGTGGCGTTGGAGGGTTAGTGTGGAAGTATTACTAGAGCACACTCCTCGCTAAGAGGGAGTGTTCAGATGTTGGTGTAGCATCGGGTGCAACGTTGCACAAAGCGGGGATGAAGCGGAGATGTTTTTTGGAAGCAGGGACGCGAAAGCATCATTTCCCAAAAATCTAGGAAGCGAAGCGTCTACTATATATATATATATATATATATTGCATTTATATTAAACAAATATCCAAAATACCAAATTAATTGTAGAAGATATGGAAGCATGCATATTTGTACATAAATCAAGATAGATATGACATCCATTGTACATTAATGATTAATTATTTGAGCATCAACCATCTATAATCTAGATTCGTCTCCTCTTGTCTAGCCTTTGCCTCTACCTCGATTATCTAGGGACATTAGTCAAAATTGCCCAATTTTGATCAAACCTTAATGCAAGCCTTAAAATATGGTAGAAAGAACTTAACATGCTTGATCGATTATTTTGACTTGATTGAAATGTAATTTTTTGCTAACGACATGACAAAGGAGTTCAACAATTACACCACCAACACTAGTGTACATATAGGGTTGGTGCTCTTGATTAAATGCTAATCACATACCCTCATACATGATATAAACTAATGACATGCCACCATACCATTGATCTTGAATTCGTGAAAACTGTTAAGTCTGCTGAATTTTGAATAGGATATGAAATTCTATTTTCTCCATATGAAGTCCGATCAGGCTAGAACCACTCTCAAACATCCCGAGTCATTTCATGGTAATGTTAAAAATTTAAGTAAAAGTGACATTCTCATTTATTTTTCATAGAGCATCTAAGAAACATCTAAAGAGGTAAAAGAGAGCTTCTATTTTTTTCATCCTATCCCTAACTCACCTATTAACACAACCAAAGACAAAAATTAAAAAAATCAAAAAAATCGCTTTTCTGACCTACATTAGTCGGATTCGTACGACGCTGGCGATCCGTACAAGAATCGCAGCACTTCCGTACGACGATCCGTTGTACGATCCGCGGATCCGTTGTACGGAAACGCGGATCCGGATTTCCAGTAATCGCAATTTTCTTTGCGAACTGCGTTTCCGAAATTCGGATCCGCGGTTTGGGGTGCAGATCCGTACGGGACGCGTTTCAGGGCTTGGAGCTGGGGGGGGGACGTTTCCTGCAACATTGATCGGGTGTGCTTTAGCTCTGAAATTTTGTGGAGGGGCTAAGACACACGAGATCTTCAATACCCAAAAAGCGTTTGGAGAAATTTCATCCGGTGTAATAGTTATTCAAATAATTAATTTTTTTAATGGGGACCCTAAGTCTAACTTAGGGAAATTGAAAAATTAAAGTGAATTAAATTACACATGTGATGACATGTTCTAAGTGACGTGGATCAAGCTTTCTTTTAATCTCAGTCATTGATAAGAGATTAGATCACGGTCGTTGGTTTCCCAACGAGAAAAATATAAAGGAAAGGCTTGGGGTCAGTTGGAGGACATCACACACACATTGCAGAGCACTGAAGCTAAGTCGAATTTCTGGGGCAGGGTTTGCTGAGGAATTTGAAGTGAGATTGCAGTGCAGTGAGGGGCAGAGATCGACAAGGGATAATCTGATCCAAGGGTGAGAATACAGCAACAGAGAGGCAGCAGTGTACCAAGCAGCGCAGAGGCCAGCCAAAGGGATGCAATCCAGCCAGAACCACGCAGAGGCTGCATAAGCCCAGTCAGGGTGACACAGGCCCAGCCAGGGCAGCGCAGGGGCAGCAGAGACCTAGTGAGGGTGTCGCAGGGCCAGCCAAGGCAGCGCAAAGGCTGCGCAGCACTAGTCAAGGTGACGCAGTGGGCATGTTGGCCAGTAGAGGCTAACTCAGAGGCTGGAGAAGCAACGCTGAGGTTTCTAATGGGCCAAAAAGGGCTCGAATTCGTAATTCCCCGCAGAGGGTTGGATCATCCATATTTTTTGTCTCTGAGAGATAAGGTACACTTGTCGTCTATTTTCTCTGTAGGGAAGACTGTTTCTGGTGCTCAAATTGTTGTATTCAAATTCTACATAATAATAAAACCCTCTAGAGCTGCTGCATCGGTTTTCCTGCATTGGGTTTTTCCGAGGACATTTATCCGAAAAATCTGTGTAATTTTGTCACATGTGCGTGTTGTTTAGTAAATGATTTGTAGATGTGTAGGCTGCAGTTTGTATTTTCTTTGATGTTTTTTTGAATACTTCAGTAAAATAACTTGTTAAATTAATTAAACAAGTAGGCAAAGTAGATCAAGACACTGCAGTAGGGTTTCTATTGTGAAACTTTCACAATTCGAACTCCCTCATCAAGGATTGTATGGGCCTCCAAGGAAGAAATCAAATTGCCACTTAGGAAATTCGAATTTGCATGAAGGAGCATTCGGATGGTCACCCATTTGTCTTGGAATTGTCACCATTTTCCCTGGGATTGGCTCCCAAACTTCTATATAATAGATCCATGGCCTCTCACTATGAATAATTGATCGTTTACTAGCTATTGTACTTGCGAAAGCACTGCTACTTTGTATTTTTTTCAAGAATATCAATAAAAAGACTTTGGGGGTCCATTCATGGGTGTTCTTCCTTTGGAGTATGGTGCATTGTGAGCTATTGGTATTAATTTTTTTATGCTTTGAGTTATTTCATTTTCCATATATTCTTGTAAACTTGCTAGTGCAAAGTTGTCTTGTAATAGCATTTGATTTCAAAGGTAGGCTCTAGATATTGGAAGTTCTAGTTTATTTTCAAATGAATTTCTAGAAGTTTCAATTCATTGTTTGCTTATCTAAATTTATATGGACTAATGTGTGACTTGAGCATTGTAGAAGAATTTTTGGATCAAGCACGAGGGGAAGTCTTTGCAAGACCAACGCACCCTTGAGCCACCTTCAAAGGAACTCCTATTTGTTAACTAGATTTTCATAGTTTATCTTACAAAGAAGTGTCTTGCAGGGATTCGTTTGGATATAGCTTGTATACATGCAAATCAATTTTAAAAATTGAAATCTTTTAAAATAGTGCTTCATTGATTCATATTAGCTATTTGAGAGATTTTCTAAGCTAAACAAAGTGATGGGGTTCACTCCTATCACTTGATTTGCTTTCTTGTTTAAGTGTTTTCATATTCTCTCTACACTAATTTGTTTCTTGATCTTGCAGCCCATAGGTAGAGTGTTGGTGATAAGAGCATCAAGGAAGGATCACACAAACATTAACACTTTTCCTTGTAGGACCTATCAAAACCTTTCAAAGTTGATTTTTTTAGGAGGTCGTGGAAAAAGAGGAGGGTTGTTATTTGGCAAGGCCGCATGCATTTGAGGAGGATTGGCTCCTTGTCTCATGCAACATTTCATTCACCATTGGAAGCAAAGCTTTGATATATCAATAACTTTTTCAATATTGAGAGATTTCTCATTGTAATTTATTCATTTTCTAAATTTGACTTTCAAGAAAGAGATCTAGAGATTGGAGTAAAACCTCATACATTGTAAAGATTTCGTTTGAAGTTTTACTTGAGACCTCTTGAAGGTTCCTCAACTTGTAATAGCTAATAAAAGCTTAGCTTTTCTTGTGGGAGCTTGGGTTTTCACCAAAGGCATCCTTTTCTCCTTTTTTCAAAGTAGGAACATGTGGGTGGTTTGATCTTGAGCCTGTTTTCTTAGTTTTTATCTTGCATGCCTTAAAATTAACACAACCTCACTTTCACAATCTAATTTTCTGAATTTGCTTTTTCTACTTATTTTCGTTCTTATGCTTTGTAATTTCAATTTTAGCTTTCAAGTACAATTTTAAATTTTACTTTTGGAAGCAAATTATTTTATTTTATGCAAGTTATCTCACTTCAAGTAGCAATGTTGATTTAGGTAGTGTAACAATTTGCTTCATGTTGGCCTCACCATAGGCTCATTGTTTACTTGCTCATTTATTTACATTATTTGTTCATTTTGCCAGCACATAAATTGGAAGCTTCATTTCATTGCTATAGTTGGTTATTGGTTTATCATTTGTTAAAGCAATTATTTTGAGCAACTTACAATCTTATATGTTTATGAAGCTTATGTACCTTACAAGTTATCTTTTTGAGCATATTTACTTGTAGCAAAGCATTTAGTAATCTTACTTAATTCATGTGCAAGCTAATTTCCTTTTCCAATTGGGCCTACATTTGCAATTTACTTTGAGCACTATTTCCATTACATTGAAAGCATTGCAAATCTCTATTTGGAAAACTTACTTGTATACCATATTAGGCATTTTAATCTAGTTGCATCTTAACTTAATTTATCTCCAAGCATAAGCTTGGTTGAAAGACATTTCTTAGGGACCTCGTTTCTTTCATCAACTTGAGGGACATAGACCCTCTTATGTGGTTAACACGATGTATCGTTAATATAGCCTTGGTTGTCTTTCTCTTGTGTGAAAATTCCACTGCAGTGTATTGGTTTATTTTCTCTTACTTGTTTTAATTAATACAAGTTATTTCCAAAAATTATATTCAGAAAATACCGAAAATAAACACAACTACAGGCTACACATGCAGATCATTTACAAAATAATACGCTCATGCAACAGAGTGACACATGGATTTTTGGACATAAGTCCCCGAAAAAACCCAAAGCGGGAAAACTGGTGCAGCAGATATGAGGGTTTATTATTAAGTAGTTCTGAGTACAGCAAATCTGGGTTCCAGATCTGGAAAACCCAACAAAGAATAAAAGAAATCAAATCTACAGCTAACCTGAAGTTCTAGTGCCAAATATCAAACTGATCCACACCCTCAAACGGGATTTACAAGACTCAACCCAGATTTGACCCTAGAAACCCTTAGCACTGCTTCTGAAGCCCCAACGTTGCCTTTGAAGGCTTGCGTTAGCCTCTGCGTGGCCCTAGGAGGGCATGCGTCACCCCTGGAGGGTATATGTTGTCCCTGCACTGCCTTTGCTAGGCATGCGTCAGCCTTGCATGGCCCTAGCTGCCTTTGCACTGCCCCTGCTGGACTGTGTGGCTCTGAAGCCCCTCTGTGCTGCCCTTGTTGTTGCTCCTCTACCTATTGCTATCTCTTGGCTCTTGGGATCAGATCATCCCCTCAACCAATAGTACCCCTCACTGTAGGAAATTCCTTCAGAAATTCTTAGCAAACCCGCCCTAGAATTCTAGAAATATTCCTTAGTTCTGCAATGTGTGTCTCCTCCAACTGACCCTCAAGCCTTTCACTTATACTTTTCATTCAACCCTTCAACGACCGAGATTAAATCATCCATCAACGGCTGAGATTAAAAAACTGCTTGATCCATGTGACTTAAGACAATTTCAGCACGTGTTAATTAATTCACTT
Source organism: Pinus albicaulis (assembly GCA_034641835.2). Lineage (NCBI taxonomy): Eukaryota > Viridiplantae > Streptophyta > Pinopsida > Pinales > Pinaceae > Pinus > Pinus albicaulis. The sequence continues at coordinate 951,855,605 of CM076584.1, read as the reverse complement.
TAATTATTTTATTTTCCTAAGTTAGACTTAGGAAATCCATTAAAAATAATTAATTATTTGAATAACTTGAACACCAACTGAAATTTCTCAAATCCATTTCTAGATTTTGGAGATCAAGTGTGCCCTAACCCCTCCACAAAATTTCAGGGCTAGATCACACCCGATGCTACACCAACTTATACAAAATCTCAACATCTTGGACCCCTTCCACAACTCACATAAGAGACTTGTTTCAAAACAGTCAGAAGAAAAGGTCACATCTAAACTAGGCATTTTAGATAAAAATTAACGAAGATAATTGCATCAAATTTTAGTTTAGGTGCATTTCATACTAACACATCTTACTATTTTACTTGCAAATGATTTCATGTACTTGTCATTGATGCAAATATTTCAATTTGATTATCTTATTTAGGCAAGTATCATTTGGTTCACTTTTGTAAGTAAAGTTTAAATTGTTTCCTTTACAAGTCACTCTATATTGCTTCCATACATGCTTTGAATTTGTGAATTATTATATGAATTTTGAAAGCATTTTCTTGAAAGCATATTGATATCATATCTTGCTAACATCTTTTGTTTGATTGACCAGGTTACTTGTGTTTCAATTTGAAACACTTCATTTTATTTTGACCAAGTATTACTTATTCTTAAGGCAATATTTGAAGTCACCGGTTTTATATATGTTAATCATTATCTCATGTATGCATGGTTATTAAAGTTCATTTCATGTTATATTGCTCATTTTATTTGCTCACAATCTCAAGTAATCAAAATTTTATATCTCCTAGAAATCTTCTAACTTAGTTTTCCATTTAGGGACCACCCCCCTTAGCTAACCTAGAAGATAGCTTAAACGGAGAGAGTTGGGAATATGTGACAGCCTCATCTCTTAGTTTTGCCACCAAACCACACCTTGTGGGGTTAAGGGCTTTTCTCATACTAACTAGTAGGTGTGTGCGACAGGCAGCAATGACAGTAGGAATTGTTAAAGGTGTTATACTCCCAGACTCATAGAAGCTTTATAACAAGAACTATCTCCAGTGGAATTTGAAGTTAGGGACACCATTGTGGGGAGAAAGCTATAATGTAGAGGGAAAAGTGCTTTAGATCAAATAAAATGGATGAAAAAAAAGTTATAATGACATACAAGACTCAAACAAACTCGATAACAACAATTATCTCAATTGGAATTTGTACTTAGGGACACCCTTGTAGTGAGAAAGCTTTAAGAATACTGTAGATGGAAAGGTGTTTAGGCCAACAAATGTGGATGAACAAGAAGCTTACATCGACATAGATAGGGAAGATCTTGCAATTATTGGTATGACAATCCCAAACAACATCATACCACGTGCAACATACAACGTACCACTGACAAGTTTGGGATATACTAATACTTGGCATCTCAAAAAGCCATAGATCTCTATTTGAGAAGACAATTGTCTAGTTTGATGCTGGCAAAATATCAGTCACTCCCAAGACATTTCAGCAAACTCGAAAGTAAGAGATCAACTTATCATCCTAGAAGAAGAGAGACAACAGAGATCTTACCTATCCAAATATTTAACATTTGACAGTTTGACTATCATTTTAAAATGTTTATAACAAGTCAAATTATTAGTGACAGTTATCCCCTTGACATTTAATGAGTTGGAAGGGCTGATAATAGATATTGTACAAGAAGAGGAACAAGCTCCATGATGTAGGTAATTCTTAGTATGTTTTTGCAGCAAACCATAACGGCAAGGGAAGGCAAAGTTTCATCCATCAAATAGAGAAGAGAGGAAGACAAAGGTAAGTCAACTTCAATCATAAGCATTCAAAGAAAAGTAATTGTACCACCAGCAAGTGTTGATACTGTCAAAAAAACGTAGTCATTATTACAACGGTTACAAACAAAATTATGATTTTTCAAATTCATAGCCTGGAAGGAATTCAAGCAATTATGTATAAAAGGAGCGTGATGGCAATAGTAGTTTAATTAACTTTGTAATCTTTACTTTTGGCCATTGCTTACCATATTGTATCATTGTAATATTTCTAATTATGGCTAAAAGGACAAACTGCCCGACCCCTTCAATTGTGAATATATACACCAACTCTCCTTTATATTATTCACTCAAGTGAATTATTCATTCTTTGACAAATGTGATTTGTCTAAGGGCACCATAAGTATTGTGCTCTCTTCAGCAAGCAAAGACCCACACCACATTAGCTTCAAAATCTATGAGACCTCAAGTTTCATATGACCTTTACAACCCTTGATGGGATGACCCACCTCCCCAAGGCATGTTGCACTAGACCTTGGGACAAACACCACAAGTTTGTGTTGGAAATACTGAGAGGGGGCTGAATCAGTATTTCTTTTCAATTGTTAATTATTGCCAGTTAGATTCTTCACAATTAAAGACACAGAGGTGTATAATAATAATATTAAGGATTAATAAGAACTTCAATCCCTTTTTTTAATAATAGTATACAATAGATGAGTGAGGGCACCAACCCTTTTAATGAAACAAGCACCACCCTGTTGCCAAGCACCAACTTGGACTTTGATGAGGCTCCGACCTCTAGGGCTTTGACCCTATCTTCTCACCAACCTTGTGTTTAGAAGCTCCTACTCCAAGGACACCAATCCTTCTTTGCTTGGTTTAATAGAGAATGTGAATAGTGCTTACTTGAATGTTCTTAATATATTCATCACTGTATTATTTCTTCCAAAATTCTTCACTGACTTCACTATCCACTTGTCTTCATCACTAGCCTTCAATTAATCCATCAGTATTGTTGTCTTCACTGCCCAAGAGGAAAATATCCCTGCTCGAATCCTCAAGGAGTTTCACTACAGGTATACCACAAAATGCAATTGATTACTCAACTATCTTAGCTGAACAGACCGAACATTGTAATGAATAGACCGTATACAAAGGTGAGTGTTGAACTAGTTCATCATGCTAAAGTATTGTCACTGTCCAAATATCACAGTTCACCAATAATCCACCACAGCAATACACAATATGAATGAGCCACACTCCGAATAGGAACAACACTTATAGTTCAACGAAAAGACACAGTCCGAGATAACACAGCTTAATCCGAAGTTGCAGTCTAATGCTTGAAGGTAATTCGAGGTAGGTGTCACAAACTCGAGGTAGGGAAGCTCATAAATAATGTCTTGTCACAGTGATAATCTGAGATACAGGCACTGATGATGATAACACTTGTCCAAATTTGAACCCTTAACACAGTCAAAAGTCCGAGGTGAATGTTGTTACTAATTCTGAACCCATAATATATAATCTGATCTTCAAGAGACTGTAATCCGAGTTGCATTACTGTCCACATATTTCAGGATGGTCATTCAAACAGGTCCGAGTTGTATATCACTTGGTCTAAGGCACTATTCTGAGTCTTCTACACAACGGTCTGAGGTATCAAGGCAGTTAAGATTTAACCCCTAAACTATTACCTCTTCGACCTCCTTAGTTCCACTAATCCAAGCTACTGCTGATTGTTCACAAGGATTGTAATCTGAGTTTAAGCGGACACAAGAAAATTCCCAACCATTAACCGTTCTCCTAGGCCTCCAAAGTTCACGAGATGTGAACTCTTCACTATTTTGTAATTTTTCTGTTCTTCTTCACCGAATTGATTGCACAGAAATGGAAAAACGCAACTTTATATATATAGTTGTTTGGCTATCCGAAAAGACACATCTGTTGAGGAAGCAGCCGTCATGAGGGCCAACATGAGTATCTGAGCATAGGTCGGCTCAATATCAGAAATATATATATATATTTTTTTAGCTTGAAAATTCAATATCTTAAAAATTGCTTGGAGTTTCCGGCCAAGTGGGAGCTTGTTAGAAAGCTAAAATTATGCTCTAAAAGGTAGTGTAGGTGTCATAATGAAATTTTGCCTCCAAGGTAACAAAATTTATTTTTCTTTATAACTATCCTTGAATATTTATGTGCAGAAAGTGATTGGGACAGCAAGAGGTCATCTTCATTGTTAGGCTTATCAATCATAGGGTCATAGTCTGGCTTCTCCTTCATCAACCTGTTGCCATCAATGACAACTTGGATTAACAGTTTGAAGCAATGTTGCACGACTAGTACTTGTATAAGACTCATCTGGCTATTGACTTAGCGACTCGTATAAGACTCGAGAACAACCCATATAAGACTCGGCAAAATACAAGGAGAGAAAAAAAAATGGTAAATTTCAAGCATAAAATAGAAAAATTAAAAAAAAAAACGAATTTGAGGGTCTTCACAGGTCTTGTGCAAGTCTTATGCGGTTCATATGCGATTATTCACGGATTCAATGCATGTAGCCGAGTTTTATGCGGGTTTTGGTGGGTACAGGTATAAACCGTTGGTCCTATGCGAGTGTCTCGTCTCACTATAAAACCTGTCAAGGCTCGCGGGTATTATAAGACTTGTGCTACACTAGTTTGAAGGATAAATCAATTTCAAAAGATCTCCAAGTCAAGCTCCACCCATGCGGAGTATTACTCACTAGCTCAGGTCAAGTAGTCAATCTTCCATCTAGAGTTTCCTCCCCATGTCCTTGAATGTTAGGAGAGATAGGCATCCCTACCCGTTTGCTCCTCCTAGGATTAGGGAAGCAAGGCCCCTATCCCCTAATAACTCTTACCATGACATCATTCCACAATACATCAATCCTTCAACAACAATTGGTGATTCCGATGAGAAGCCTACTTCTTTACCACCTCACTTGGCTTCAGCGTCTAGTGCCTCAAAACCTTGACATTGACCTTTCTGTGTTGAACATAGAATCATTTGGTTTTAGCATTTTTTGCACTCTTCCTTCATGTGCCATGTATATCATATTTTAGCTAGTTCCTTAGATTTTTATTGTTAGTGTTATTTTAGGCACCACTTTCACACTCCCATTGTATATTGACCAATGTTCCATGGGGTCCCCACATTTCCCATGCTCCTGGGATGGGGGATGCCTGGGGAAACACTTTTCCACGTCTCCCTTTTGGGAAACGTAAGAGGAAACATTTCCCCAATGTGGGGGTCGCATTTCCCCAAAAGGGGTGCTTGTGGGCACCTCCCCACCCTCAAAAAGGGGGTCTTTTGGGCATCCCCCCTCAAAAAAAGGGGGCTTCTGGGCATCCCTCCTCTAAGGGGGACGTCTGGCCATCCCCTTAAAAATTTTCCTAAAAACAATAGTTTATGAATGGGGAAACCTAATATTTAACCCTATGGCCCTACTAATGCTATGTAATTAATGGTAATGTTAAATTCTTAAGGTAAAAGGATGATCCTTTTACTTAAACTTTTAACATTATCAATAATTGTTCAAGGATGCTTGACTTCTAGGCATCCCTCCTCTAAGGGGGCACGTATGGGTGTCCCCCCAAAATTTTGCCTAAAAACAATAGTTTATGAGTGGGAAAATCTAATATTCAACCCTATGGCCCTACTAATGTTATGTAATCACTGGTATTGTTAAATTCTTAAAGTAAAAGGGTGATCCCTTTACTTAAACTTTTAACATTATCATTAATTGTTTCAAGATGCTTGACAGTGGTTCCAACTTCATTGGATTTTAAATGGAGAAAGTAGAATTTTAGATCCCACTCAAGAAGACTTAATAGTTTTTAGGACTACATGATTGGGGGAATTGCAATATTTCCATTGAATTCTATCATGTGCGAGGGTATGGTACCAACATTTAATCAAGAGCACCAAGCCCTCTATGTACTTCAACGTTTGTGGCATTGATTGTTGAACTTTTTCACAGTCACCTATAAAAGGGAAAGAGAAATGTGAAAAGACAATTTATCACACCACTTCAAAGGTGGAGTTATAAAAATCTTACTATTTTTTTTGGGGAGACGCCCAATCACTCTCCAGTCTGTCATGGCCCTAGTAAAAATGTACCCACCACTTAAACAAAATTTCAATTTGATATGCTAAGTTTTTTCTATCTTAATTTTAATGCTTAGAGGGTGATATTCACGATGAGGATCCCAATACAGGCAATATTTTTTATGATCCGTGTTGTAGCATGACTTTTTTTGGACTATAGAGGCCATCTAGAGCCTCTTTGTTTATGCATTTTTGGTGCAAAGATGGACCGTCTTCGATGTTATTTTGGTTATATGCACCCTTGCTATATATATGAGAAACTTTGCATATTTGTATATAATGGTTTGGATTCATATGGATGAACATAAATATTTATGCTTTTTTTCAAAATCTGAAAATTTGAGTATTTTTTGGTCAATCATATTTTTGTACATTTTTTTCCGATTTTTAGTTTTGGGGTTGACCAATTCGATGACTGGTCTAGTTCTGATAACATTGGTTCATTGTCCATTGTTTATTTTCAGTTTTAACTTTTAAGTCTTGACTCTAGATGCTAATGACCTTAGGCCGAGTCTTTGACTCATTATTCTTTACTATTTTTGAGTTTGAGTAATCTCAATTTACTCTTCCAGTCTTCAGACTTTGGTATTTACTATTTTTCTTAGTACTAATCAAATTCTATAATAATAAAGGATGAATTTAGATCAATGTCTACAATATTTTACTATTGATATTTCATTGAATAATTTATGATGTATGAATTAATGTATTTCATTATTGAATTTGAATCGTCCTTGTATATATATACCTCGATGTCCCCTCATCTCCCCTAAATTTCCCTAAATTTAGGAGTGCTCCCACATGTCCCCCCTGTATGCATCATCGTTCCTGCATCACCTCGTCCAAGAAACTTGGTGGAACATTAGTATTGACACTAGATGTTCTTTTCGATCCCATTAACCTACCAATTGTCGTCCCTCGTTGAACATTCATAAACTTATCTTATGTTATCTTATTGAACCTAACTTTCCTTTTCTTCTTATTTCCTCCTTTCTTCTTATCAATTTATTTTTCAACTTCGACTTCTTTGTTTTTGACATTTTTTTCTTATCAACCTCAACCTATATTCACCACTCATCACCTGTGATTACTTTGGCCACATAGATGTTGTCAATTACTCCATGGTGTCAACCCAACTTATTCCAACCAAGTGACACAATGATTGCAACCAGTGTCGAAAAAATCGGCATCGACAAAAAAGTAGCGAGGGTCCAAAAAACATCTTTTTGGCAAACATCGATGAAACAATCGGCAAACTACGACAAACATTAAAAAATACAAAATATATTGATTTTTTCAAAACTGGAAAAAATAGGAAAATGTCAAGAAAAATTGGCAAACAACGAGAAAATCGTGATTTTTTCGAACCAAAAAATCTGTTGCTTAAAAAAATCACGATTTTTCGACAAATCACCAAAAAATTGGCAATTTTATCAACATTGGTTGTGACCACTTTCCATTAGGCAAAGATGGATCAAATTCAACACCATAAAAGGAATCAATTATGCAATTTGGTGTGAAATTCAACTTTGTTTACGAAGCACCTCACCTTGACTATGTAATCAATGTAGAAATTTTCCAAGAATTGTTAAAACCACAGATATTAATTTGAGTTATCACTATTTAAATACATGAATTTCAATCTACAATGGTTTCAATTCTATTCAATCGCTGACTTTCCATTCTCCATTTATAGATCTCACTTGGAACAAACTCCAAAAGTTTCTTATTATTTTCAAAAAGAATGACATCCATGATTGTATGATCAATCTAGAAATCATCCAAGGAATCGATTGAATCATCAACTAAAATTTTGATTTAACCCAAGAGCACATCGGAAACCCAATGTCCCAGTTGCCCCGGAAACCCAAGAGCATATTAGAATTTTGGAGCTCCAAGCTCGCAATATTAGACGATGGGTGCCCACAAAGGAGGTTGACACTCAATTTGAGAGGATCCCAGACCCTGGCCTCACCAGGGCCACAGAGAACATGTATAGCCGGACCATAAAGCTCTCATGGAATCTCAAAAAGATGCTCGGTTTAGCTTTGCAGGAACAAAGTGAAAACAACAAGAACCTGGATGCCAAGATGGATATGTTAAACGATAAATATACCATTTATGTGGAATTTATGCATCACAGCCATTTCGTAACCAAGGAATCGCCTCACTACGCATCGTTGAAGCGTCGCATCGCCACCATGCAAGCTAAAGGAGGAGGTTCGCCAAGCATAAAGCGAGAGATGGGCGATGCTTCCACCATCCATCGAGACACTGAGGACGCCCCTACTGGCAGCACCCCTGAGCAACCAATCAGGTTGGAGGAGGAACATTCGGATACTTAAATACATGAATTTCTTTCGACAATGGTTTCAATTTCGATGCATCATTGACCTACCATTATCAGTATAGATCTCACTTGGGACAAACTCCAAAAGTTTCTTATTTGTCTCTAGAAAGGTCAACCTAGCTTTTGTTAATGCAAGCCTACTTCTTTTTGGATAGTTCTTGAGGTGGTTTTCAATATCCAAATCCACTGCTCTTGAATTTTCTCTATAGACAACATTTTGTTTAACATAGCATTTTATCTAATCATTTATCTATCACGTCAACTCTTTCACAAACCCAACACCTAGCACTTGATTCCTAGTAAAAAAATGATCTACTAATTAAATACACAGCTAGGTTCCTAACACAAATTCAACAAAAGCAAATTCACCAATCTCAATCACAAAAATAACACAAATTATACCTAATCTAAGTTCTTCATTAAGCTCTAAACTTACTTGGGCTCCCTTCATAAGGAGAAGGCCCAACTAAGGAATTACATAAAACATTGGATCTAATCCAGTTGATTTGGATCTCTTTGTTGCCCCTTCCTCGAATCCAACACACTCACTAAGAAGTCTCTCACAATCTTGAGTTGTTGTATAGTGTCTTCTCCTTCTCCCTAACCTTGCTTTCATAACTTTATATTGAGCTAAATCCCTAACCCTAATCTCCAAAGTGATTGGCAACCGAGATTAGATCTCACCTCACTTGATATGAAGGGCTGAGATTAAAACATACTCCCTAAAGCAAATTAATTCACTTTTCCTAAGTTCACTTTAGCTCAATAAGCCAACATAATAATTATGTGCTTTTCCTAAGTCTAACATAGGCTAAGTTACAATAGTAGTTTGCTCACACTAGAGCAAGTATTCTAAAAAGATCTTGGGTGACTTCAGCACACCTAGACACTTGGGCCTATGCAAAAGTACCTACCCGAGCTACAAACATCAACACTCTCTCTTAGCTAGGGAGGTGCTTTTTGTTGAGATTTTTTAGTGTTGGGGTAGCATCGGATGTGATCTAGCTCCCAAAATTTGTGTAGGGACTAGAGTACACGAGATCTCCAAGACCCAGAAAGGGATTTGAGAAATTCCATCCTGTTTAAGAGAAAACTAAATAATTAATCTTTTTAATTAAGGACCCTAAGTCTAACTTACGAAAATTAAAAGATTAAAGGTAATTAATTTAAACATGTGATGGAAATGACTTAAGTCAAACAGATCAAGCTTTCTTTTAATAATAGCCGTGGATTCAACATTAGATCACAGTTGTTGGTTTCCCAATGAGAAAAGTATAAAGGAAAGGCTTGGAGTCAGTTGGAGAACACACACAATGGCAGAGCACTGGGACTAAGCTGGAAGTTTAAGGCATGGTTTGCTAAGAATTTCCAGAAGTGTTTCAGTTGTAGCGAGGGTTAGTATTGGCGAGAGGGATGATCCGATCCTAGGCCAAGAGTCAGCAAGAGGTAGAGAAGCAGCAGTAAGAGCAGCGCAGAGGGCTTCAGGTGCTACGCAGGCCCAGAAAGGGCATCACAGAGGCAGCAAGAGGCTAGCAGGGTTGATGCAAGCCCAGCCAGGGCAGCGTAAGGGCAGCGTAACCCAGTCTGGGGTGACACAGGCCCTTCCTGAGCAGCGCAGGTGCAGTCACAGCCTAGCAAAGCTGATGCAGAGGGCTTCAGAGCAGCGCTGGGGTTTCTAAAGACTGAAAAGGGTCGAGTTCTGTAAATCCCGTTTGACGGTGTGAATCAGTCCAGTTTTATGTCTCTGGAACAGAGGTATTGCTGCAGATTTTGTATTTCTTTGTGGGGTTAACCAATACGATGCGGTGTGAAAGGATTTGAATTAAAAATCTCATCAAATTGGATTTGGTCCATGGATAGCATAGAAATTGATAACTTTGTATCTCTTCCAATTTGATTATCCAGGATCTACATACTTCCTCTTCCTTTAGTATAGAGTTTATTATTGGATGAACTGCATTGCCAATATTGATCCCAAGAAAAAAACTGTAGGGACAGCTAGCCCGTGAATGGCCAACCATCTAACTGTAAAAATTGGAAAAGTTCTATCTAAAGTCATTAGTGCCTCCTAAAAAGATCTAGTAAATTCATCGAGTTGCTCTAACGGATCGAAACGGCCAGTTACTAATGGAACCGCTTGTCGAGTAGTGCAAATGATTCATCAGAAGTTAATGATCAATTTGGATATGAAACCCAAACAATTCATGTGAAAGATCCAGATGATTGGACAACCAAAATGAAAGAGCGGATCGAATCTATCACGATCATAAATAGCTCTCCTATAGCTGGAATGTCTCTGATGGATTCAGAGATTCATACCGGATCGAAGGGAAGTTTTAACATATTGGGATCAACATTAAAAAAACGATTGGTTCAGATTCGGCGAATACCTGGTCGATTTCGAAATAAAAGTTAAGTCCTTCTAGTACCGATTCAGAATAGGAACTCTTCTTGCAATCAGCTAATGGATTTGGAGCGCAATTCACGAATAAAACAATTGAATGATTTTGTTGACGTATTTGACCAATCAAACGTTTTACAGTTAGGAAACTGAATTTATCATTGGAACTTAAAAGTTCCAACGGTTCGGAAGAACTTGATCCATCCAAATAATGATCATGAGAAATTGCGTAAAGATCTTCCTGAAAAAAGAGTGGATATAAAAAGCATTGTTGCCGAGAGTTATCTTCTTTTACCACTAAACTATACCCGCAACGATCTGTTTGTAACATGCAGATCGATCTTTTGTCCAACCAACCCATTTCTCTTTTTTTTTTTTTTTTAGTCTTTTCAGTATAACTTTGATCAGAGAATGATAAGCTCCATTCGCTATTAAAATGATTCAAATTATACTGCATGAAACATTTTGTATAATTTGAATCCACAAAGGTTTTTTCTGGGAACTGGGCCGATGGATAACAAATAGAGATTCAGTGAAAAATTTAAAAAAAAAAAAAAATTAGTTGTTAGTTGCAATAAGTAATTTATGGAGAGACTACATTTTCTCGATAGGCAAGTTTATTGAAAAAAAAAACCCATATTTGTTGTACTTCTGGTTTTCTCGCATTGGGTTTTTCCGGGGACAGTTGTCACAGAAAATATTGTGTGTCACTTTGTCATTGTGCATGTATTCAGTTTAGATATGGATTTGTGTAGACTGTTAATGTGTTTACTTCGATGTTAATACTGAATATTTCAAATTAATAACTTGTTTAAGTAGAAGTATAACCAGATTTAACATTAGGGTTTCTGCATAAGTTATATTCAGAAATTTTCACACGTTTGCCACTTAGAACTAACTTCGATCGTACATCCACTACCTTGGTTGCTCCCTCTAAATGGGAAGTCTTTCATGTCCTCTAGTTTGGAAACATCCTAAAAATTTTACTGTCCTTGGCTTGGTTCCTAGAAGCCTACTCCTGAACATCCTATAAGCGCATCCTATACCAAGAGACCTTCTTAACAAATTGGGAGGAATTTGTCGACTGCTCCTCCCCTTTTGAACCTAACGGCTAACTCCCTATGAGTTGCTCAACCTTTAGAGTTGGTCGCTCCCTGTTCTCTATCACTGCTTTGATTCTCCCTGTGTTAAGTCCTTCTAGCACCCTCAAGAAACCTGTTGGTTTATAGATCCGCAGATATCTCCCTTGTGGATTTGAGTTGGTCCTTGAACACATCAACACAATCTACTACCATACCCTCAATTGGTATGGTCTCCTTCTAACCCTCTGAGGGATGGCCTCTGCTAGTCCTAGTATTGTCCTTCATAGCATGTTCTATCGGCCACTACTGGCCCATGTTTGTCACAATATTTCCCCAACGAATTCCGCTAGCCACTACATCCTACAGCGACTTAATCATGTCTGGCATGGCATTCTTCCTACAACACAATCCTTTGTACTATCTCTACTCTGTGGCACCACTTTTAACAAACGCTACTGCTTCCTCTATGATTGGCCCAACCATAGTTCGAATCTTGCACCTACATGCCCAGCTTCTTTCTGGTTCCTACCCAACAGTTGTACCTGTTGTCGTGGGTTCCTAATAGTTTCCTTATGGTCCTAGAGTGGTTTTTTCTTGGTGGTTGCATCTTCTACAGTTGCTCATACTCCTACAACCTTTTTCCTGACTCTTGGTCATTGTTCTTGTTGCCACAAACCCACCACAATCACTACCCAGTTGTTGCAACTCCTGTTGAGTTCCCATGCCCTAGAAACCTCTTCCCAGCCTATTGTTGACCTGCTCGTGCTTTGTATCACACGACCTGCTCAACTCAGTCTATTGTTGATCGACAACTAGTAGAACATGCCTCTGTGGCAACCCTAGTTGCTCCTTGGCTCCCTGAGTCGAGGTGGCCTATCACTCGACCCAACTAATCTATTGCACCACCTCAATTACATCTCGTGTCCCATCACACATTCATTCCCTCATGGAGTTTGATTTTCTGCCTATGGTGACTTGTTGGGCAGCTCAGGGTCGTTTGCCCAAATGACTACCTCGCACAACCCTCAGTATGAACATGCCTTCTTATGATTCCAAGATAGGCTTTCTTCAAAGTTTACTCCTTGATACCATGTTAATTTTTCGTAATCCTAGCACCCTGCTCAACGGAAACTAGCCAATCCTTTCAAGCTAAACCCAAAAAGGTTAAGAGAAAGATTTCATTAACAAGTTAAAAGAGGTCTGGGAACCTTTTGGTGGTTCCTTCAAAGAACCAGCTTCCCTCCAATTTCACCAGAATCTGAAAAGTGCAAAAAAAGTTGCAATGAGATGGAGAAAAAATTCAAAAAGATGAAAGAACTCTAAAGGGAGGTTGAGGAAGCGTTAGATATCCTCTATAATAGTAAGGGTTTTGGGTTACTTTACAGAAACCCAAAAAGGCATAAATAAACAACTTAAAGACAAAAGGAGATTCATTATTCTAGATAAAACGAAATCTTGGAGAATAAAATGTAGGCTTTGAAGCTCCAAGCTGGCAATGAAAATACAAAGTTCTTCCACATATATGCATATTGTAAGAAGAAAATAAACTCTACATGGGATATTGAAAACGATCATGGCACACGGGAAAAAATTTAATAAAATGAATACAGATTATTTCAATACCATATTTAAGGCTAAGAGACGAGCTACAATAGGAAAAATATTAACATTGTCAAATACTTTTCCATGTTAGGATAAAGATATTGATGGACAAAGTGGATAAAGAGTTGTTACATCAGATACTAAAAAGTTTTAGGAAAGATAAAAATCCAAGCCCAGATGAACTGCCGGTGGAATTCTTCCTAGTGTGTTATGAACCTACGGAAGAAGATTTAAGGAGATTGATTGACCCATCAAAATGAATAGGTAAAATACTAGTTTCATTCAACACAACTTTCATAGCTTTGACTCCAAAACTTGAAAATTCAACTTCTTTTGAAAATTTCCGACCAATCTACTTATGCAATTGTATATATAAAATCATAACAATTATTAGTATTAGAAGATCAAAAGGGACCCTATGTAGGCAAATCTCTGTTTAACAGTCTGGATTTCTGGAGGGGAGACAAATTCACGAGGCAGTGAGGTTTTCCCAAGAAGGATTGCATTCAATTAAGATAAAAATTCAGAAGTTATCATTATAAAAGTGCACTTCTCAAACAGTATATTGCAGGGTGAGCTAGATATATATAAGATTAATATATAACCATTTGGGGTTTTGTTCTCAATTCATTTCTTGTGTGATGTATTGTATCACATCTATTTCATTTAATATTCATATAAATGGTGCAGCCTCTCCCTTCTTCATGCCAAAAAGAGAACTTAAAGAAAGGATACCCACTATTCCCACTCCTCCTCTTGGTAGTTGAAGGTTCAAGTCAATCATTAAATGAGGCCATTGGTAATAGCAGTTTCAAAGGGATAAAAGTAGGCAATTCCTGTTATGTCACATATTTGCTATTTGTACAAGAAATTTTCATTTTCTGTGAAGGATCAAGGATAATGGTTCAGAAGCTCAAAGAAACTATTGATCTATTTTGCATGGCCACCGGCATGATAATAAATATAGAAAAACCAATGATATCCCTATGGGGTATTGTTAAAATTGGACAACTAGGTCCAAACTCCATGTTGTGATGCTCAGATGAAGATACCAATATTTTTATTGGGTTCCTCTTTCAAAGAGGTGTAAGATCGATCTAAAATTGATCTTAATCCGATGAGCAGGACATTTATTTTGAATTTATTTTTAATAATTTCAAATATGTGCGGGTCGGCCTTAAGGTTTTACACCCCCAGCAAATGTGTCACACACCTCAGTGATTGATATAAATAGAGTCAACGTTGGAGGACATTTCACTCATCTCATCCTCACACATCATCTCTCCTCTTCTGATTGCTTCGAGCTCCTTGGAGGCAGTTTCAGTTCACACGTGGGAAAGAAGGATGCTGCTGTCGTTGTTGTTGGTGTTGCTGCCGTTGTTGCTGGTGTTGCTGTCGTCGCTATCGTTGGGGTAGCGTTGACTTTTCTGGGGTTGATTTTGAGTTGACCGTGTGGTTGTTTTGAGGGCTGTTGTGACACATGCTGGGTTGGCTGACCAAGGAGACTTTGTTGGTTGAAGCATCCTGTTGACCGCCGTAATGCACCACCACATTTTTATGTTTCTGGTTTGTCTTCTATAGATCCATTAGTATGTTCTATCAGCATTTTACTTGATTGTTTATGTGATTGCTGTGGTGAAAAGTAAAGTTGCATCAAGCATAGAACATCTACATAAATTTACATGGTATCAGAGCTGAGGTGAAGACAAGCCCTAATTTATAGCAATCACCGAAGAAGAAAATGGGTTCCACAAACTATGGCTTCAAGGAGGATGACAAATTCATTGGAAAGGATGACTTCCATGCTTGGAAGATGATATTGGATCTCAAATTGGAAGACCAAGATGTCACGGACTATGTGCAGGGTAAAATCCAAGAACCTCCATCCACTGCTACTGTTGCTGCCAAAACAAAGTACAAGAAGGGGGAGATCAAAGCAAAGCTGATGATCAGGGAATCCATTCATAAAATTCTGGTGGCCTACATCTCTGAGTTGGGCACATCCAAAGAGATGTATGATAAATTGATTCTCATGTTCAAGGCCAACAATGCGAATCAAGTACTATTCTTCAAGAATCAATTGAAGAATCTGAAGAAAGGCAAGGATGAGTCTGTCCAATCATACTTTCTGAAGCTGACCGAGATCAAGAACAATTTGCTGGCTATTTGGGAGACAATAGTTGATCGAGAGATGGTACTCACTGCACTTGGAGGGCTCCCATCCGAATGGCATGTGTTCAACACTACCATTCTCAATAATAATGTGATACCTGACTTTGACGAGGTACTGTCGAGATGCATTCAAGAAGAGACAAGAATGAAGGAGTATGAAAATGAAGGGAATGCTGCCTACACTGCTCATTCTAGAAAGAAGAACTTTGGTGGTCCAAAGATCAAAGGAAGAGCAGGGCACAAGGAAAGAAGGGCAAGTGTTACACTTGTCATAGGCCAGGTCACTATGCTAGAGAATGTCCTTTCAAGAAGGATTCTCCCGATGGTGATGACAACAACAACAACCGGAGGAATGACAATCAAAGGAACAACAGGTTCAAGGGAAAGAGGAAGGCTCCCTCTGGCGGAAATGATCAACCTTTCAAAAGGTCAAGAAATTCTAGGTATGAGGAATCAAATGTTGTTGATAAAAGAAATGAATTCATTCTTGTATCTGCCCTCTCTGCTGCATCTCCACCCGACACTATGGATGTCTGGTTGATAGATAGTGGTGCCTCAAGGCACATCACTGGCTTCAAGGAAGCACTCTCTGATATGGTTGAGAAGGATACCAATCTGGAAATTATCCTTGGAGATAATGCCACATATCTCGTGAAAGAGACAGGGACTGTGACCCTCCACTTGTCTCAAGGTCAAGTCCTCCGCTTGCAAGATGTACTCTATGTACCTAATTTCGAAGAAGAACCTTGTGTCTATATCGGCCATGGAAGACAAAGGCTTCAATGTGGCATTCACTGATGGAAAGGCGCACATGTGGAAGAAGAGCTTCAAGGAAGCTATCACGTTTGGGTCTAGAATTGATATACTCTACCAGGTTGGAGGAAGTCCACTGGGAGCAATGACATGAGATGCTATCCGACAGATCGATAATGGCACTGAATATGAGACGAACGAGTTCAAGAACTTTTGCAGAGGAGCCAGCATCAAGAGGGAGACCACAATGTTTGTGGGCTACATCGAAACTTCGAAGGCCTATAGCTTATATGTGCCTGGTCAAAGGGAAGTGGAGATATGCCACGATGTCACCTTTGACGAAGATACTTCCCTGAGGAAAGTAGTCAATCTTCCGAGATGTGAGGAAGATCATGAAGCAAGGCCTGAAAATCAAGAAGAACCGAAGGATGAAACAATGCCTGATGTTGAAGGACCGATGGACCCGATTGATCCACCTACTTCACTGGGAAAGAGACCACCATGGCTTAGGGACACTCTCGAGGATGCTGAGGGACATGCAGCCCAAAAAGGGGGACATTCCGTGAAAGCAAGAAGCCGAGTAAATACCAAGGGTATCTAGCAGCCATGAGTACTATTGTACAATCTGAGCCTGGATCCTTTGAATAAGTCGTAAAGCATCAAGTCTGGAAGGATGCTATGCACGAAGGGTATGAGTCCATTATGAAGAATGATGTCTGGGATGTGGTTCCAATACTGAAAGACAAAGCAGTTGTCACCTCGAAATGCCTCTACAAGATCAAGCATGGATCTGATGGAAGTGCTAAAAAAATCAAGGCAAGATTCGTTGCCCATCGCTTCTCTCAAAAGGAAGGCATATATTATGATGACATATTTGCACCTATGGCCCGATACACCACCATTTGATCTATTATAGCCCTTGCTGCTACGCAAGGATGGAGTCTTCATCAGATGGATGTGAAGACCGCATTTTTGCATGGTGCGATAAAGGAAGAGGTATATGTGGAGCAACCTCTGGCGTTCAAAGTCCAAGATCGGGACTCCCATGTCTGCAGGTTGAAGAAAGCCCTCTATGGGCTAAAGCAAGCGCCCAGAGCTTGGTACGCGAGGATAAATAGCTACTTGATGAAGTTGGGCTTCACTCGAAGTAATGTTGATCTGAGCCTTTACTTCTAGGTTGTCAAAGGGAAGCCTCTCATTCTGGTGTTGTATGTGGATGACCTCTTCCTGACATGTGCTGACCCTCTCATTCATCAGTGCAAGAGGGAACTCGTTGCTGAGTTTGAGATGAAGGACCTAGGATTGATGCACTATTTCCTAGGCCTGGAGGTCTGGCAGAGACCTGGCAAGATTTTCCTTTCTCAAGGAAAATACATTGTGAAGCTTCTAGAAAGATTTAGTATGGTGGACTGTAAGTCCGGGTCGATACCAATGGACCTCAACTTTAAGAAGTTGAGTGGCAGCGCTGCTGGGCTCGTGCTAGCAAATCCTACTGAGTATCTTCAACTCGTAGGGGCCCTGATGTTCTTAGTGAACACCCGTCCAGACATATGTTGTGCAGTGAACACTTTGAGTCAACACATGGTTGATCATAACATTCACTGGGTTGGTGCCAAGGAACTCTTGAGATATCTTTGGGGCACGATAGACCATGGGCTGAGATACACCGTCGGGGGCATGACACTCCTTGGATATACTGATGCCGATTGGGCTGGCAGTGTGGTGGATCGCAAGAGCACATCTGGATGCTGCTTCGCACGTAGATCTGCTTCGGGTAGGAAACGAAAGTCGGTAGCCTTGAGCACCACTAAGGCTAAATATATTGCCGCATGTATAGCCTATTGTGAATTCACTTGGTTGCGAAAGCTCTTCAGTGAGTTGTTCGAGCATGTGCTAGATTCCACCGTTATCCTCTGTGATAACCTAAGGGGGATTTGTTTTTCATAAAATCCCGTGTTCCACGAACGATCCAAGCATGTTGATGGCTAGTACCACTTTATTCGGGATATGGTACAGCGAGGCGCCATAAGGCTCGATCATATAGGAACTGATGAGCAGGTCGCAAATATTCTCACAATGCCCTTGGGGAAGGTCATGTTCCTAACCTTTCGTGAGAATCTTGGAATCGTGGAACGACCCTATTCTGAGGGTCCTGTTGGACGATGAGCTCTGGGAGCTCTGGGGGGGCCTTGGGGATAGTTCCTTGGAGCTATAAGCACTCACGGGGCTAGGCTTACCGAATCTTGTGGTGCTTCTGCCCCACCTTTATGATATTTGAGTAGGTTCACCTCTCATGATCTGTGCCCCGTATACATCCTACCCACTGAGTTCCGGACTCATGGGAAGTACCTCTCATTTGGCCAATGAGGTGGGAAAAGCTAGAGACTAGTAGAAAATACTGATGGACGCATCAGAGATTGTCGTACTCTCTATCTAGGATAGCACGTGTCCAACCACTTGATCTGGGATCAAGTCTAGAGAGGTTTCGGACCTCCTACTAACTTCGGGTCAGAGGAACCAACTTCAGGTTGGTATGTGACTCTTTGAGTCCATGTGATATTTCGGACCTCCAACTGACTTCGGGTCAGTTAGACTAACTTCGGGTTAGTATATATGACTCTCATGAGTCCAAGTGAGGTTTCAGAGCTCCTACTAACTTCGGGTCAGATAAACCAACTTCGAGTTGGTATGAGACTCTTTGTGAGTCCTATAGAGGTTTCGAACCTCTGGGCTGAACCTGTCAGCCAAGAATGATGTCTTTGCGACCGACCCATTATTGTTCTAAAATAAAGAGGCCAGCAAAGCAAGTTATGGCGGGATGACGCATGATGTTTGATTGCATAGGTGGATGGAGTTCTCCCTAGTTGAGAGGGAGTGTTAAAATTGGACAACTAGGTCCAAACTCCATGTTGTGATGCTCAGATGAAGATACCAATATTTTTATTGGGTTCTTCTTTCAGAGAGGTGTAAGATAGATCTAAAATTGATCTTAATCCGATGAGCAGAACATTTATTTTGAATTTATTTTTAATAATTTCAAATATGTGTTAGTCGGCCTTAAGGTTTTACACCCCCAGCAAATGTGTCACACACCTCAGTGATTGATATAAATAGAGTCAACGTTGGAGGACATTTCACTCATCTCATCCTCACACATCATCTCTCCTCTTCTGATTTGTTCGAGCTCCTTGGAGGCAGTTTCAGTTCACACGTGGGAAAAGAGGACATTTCCATTGTTGCTGCCATTGTTGTTGCCGTTGTTGTCGTTGCTGCCGCCGTTGCTGTCATTGTTGCTAGTGTTGCTGTCGTTGCTGCTAGTGTTGCTGCTGTTGCTGTCGTTGGGGTAGCATTGACTTTTCTGGGGTTGATTTTGAGTGACCGTGTGGCTGTTTTGAGGGCTGTTGTGACACATGTTGGGTTGGCTGACCAAGGAGACTTTGCTGATTGAAGCATCCTGTTGACCGCCGTAACGCACCACCACATTTTTCTGTTTTTGGTTTGTCTTCTATAGATCCACTAGTATGTTCTATCGGCGTTTTACTTGATTGTTTATGTGATTGCTGTGGTGAAAAGTAAAGTTGCATCAAGCATAGAACACTACATAAATTTACAGGTATATCTCCGGAATGGAAAGAAATTTCATCGCACATATGTTCCCTTTCAATATGGTTGAATGAGACTCTAGATTGAAATATTTGGGCTTCCAACTAAAGGCAAATTTGTATAAAATGTGAGACGGGCAATAGTTGATAGCATAGGTCGAGGAAAAATTTCAACACTTGGTGTAATCGGTGGCTATGTAGAGGGGATAGCCTGATTTTGATTAACACCATTCTAGAGGCAATTCCAATATATTAGATGTCACTTACATGGATTCAAAAAGGAGTTTTCGAAAGGACTAGGAGATTATGCTATAGGTTCGTCTGGACAAGGGAACAAGTAAAAAATGCATTGCACTAATTTCTTGGAAATACCTCGCATTACCAAAGGCAAAAGGAGGTTGAATTTAAAGAATATATTCCTCTTTCCTAAGGCTTTAGCCTCAAAGAATGTATGGAGTTTAATCCAAGGTACTAGGCTGTGGGCTTATGTTATTAGGGACAAGTATATAGCTCCAAAGACGGTGGAGGATGGGTTAGAAATCCCTTGAAAAGAATACACAATGCCTCGATTATTCGGAGAGCATTTATTACAGCATTTCTACTGGTTGGGAAGTAGTTGGTTTGGCAGGTGGGACAAAGTTCAAATTGGTATAGATTGCTGGAAGTGGGGGACTTCTCAGGCTATTCCCTCAAGTGATATGTGAGCTAAGAGACACAGGTTTTTACACCTTAAGACAGATAGCTAGCTGGGATATGACTACTTTATGGCAGCAGAATTGGCTCACCTGGAAAGACATCAATCTAAGGGAGGTTAATGCAATTACATGGCAAAGGTGTATGGATAACATAAAATCTTGTTTTATAAGACTATGAAATCAAGAGGATCGGATTGCATGGCCATTAAATCCTCCAGGAGACTATATTCCAAGAATTAGTTTTA
Source organism: Pinus albicaulis (assembly GCA_034641835.2). Classification (NCBI taxonomy): domain Eukaryota; kingdom Viridiplantae; phylum Streptophyta; class Pinopsida; order Pinales; family Pinaceae; genus Pinus; species Pinus albicaulis. Next base: position 951,834,794 of record CM076584.1, on the reverse strand, counting down.
AAGCGTTGGCTGATGAGAAAGAGAGGATTTTCAGGTTTGGTGGTGGAAATTAGTTTGGAAATTTAAGTGTCCATCCAAATCCAAAATATTGATGTGGTTGCTACAAAGCTCTTACAGGGGATCTATTGCAGAGGAGAACATTCCTGGCCCTGGGTGGTGCTCCTTATGCAAACAGGAAGAGAAACCAAATCTGCATCTTAACATGTCGCCCTTTTGCAAAGCACAATTGAAATGAAGTAGAAGAACTATTACAGGTTTGAAAAATGCATGCGCTGCGAATTCCATTGAGGCTCTTAGTCTCTGGTACACAAATAGGGAAACTAGAAGATATAGAGCTCTCCCATTAAACATTGCTTGGGGAGTTTGGTTGGCCAAAAATTCAAAGCTATTTGAGGACAAGGATACTTTACCTCTTAAATGTGCTGTGCAAAGAATAAATGTCTCATCTGCTTTTCCACAGTTCCACTACAAAAGACAGTCAGTTGAAGAAAAGGCATACCATTGGCATACTTTGATAGTGTTTCTCAAGGTTACCTCTTAATTTTAAATGTGCTATGCAAGGACTAAATGTCTTATCTGCTTTTCCACAGTTCCAGGACAAACAATCTGGTTATACAGTCAGTTGAAAAATTAATCAATAGCGACATACCATCGGCATATTTTGATGGTCCTTCTCCCGGGATCCCCCTCCAGGGGTGGGGCAGGGAGAATACATCATTTCTCTGTTTCACATAGAATTTCTTTCAAAGCTGGAGTGGGTCAAGGATCAAATAATTTCTTTGAACTCTTGGCCCTCAAGTTGGTATTGTTACTGGCACAGGAACATGGAGTAACCCACATATACATTTCATTGGAGATTTGTTTCTTGTTATAAAGTGGATGAGGAAGGAGTCGGCTCTGAGAAATTTCACTCTCCAGCCTTTGTTACTTGATATATTGTCCTTACAGTCACCCTTCACTCATATTTCTTTTGCTCATATATCTACAAGGACAGCAATGGGACTGAGATATATTATCAAAAGCAGACCTTGAGTTGGAACGAGGAGTCTGGATAGTATCAGAAGACCAAAAAGACCATAAATCTATGGCTGTAATTCTATAAGCTTTTACTTCAGATCTGTGTTTATCTTTCTCAGTTTATCTCAAGGATGATGGATGAAATATAGAGGGATTGCCAGCTGGAACTATTGGAGAAATCAGTTTTTTCTTTTTTTTTTTGCAAAAGGTTAATAATATATTATACCTACCATCTTGATGAAGTTTTTAGTCTCTTTATGGGACTGTCACAAGTCATTTTTTATTTTCTACAGAGCCCAGAAGGAAAAATATGAATGCTTTACAGCATCTGTCAAATAGAATTCTGTTTTTAAAAATATAATTACAAGACTTTTTTCTTTATAAAAAAAATATATTTTAGTTACAACTCACAAAGTTGATGGGGACTGCTGAGGATATCTCTGGGATGTTGTTGTTCGAGACCTCCCAAAGTGACACAATAAATGAATAAAGGTAAGTGTGACTTTATCAGAATTAACTTTGAAGTCTAAGTTAAGGCTACAAATTACACAATAAAGCTTCACAGGTCACTATCAGCAATATATAATTAATTTTATTCGTAATATTTACAATTAATGTTGGGACATATGACTGTGAATAATTTTTCCATGTATTTAAGATTCTCTTACAAGTCAATGAAGTAAACATCACAACATTAGCAGCATCTCTACTATTCTTTCGACAAGGAATGTATTACGCATTGACCACAGTCCACAACTCTTGTAATTGTCAAAATCAAGGTGTCATGCTGATCAACACATACCTTCAGACAGCCAGATATATATTCACTTAATTTTGAATTAAATAAATATGCCTGCCGAATATTGATCTATAGGAGAATCCCTTGCTAGTTAGCATCCACAGTTGTCAGTAAATAATAAAACATTAAAAGTTAAAACAATATGTGAAACAACAAGAACATTATAATATGAATGGATTGGAGATGAAAATGCATAAGGAATAAATGAATTCAAATAGAAAATTTATAGAGCATGACAGATTCTGAAGAGAAAAAAAGGAATGCATATAATGTGAGACAATGCCATCAATAAAAATTCTTTCAAGCCTGTTCAATGGTTAACAATGAATAGCTCACCATCCATCTATTTGCATCAACGATATGTGTGTTACTATTCATAGATAAAACACTGGTTGCCGTGAAGCAGTACAGGGTTCAATATGCAAACAACATTGACGTGCAGAAACTAGGAAGCAACAGCTGAATAAATAAACAAAGGGCAACAATCATGAATAACTAATTAGTCTCATTTCTACATGATTCATTCCTATAAATCCATTCCAGTTCTTTTAAGCATATAACATGGCAGGAAAGAAAATAAAACTTCTTCCAAACAATAAGAAATAACTAACTGGCCAATTTATCTAAGAAAAACAAGATTCGTTATTTCTCCAAAAAGTTGAAAACAATCAAAGTGAATCAACTACTAAAATATCGTAAAGGATATGTTCATGGAATCAAGACAAAATAGTAGATATAAATCCTTATGACTGAAGTATTGCATAGTGAGACAGATACATACACAAGCTAAGGGATTGAGGCAGATCACTGATGTATAAAGCCATCTCCGATGCTTCGACCATACAGCTGGGCAAAGGGAGTGCAAGCCATTCTGTCACCATCACATAGAAAGAAAAATAAACTCACAAGCCTTTCCTATTTCAAGAATTTGTGCTAAATCAGATTATGTGTCTAAAGTCAGCCAAAGCACTCAAAATATCAATTCAACATGGAAAAA